>OX463854.1:38161394-38758806 GCA_949825065.1 Odontocerum albicorne | reverse complement strand
CATCAACCGTTTCACTAAACATTTTGTCTGTTGTCAAATTATAATATATTCGCGAAATTCTTAAAGAAATACATACTCGCATAACCAATTCAACTTGCCCGAGCTGAGATTTGACAAAAAATATATTTGGGTATGGTTTTTTCAAATCACCCAAAAGCTGGGTATATTTACAAGAAACTAATCTGTTGAAATGTTATAAAAATATCAATACGGTAGTCCCTGTACCACGGCCTAACAAATTAAATTTAACAAACTCATCTGTCATACACGTTTTAAATTATCCCTATACAATTACACATTTCACAATTGTAAAACTAAAACAATTAATTGCACAAAATAAAACAAATATATAATGATTGTAATGACTTTGCTCGTTCTTTATATGAAGAAGCTTTTTTTTAAATATTCAATCCACCAAAACTAGGATGATTTATGCCACAAAATTAAAGATATTATGAAATTATATGTCAGTATAAAAGCTTCAAACATTCAACAATCGATCTATACCCAAATGAAAAAGTTCCTCGAAGAGAAAAGAAACGCAACATTAATTGGACGCGGCAAAGATATGGCTTTTAGTAAATCAAATATATCTCACAAAGGACAACCGAAAAATACATGGTCTATAATTTCATTATGCAGACCACACTCACAGCTGGGATTCTTCACAATACCCATTATGTAAAGGTGGAGGAACTTACGTGATAGTAAGTGTCATTCTAAGGGTAAGTGAGGATTTTTTTAATGCCGCGCCTTCGAATGTAAAAAAATATATATTGGGTGTTAACATAAGTTGTGTCCGTTTTTTTTTTCAATTTAAAAATGAGCTCCAAAGGTAAAACTAAATGGTAAAGATTATATGTCATTTGAAAGAAAATTTTCTGCTTTACAAGATATTGTGTTTGCTTTTACGTTACATATCTTATTTTATTTGATTAAAAGCCTTCAAAATGGAATGTCAAGTAGACGAAAGTGAGCATTTTCGACACCTCCTTCTGTTCGCGTTCAATCGAGGGAATAAAGCTGCCAAAGCTGCTCGCGATATTTGCGAAGTATACGGTGAAGATGTTATGAATTAAAGGACAGCTCATTGATGGTTTTTACTTTTCAAAGACGGTAATTTCGACCTGAAAGACATGGAGCGTTCCGGACGACCAGTGGACTTCGATGAGGACGGCTAAAACCATATTATTCAAGAAGATTCCCTTCAAACCACCGTTGAACCACGGCTGAGCAGATGAATTGTAGTCACATGACTGTATACCGCCATTTTAAATCAATGGAATAAGTCCAAAAGTTCGACGCTTGGTTTCCACATGTTTTGAGTGAAAAGAACAAAAATCAACGTTCGACAATTACTTTTGGTGCTCATTCTGCTGGTTTGCTCGGGCGTCATGGAGCAACGCATGGCCACAAGCAAAGGTTCCTTTACCGCATCATACTGGTGATGAAAAATGGTTTGAAAATGGTGATGAAAAAAAAAATGTTGATGAAAAATATTTGAAGGGGATCTTTATGAATAATATAGTTGAAGCGGTCCTCATCGAAGTCCACTGGTCGTCCGGAACGCTCCATGTCTTTCAGGTCGAAATTGAAACACAAAAACCATCGACGAGCTGACCTTTTATTCATAGCATCTTCACCGTACACTTCACAAATATCGCGAGCAGCTTTGGCAGCTTTATTCCCTCGATTGAACTCAAACAAAAGGAGGTGTCGAAAATGCTCACTTTCGTCTACTTGACATTCCATTTTGAAGGCTTGTAATCAAATAAAATAATATATGTAACGTAAAAGCAAACACAATTTATTGTAGAGCAGAAAATTTTCTTTCGAATGACGTATAACCTTTACCATTTTGTTTTACTTTTGGTGCTCATTTTTAAATTGGAATAAAATGGACACAACTTATGGTAATACCTAATATGTAATTAAGGCGGCTCTTTGACAGGGGACAGAGGGGCGAGAAAAAAAAGAGGCTTTGAAAGTTTTCAAAAGGCATGTAGAAACTGCTGTTTGGGAATTCCTGAGGCTGTGCACAATATTCTATTATATTTATAACCTATTTCTCTCGATTAGTTTTAGTTGATAACGTGTTTATTTTGTAATAGTCATATTATTGCATAATAATTATTTTGTAATAGTCATATTATTGCATAATAATTATTTTGTAATAGTCATATTATTGCATAATAATTATTTTGTAATAGTCATATTATTGCATAATAATTATTTTGTAATAGTCATATTATTGCATAATAATTATTTTGTAATAGTCATATTATTGCATAATAATTATTTTGTAATAGTCATATTATTGCATAATAATTATTTTGTAATAGTCATATTATTGCATAATAATTATTTTGTAATAGTCATATTATTGCATAATAATTATTTTGTAATAGTCATATTATTGCATTATAATTATTTTGTAATAGTCATATTATTGCATAATAATTATTTTGTAATATTCATATTATTGCATAATAATTATTTTGTAATAGTCATATTATTGCATAATAATTATTTTGTAATAGTCATATTATTGCATAATAATTATTTTGTAATAATCATATTATTGCATAATAATTATTTTGTAATAGTCATATTATTGCATAATAATTATTTTGTAATAGTCATATTATTGCATTATAATTATTTTGTAATAGTCATATTATTGCATAATAATTATTTTGTAATATTCATATTATTGCATTATAATTATTTTGTAAAAGTCATATTATTGCATAATAATTATTTTGTAATAGTCATATTATTGCATACTAATTATTTTGTAATAGTCATATTATTGCATAATAATTATTATTAATGAATTGATGATTTTTATTATTGATTCTCTCGAGTAATTTTTCCATTGGGTCGATATTAGTCTACCTCGTGTTCGGGATATAAAATAGATGGCGTGTGCAGCTTTAAGAAGTACTTGAAGGCAACCCTTTTGGGAAGTCTTATCAAATTTGAATACTACACTCCACCTAAAGCCGAATGTGTTACTATCACATATCGGAAGATTTTTAAAGGTTTTTCCGCCTTCCCTTGATAAGTGTTCTGTGATTTTCTTATCCAGTGTGTTTTTTTTAAACATATACTAATGCGGGTAACTTCTTAATCTAATGTCCGCTGTTAATCTATCAATAATACGTATATACATACCATCATGTTATTTCTCTGTCGTAGTAGGCAAAGAGTTCTTCATTCCTTGATAAATTTTTTTACTTAATATGTGCAGATGCGAGGAAGTTCCTAATCTAATAACTGTAGCCACCACCTCGTTTATTCTTATACTCGATTTTTTGAAGTATTTTTAATCTGTCAATAATAGCTTGTCGAATCCCGAGTTAGAGCACTCTAGAAGAGAGTCTGATCTCTAAACAACGCTAAATAAATTGACCTCTTACTATTCTTCTTGTTACTATTAAGCGTATGAAGAATATTTACTTATTTATTTACCACTTTTATTGCAAATGCAATCTGGCGGGCTTATTGCCAGGCGGCAATCTCTTCCAACCAACCAGACATAAGTAAATGAAGCAAGTTACGTGGTCGCATAAATCATTCAAATGACTATCCATCCCCACGAAATCCATAAGTGAGCACATGCCCACGAACCCCACAAAGACGGACAGTCACCCAAACATTCTTTTTCATATAAAGTGAGATATCATCAATCAAAAGGAAAGGAAGGGATGGTGGAGAGGAAACGAAAAGAAAAATCAGGAATGAAACACGTTATTTTACTGACTAGAAATTAAGAGGTTTTCAGTCGCTTCTTAAAGCATGCCAAGGACGGAGCGAGTCTTATATTGGTTTGTAACTGATTCCAGAGTCTCACTGCATGGACAGTAAAGGACGACGTAAAAAAAGAGGAGCGGTAAACTGGAAAGGTCAGTAGACAATCTCTGTTTGAGCGTAGCGCTAATCCATGATTGGAAAGACGACGAAAAGTTATTGGATAGGATATAAATGTGGTTATTGAGAATATGATACGGTTGAAATTGTGTATGGCATAACATGGGTTTTATTATAAGTATGTGTTAGGATGTGAATGTTTTATTATTTAAGATATGAATGTTTTATTATTAAAGATGTGAATGTTTTATTATTTAAGATGTGAATGTTTTATTATTAAAGATGTGAATGTTTTATTATTTAGAAAAAAATTTATGAAATTTCCATTAATGGGGTATTATTCTACTCTAGATGCGTGAATTTCGGGCGTTTTTCAGACTAAGTAAAAAAAAATTCCTGTACATTTTTTTAGTTTATTTATTTATGATTTGAGAATGCACAAAAAAATTTTGAATAAAAAAATGAAAATTCAAGAGTTTATCTGCTGTTATATATAATATTATTTTGTCGTAAGAAAAAAGAGGTAAGCTAGTCGACATGGTTGGAACCCTTTAATAAATTTAAAACAAAAACAATACACAGTTTCTTAATAAAAAATAATGTTGTTATAGTTGGTACCAAAAACAAAAAAACCGTAAAACGGTGGCTGTCTGAAAAAAATAAATTGTTTACCCTTTTTTCAAATTTTTATTGTCGTAAGAAAAAAAAGGGGGTAAGCTAGTCGACATGATTCAAATCTTCTAATAAATTTGAAACAAAAATCATACACAGTTTCTTAATAAAAAATATTGTCGTTATAGTTGGTACCAAAAAAAACGTAAAATGGTGGTTGTGAAAAAAAATAAATTTTTACCCTTTTTTCAATTTTTTTTAAATAGTTAAAATTTAGTTTTTAATTTTACAAGGTACGAATAATAGAGAAACATCTACCAAAGTTTTATACCAAATTTGAAGGCAATCGGTTGGATAAAACTTGAGATTTTATGTCGTAAAAGTAGTTTCGAAAAAAAACGCGTTTAAAATTTTAAGATTATTGTCTGAGTTATTTCGGTGCGGCGTAATTGCTGCCTCATTTAAAGCTATAGCTTCGTAAATATTCAAATTTCCTTTTGAGAACATATTTTTAAAGATCTAAACTTTAAGATTATTGAAAAAAAAAAAACATTTTTTTCAAATTTCTAGAGATACCACCTTAAGTCACGTAGCGTGTTATTCCGTTACTTGATCCTAACCCTACATTAAGTCACGTAGCGTGTTATTCTTGTTATTCCGTTAATTGATCCGATCACTACATTAAGTCACGTAGCGTGTTATTCCTGTTATTCCGTTAATTGATCCGATCACTACATTAAGTCACGTAGCGTGTTGATCCTGTTATTCCGTTACTTGATCCGATCACTACATTAAGTCACGTAGCGTGTTATTCTTGTTATTCCGTTAATTGATCCGATCACTACATTAAGTCACGTAGCGTGTAATTCCTGTTCTTCCGTTACATGATCCGATCACTACATTAAGTCACCTTGCGTGTTATTCCTGTTATTCCGTTACTTGATCCGATCACTACATTAAGTCACGTAGCGTGTTATTCCTGTTATTCCGTTACTTGATCCGATCACTACATTAAGTCACGTAGCGTGTTATTCCTGTTATTCCGTTACTTGATCCGATCACTACATTAAGTCACGTAGCGTGTTATTCCTATTATTCCGTTACTTGATCCGATCACTACATTAAGTCACGTAGCGTGTTATTCCTGTTATTCCGTTACTTGATCCGATCACTACATTAAGTCACGTAGCGTGTTATTCCTGTTATTCCGTTACTTGATCCGATCACTACATTAAGTCACGTAGCGTGTTATTCCTGTTATTCCGTTACTTGATCCGATCACTACATTAAGTCACGTAGCGTATTATTCCTGTTATTCCGTTACTTGATCCGATCACTACATTAAGTCACGTAGCGTGTTATTCCTGTTATTCCGTTACTTGATCCGATCACTACATTAAGTCACGTAGCGTGTTATTCCGTTACTTGATCCGATCACTACATTAAGTCACGTAGCGTGTTATTCCTGTTATTCCGTTACTTGACCCGATCACTACATTAAGTCACGTAGCGTGTTATTCCTGTAATTCCGTTACTTGATCCGATCACTACATTAAGTCACGTAGCGTGTTATTCCTGTTATTCCGTTACTTGATCCGATCACTACATTAAGTCACGTAGCGTGTTATTCCTGTTATTCCGTTACTTGATCCGATCACTACATTAAGTCACGTAGCGTGTTATTCCTGTTATTCCGTTACTTGATCCGATCACTACATTAAGTCACGTAGCGTGTTATTCCTGTTATTCCATTACTTGATCCGATCCCTACATTAAGTCACGTAGCGTTTTATTCCTGTTATTCCGTTACTTGATCCGATCACTACATTTAGTCACGTAGCATGTTATTCCATTACTTGATCCGATCACTACATTCAGTCACGTAGCGTGTTATTCCTGTTCTTCCGTTACTTGATCCGATCAATACATTAAGTCACGTAGCGTGTTATTCCTGTTCTTCCGTTACATGATCCGATCACTACATTAAGTCACGTAGCGTGTTATTCCTGTTCTTCCGTTACTTGATCCGATCACTACATTAAGTCACGTAGCGTTTTATTCCTGTTCTTCCGTTACTTGATCCGATCAATACATTAAGTCACGTAGCGTGTTATTCCTGTTCTTCCGTTACTTGATCCGATTAATACATTAAGTCACGTAGCGTGTTATTCCTGTTCTTTAGTTACTTGATCCGATCACTACATTTTGAACACTTGTTTATATTTTTCATAATATTGGTTCTTTAATTTAGTTTCAAGGTTTCCATTTTGTTGCCTTGCTTATTTTGTTCTACACAAATGATATATTTCGCTGTACACAAAAAAAATATTACTTAATCGTCCAATAGTTAATTGAAAAAAGATGCTACTGCAAAAAAAACATTCATGTTTTATATTGTATATAAAAAAATTGATGTACAATATAAAATAAAGAATTTTTTTTATATTATACAAAGTATACGAGTATTTAAGAGACAAGCCAGCAAAAAGTCTGAGCTTATTCCATAACATCTTAGAAGCACAAATTTCAAAGCATTCCTGAAGGGGCAATTATTTGCCTGCTCTTTCAAGGTCAAGGGTAGCTCATTCCATCATTTGCTGGCTGAGTATGAAAAAGTCCCTTGATTAGTATTATAATACATTGTGGTTTGGGACGAGGAATAAAATGTCTCTGTTTCTTGTTACATAGCCGTGAAAATATCTATCCTTATTTATTTATTTATTTAATTAACGACACAACATTGTCTTAATATACAAATGAACATGTGACAGCTTATACACGTACTTAAAATTATTGACAAATAATACAAAACTTTATCTTAAACTAACATGAAGATAGATAGTCATTGTTTTAAAATTATTTAATAATTATATGTATATTTAAGTTCAATATATGTATGTATACCCCAAAATATTACCAAACTTTACCAAGCAGACTTACGTAATTGTCGAAGACTTATTTTATACAGGTAAAGAACTCAGATTTGTTTTTAGTGGAATAACGCATACATAGAACAAATATTGGATTTTTTGAGAATTTTGTGGGAATTTTATGGATAGATATTGAGATATAGAAAACACATGGCCTCATTAGTAGAACGAGATGCAAGCTGCTTTGCAGAATTAAAACCTTCCTACATGTTGATGCAGGGTTACTCAACTCCAGAGGCAAAGTATTGTCCTTAATGTTTTGTTTATATTACGTTATTTATATTATAGTTCGGAAATTCTAGGATAAGTCCTGTGACAGCTCACAAATTTGCCCAAATACAACCTTATGTAATGTATTTACCTAAATAACTTGCTATTTATTGTTTTGGGGCTGTTTTGGGGCAAATTTGTGAGCTGTCACAGGACTCATCCTAGAATTTCCGAACTATAATAAAGGAGAGCACAAAGTTAGTAGCTATTTCTAAATATTGTTGTGATATTGTGCTATTTCTAAATATTGTTGTGATATGTAATGTATTTACCTAAATAACTTGCTATTTATTAGAATTGAGGCTTATATTAAAGTTGATAAAATAATTAAAATTACTGAACATCGTTACAAGGTTGTTTTGGGGCAAATTTGTGAGCTGTCACAGGACTCATCCTAGAATTTTCGAACTATAATAAAGGAGAGCACAAAGCTAGTAGCTATTTCTAAATATTGTTGTGATATTGTGCTATTTCTAAATATTGTTGTGATATGTAATGTATTTACCTAAATAACTTGCTATTTATTAGAATTGAGGCTTATATTAAAGTTGATAAAATAATTAAAATTACTGAACATCGTTACAAGGTTGTTTTGGGGCAAATTTGTGAGCTGTCACAGGACTCATCTTAGAATTTCCGAACTATAATAAAGGAGAGCACAAAGCTAGTAGCTATTTCTAATATTGTGATATTCTGGCGAATACTATATATACCAGTTTCCCGATGAGGTAATAAGAGGGAATTTTCGTTCTGATAAGTTTATGCATGAATATCTAATATAGAAATCGTATATGTTTAATGTCAATACATTTAAAAGCTTTCATAAAAAAATACAATAATATACATCATCATCATAAACAATATCATTCCCATTTATAGGAAAGACAGGAAGATCTTTTGAAAAGAGATTTCGTGAACACCAATCTGCTTTAACAAATCCTCTAATTTATTCTGAAATGGCTAATCATTGTCACCGTGAGAATCATACTTTTTCTATCGATGATGCCAAATTCTTACATATTAGCGGCAACGGAAATAGATTGGACAGATTAGAGGCCCTAGAAATTTCTAAGTCAGTATACCGATCAGAGCATCTGCTGAATAGTTATTTCCCCAAAATCTCCCCGCTCTTGGCCGGAATTATACCTAGCCTTCCTCTCACCCCTCCCGCCTCCAACCGTTGAAGTGTCTATATCGGTGCCAGTCCGAACAGCATTTAGTCTTGTTTACGCTCCCCTGAAGATGAGGTGAAAGCCTTGAAACCGGTAGGGTTATACCGTCATAAAAAAAAAAAAAAAAAGTGGAATAAACAGTGTTTGTTAAAAATAAATTACAATATCATTCCCTTCTGCTTTGAGGTCGACATTAAAACTTTTGCCTCCACTCAGTCTAGTTCTTGCCACTTGAACCCGTCAGGCTGTACTCTATTTAAGTAAAGATGTTAAATACCTGCACATAAATGAATAACTCGATAATTAACTAGTTATTTTCTAATCGGCTTCATTTTTATCTGTAGAAAATTACTTTAATTCAAAACACTAGTAGAACATAAACGTTCTACCTCTAGGTAAGATTTTATTGCACAAAAAAAAAACACTTGTTATTTTGAATTCATTTTATCCCGTCAATTAGTGTTGTTTATTCTTACTAGACAGAAATACAGAGACACCAACGATATAGATTGTGATACTTAGTATTGCGCCGCAGGAGGTAACAATTACGCATCTGACGAGATAAAAATAATACAAAAAACAAACACTAGCTGAGACCCCATCGTAGAGATGTCTAGACACAATAAAATAACTCCACTGTCAATTAGCGGCAGGCACGCGCTGCGGATCGTCATACTTTGTCACTACGTGTAGAAGTGCAGTGACACTATCCTTTCGTTGTCACTACTCTAGCACATGCAATCAAGGATACTACTAAACTGCACGAAAATTGCCAAGTATGACGGATTAAGAAATATAATTATAAAGGATGAATGTAAGTTAAAAGCTCTTAATTAGGGAGAAAAAGAGCATATTTATGTGGTTTGGACATTTTGATATATGTATGATACGGTAGGCGTCGTCGTTGCTGGATCTCGTCTCGTAGTCGAGGATCTCCTTGCCATTCCAAGGTCAATTGAGCTGGAAAGCGAAGCTGTGTCGAGGAGTTTTTTTTTTCTTCTTCCTTTAATTAAGTGGGCCATTGCACACCTATAAACTTACCGGTCACACCACTGTACTGGATCCGATGGCACAGCGTGAGTGAAAGTGAGACGATCGAAGTACGCCGGTATATCTTCTTATATTTCTTTTCTTCTTCTTCCTGGCACTGTCTCAACTCATTGCCTAGACTGTTGGGGTCGAATCTTCTCGTTCTCAGGCTGCATATTCTTCGGTTCTGGGTGTCGCTTTCATCTAGGCCGTTTCTCTGCAGGATTTTGGAGCATTGAGTCATCCAGAAGTTCTTTGGTCTTCCTCTGGACGGCTATCAAAGAAGATCCACAAACATTGCCTGATTTACAGTATGGTCTGGTGGTCTCCGTCTTATGTGCCCGTACCATCTCAGCTGTCGCTTTTCCAGCTTACTGTTTATGTCAGTGACCTCCAGGCTACAACGAATGCGTGAGTTCTTAATTCTATCTTTTAGTGGTGATGAAGTACGCCGGTATATATATGTTTAAAAAAATTATATGACTGAAGTCATAAATATCTTTATACCCCCGAATTAGGTAGAAAAAATGTTTGTATCATTCGAGGGGAGTAGTACAGAGCGGGATTCGAACCGACAACCCTCCGCATGGAAGTTCAGTACGTTACCACGCAGTCATAGGTAATTCCACTTTGTCAAGTATGATTCTCAGTCATCATGCGGAAGTAATACGTCTTTGCGTGTATTGATTTTATTTCGTGCAAGTAGTCTTAACCAAGAGTCTTTTAGGAGCTAGTCCTTAAGGGAAGAGATGATGATATTTGTTGATAAATAAAACACGTTTTGGATCGCAATGCGGAAGAAAGAGATTTTATTAGTAACGTAGGTATTTATATCTTTTTAGAATGTGCGCGGGAATGCGCTCGCGATATGCCTACGTCTCGTTTCTGCGAATGCAAAAACGATTAATGTTGTATGTAGGTATCATTCAAATACGGAACTGGCGAGACAAGCGTGGTGCGTTCTCGCTCTAGTATGGAATGCGGTCCGCTCCGGGCTATGGGTTGAATGGCCGGCGTGTGAACTTTGGACTTGTTTATTTAGATTTGTCGAGGAATGCAAAGGTCACTTCATCGGTCATTGACCGTGTGTATGGACGCCCACAGTGTCCCGAGTGTGCGACTGAGTGTGCCAAGACCGCCACAGTCTCAATAGCAAGGAGATCAGAGTTCCAAGACTATTGGCAGGTAAAATTCGCTACAGCCTTTCGTAAGGCAGAGCTTTTTTTATATAGTGCTCTTTTTGTATTGCTTGATAGTGCTACAAGAATTTATGATAATCAGCACATAAGCTACAGAAAAACAAAAAGTCAAATTTAAGACGGTTTCATTGTTAAACGAATTAAATCAGGAGTTCCAGCTTGGTTACAGTGAATGCTAATCATATTAGACCACGGCCACCGACGATATGGACATGTTTAAAAAATGGGTGATGAAAAACTAATCAAATTTATTATGTAAGCATACCTTTAAGGCATGGCAGAAGAAGACGGAGGAATTTATGTTCAGATCAACTGAATACAATTTTGAAAGAAGGAAATGCTAGGAGTAAGAGAAACAAAATGAGCCGTGTGTGAAGATATTGAAGTTTGTCATAATATGAGAATTTGGCGATCTGTGTTCTCTACCAACCGCAACAGGGAAATGGCGTTTTGGTATCTATGTATATATGCACATGCTAAAGCATGCTCTGAATATTTTATACGTGATTTGTGAGTAAAATCAATCAATAATATTTTAGCAAATTGGGTTGAATATAAATATTAAAAAACATAAATAAATACGCAGTCTTTGATATTTCTGTGAAATTGTGCCAATTTTTTTGCTGCGAGTTTTCATATCTAACGAGACAGTAGCTTACACTTGTTGCATTGTTTGTGTGTTTTTATCTGAGAATTTCACGGGTGTGTGTGTATGGTTACTTTCTCAGAAAACGAAAGGAGCCCAGCGATACGACTGATTTATAAAAAAGTCGTTTATAAAAAAATGTCGAAAATATCATTTGTAGACAAAAAAATATTTAGTTCATTCGTATGGTACACCTCAATATATACGAACTGATGATGCAGACATGGTGATGAGTGTGGCCGAGAGATAACATTTTAGCGTGATGCTTATCTTGATACGTCGTGATGATCTTGATTTGTTTGTATTTAAAATAAAATACAAAATTCAGGAATGCGATAAAAGTGAGAGTTAATAATCGATAAATAGTAAACAGCGATGAATGGTCAAGTGAATAATAACAAGTCAAATGATTAACAATAAGTGCTCTTTATTCAACGATAAGTAGGTATATATAGATTTTCAGAACGGGGCGCGTGAATGCGTCAGCCGTATATCCCCATCTCACTCCTGTGCATGACAAGGCGTATGCAGACGTTGCGAACAGTGTAGTGGGTAGGATATTTTATTTGTCAAAACGGCGAGACAAAGCGTAAATACTATTTGTGAGTACACATTGACGTTTCTAGTATGTGACACTTGTAGATTGTTCAGAGGTTGATTCATCGGTCGTTGACCCTGTATGTTTACAATTTATTTTGACAACAAATTATGTTTGACAATTATTTATTTAGGGACGTAGGTATCCTACAACATTTTCTTCGGTTCCAGTTATCTAGCCGTCGGAATAAGAACTAGTAGAGTAGACAAGTAACTCATAGTTGGTCATCGTAAATGGGGAAAATACTACCTAAGATTTACAGCCATCAACGCTCGTACACATCTAAGGCATTAATGTCTTTAACCGGATTGAACCCCCTTTTATCTTTTCTATACCTGTATACATGTCGTTTGTATACCATCGGGGATTGAACAGGATATTTCCTGGTGGAAGGTCGTCTTATCAACTGTGTCACGGAGGTGGTTTTTTTAAAAGTAATTATACATCGAGCACTGATACGGTGAATAAATTATAATAGGATTGCTTACCTGTGTGTGTGCTCATTTCGATTATAATTTTGTCTGAATCATCTTCATGTTTTTAATGTTTATACTTTGTAGCATCTTGTGTTTTGTATTGATGCGCACTATAAATTCAAAATTTCAAAAAGCTCAATTTCACCTGACGAGGATTACGGAGATGTTTGAAAGTGGTAGTGAACTCAAATAAAACAGTGCTGAATACAAAATTTAAAAATAAGTGCTGTATTTATTTCATTAAAAAAAATTAAACATGACACCACAAAGTGAAACAAACGTATTTTCTAAGTTTCAAGAAATCAAAATTCAGGTTTTTTTATGGTTGAAATTGACCATACATTGAAAGAAGAGTTTATTTTTTAGAAATGTTTTTTTAATTTTTTTTTTTAAACAAAGTAAATTATTGTACAAACATTTGTCAAGGCTATACCTATATACAAATAATTTATTACTTAACTAATCTTAATTATTTGTTTTAATTTATGCACTTACTTAATCTTATTTTCCTACATATCATTTTATTTTATTTATTCAATCTTAATACATGAGATCTTAGAAATAATTAACACCTACATACTACTTATAACTAGATAACAATTCTTACACTTATTATTTAGCAAAAACAAGTCCACTCGTTCAGGCTACTTGTATTCCATCACATTCACTCAGACCTTGGTCGTCCCAGCTAATACTGTAGGTGGACTAGTCAGGCAACAGATAATGCTTCGGGAGCTTGTGCTTATAACGGAAGGGTAGGTCGGATTTACTCTCGTACGCCCCCAGGGCAGCGACTAAGGGATTGCTGTGATTTTGTTGGCTTTTATAGAACTTCACGGTCCAAGCGAGGATGTGGTGTTGTAGAGTTTCTTCTCACTGTTCGGCGTTTTAGTAATGTATGATATGCTAAGGAAGTGGGCGCCACAGATTCGTTTCCTAGCGAATGACATTTACTTTTCGACAGTATTTAAATAGTGCATATCTCAAATAATATTTTTCTGTGACTCTATCATAAAGTTATTTATCACAGATTATTTTAGCACTTCCATGCAACACATAAACTATATATCTGCTTAACTAAAGGTTGCAACAGATTAAAAATGCTGATCGCCATCGGAAATTTAAGTAAATTTTATCAAGTCTGTATGTTTGATAATAACCTCAAGCTTTAATTATAATAAGGCATAAATTTACTCTTTAGAAACCGTAACTAAAAAATCAATTTTAACTTCAACAATAAATGTATGTCTAAAATAATTGAAAATTATAAGTGATACTAGTATATGCAAAAATCATCATTCCAACAATCTTTTCGACAAATATATAAATTAAAATAATATAATTAAAAAAAAAGAAACCCCAGATATTTTGACGGTGTGGCGTAAAAAAGAATAACACAAAACCGGTAGCTGAAAGTAATAAATTATTGCGAGAGGTGCCCGGTGTACCCAGTAGCCGCTTTTTCTATATATTTTTTTTAATATCTCGTTTCGTTAGAACTAACCGAATCAAATCATAATCTGGGACTGCATGAATATATTGGGTGTTAACATAAGTTGTGTCCATTTTTTTTTCAATTTAAAAATGAGCATCAAAAGTAAAACAAAATGGTAAAGGTTATAGTCGTACGTCATTCGAAAGAAAATTTTCTACTTTATAAGACATTGTGTTTGCTTTTACGTTACAGGTATTATTTTATTTGATTACAAGCCTCCTTCTGTTCGCGTTCAATCGAAGGAATAAAGCTGCCAAAGCTGCTCGCGATATTTGCGAAGTGTACGGTGAAGATGCTATGAATTAAAGGACAGCTCGTCGATGGTTTTTGCGTTTCAAAGACGATAATTTCGACCTGAAAGACATGGAGCTTTCCGGACGACCAGTGGACTTTGATGAGGGCCGCTTAGACCATATTATTCATGAAGTCCAGAAGTTCGGCGCTTTTGTTCCACATGTTTTGAGTGAAAACAACTAAAAACAATGTTCGACAATTTTTATGGTTTCTGCCGGTCATCCAGCTACGCATGGCCACAAGCAAAGGTTCCTTTACCGCATCATTACTGGTGATGAAAAATGGTTTGAAAATGATGATGAAAAATGTTTGAAGGGGATCTTCATGAATAATATGGTTCAAGGGGTCTTCATCGAAGTCCACTGGTCGTCCGGAATGCTCCATGTCTTTCAGGTCGAAATTACCGTCGTTGAAACGCAAAAACCATCGACGAGCTGTCCTTTCATTCATGGAATCTTCACCGTCCACTTCGCAAATATCGCGAGCAGCTTTGGTAGCTTTATTCCCTCGATTGAACGCGAACAGAAGGTGTCGAAAATGCTCATTTTCGTCTACTCGACATTCCATTTTGAAGACTTGTAATCAAATCAAATAAGATATGTAACGGAAAAGCAAACAAAATATCTTGTAGAGCAGAAAATTTTCTTTCGAATAACGTATAACATTTACCATTTTGTTTTACTTTTGGTGCTCATTTTTAAGTTGAAAAAAAGGGGCACAACTTACGTTACTACCTAATACTTATAATACGTTGGCATAGTTATATATGAATATACTTAATATGTTAATACGTTGGCATAATATTTTATTTTTAACGAGTTTTCATATAATATGAAATGATAAAAAAACATTTACTTTTTGTCAAAGATTTCGAATTTTACTTTGTTAGATTCCTTATTAGATAAATTTATTTATTGTTATAAATCATTCATACTTTAATATGTTAAATTTAAATTCTCCGAAGCATTATGAGATGAACAAAGTTAGCGTTTAAAATAGTCTTGATCTCAATATTAAAAAAGTAGGCGTGCCCAAAAAGTTATGATAATTAGACAAACGCGATAGAAATGTATGCAAAAAATAATGTGTAACTGAATTGTGAAATTATGAATGACTGAAAGAAGGTGCATTACTCTGGAGTGCAAGTCAAAAAATAATGTGTAACATAATTATGAATGACTGAAAGAAGGTGCAGTACTCTGCAGTGCAAGTCAAAAAATAATGTGTAACATAATTATGAAGTTATGAATGACTGAAAGAAGTGGCAGTACTCTGCAGTGCAAGTCGAGAAATAATGTGTAACTTAATTATGAAGTTATGAATGACTGAAAGAAGGGGCAGTACTCTGCAGTGCAAGTCGCGAAATAATGTGTAACTTAATTATGAAATTATGAATGACTGAAAGAAGGTGCAGTATTCCTATTTTTAGGCGTAATGCTCGAGATCCAATAGGCAGTTTGGAGAGGCTTAATGTCACTGGAAGCGTGGCAGTACGGCGTACAAGAGGAAGTGCGTCAATGTGTTGAACTGATCAAGTAAGAGACGCAACACAAGCCGATACAACTACTTTTTGAACTGCGTAGGATATGTATGGATGGAGAGGGGTCGTCAAGACCTATCATGGGAGTCACGATGCTGCATGACAGAATGATGATGATATAAGCAAAACCTAATTGCATATACATTATAAAATAAATATAATATCTTCTTCTTATTTTATGCCTTTTGGCCTGTTATGGTCCTGCATCATTGTTTGCCTGTTGTGACGTTGACTGCCAGCTGTCTTTACATATTTTGTGAGGTCCTTCGGATTTCTGTGTTACGTACTCTATCACGAAGGGTTTTGCCAGCGATACTCTTGAGTATCTTCATTTCGCTGGTTCGAAGGAGATTTTTGGTTCTGACAGTGTCGGCTCTGGACTCTATGCTGTATGTTATTATGGGGAGGACACAGGTCTTGTATATCCTCACCTTGCTTTGGATGTTCGTATACTTGTTTTTCCAGATAGTGTTCTTTAAACACCCGGAAATAGTTATTGTTCAAATACTTCGCCATAGAGGTCATTATTGCACATTATGCTAGCACCCAAGTATTTAAATTTTGTTACTTGTTCAATTGGTGTGTCGTCGTATATAATATAAATATTATAAAATATATATAATATAAATATTATAAAATAATAAATATTATAAAATAATCAGATAAAAAATAAATATTTTGTCGAAACAACAACCTCATATAGCTTAATGCTCAATAATAGAAAAAAAACAACTAAAATGTTGAAGATTTAAAAATCCGCGACTCCATTCAAAAAGGACATCCCGCGAAACTTAGAATTGACAAGTAAGTTATAATTATTGCCACTCTATACAGTTCAATATTTCCATCTCATATTGTCTGGAATATAAAACTTTATTGATTCTAACAAAAGTTGGATTAAATGTTGCATCTTATTAACATTCCTCTACACTTTTGCTATATCCACGATTCGCTTGCATATCAAACTAATAATCTAAATGATTTGTTGTCTAATGCGAATTTCGCATTTATTTTTATTTTAGTGTCCATAATAACTGCAATCAAACTATAACTGCAATCAAACTATCAACGTTACACAATTATCGATTATTTAACGTTTTGATAGCACACAAACTTTTATTCTAATCGCCTATTTAGGGTAATAAACTGCATAAACTCTTAACTGCTTTTTTATATACTTCTTTTTTTTTTACATAAATGCAACGGATTTTTATTGATATTGAATATTTTTTATAGTTCAGTTAATTAAACTCAACTTATAAATTAACTTAAATTAGTTGTATTATGATGAAATCCTGCTTTGGATGGCTGTATTTTAAATGTGTTAATTATTTTGTATACGGTGTTAAAACGTGACTCTGAAAGTCACTTCAATGATCAAGATTAAAGCTTCGATGTGGTTGTGTACCTGAATTCATTGGTCAAGACAAATAACCGATGGATACTTATGGATTCTTAAAGAAGCTGTTACGAATAAATAAGTAAGAAGGCTATTTAGCGGGATGCTTTACTGATACGTCGTGATGATTATGATTTGTTTTGTATTTGAAATAAAATACGTCGATTCAGGAATGCGGGAAGTGAGAGTGAATAATCAATAAATAGTAAACAACGATGAATGGTCAAGCGAATAATAACAAGTGCTCTTTATTTGTCGATAAGTAGGTATATATACAATTTCAGAACGGGGCGCGTGAATGCGTCCACATTATATCTTGATCTCACTCCTGTGCGTGCCGAGGTGGTCGCAGACGTTGCCATATAGTGGGTAGAATATTTATTGCCGAAACGGTGAGACAACGCGATGCGTTCTCTTTCCACCGTGGAATGCGACGTAAATATAATTTCGTGTAAACAATATTGATGTACTGGTATGTGATCTTTGTACATATTCAAAGGTTGATTCATCGGTCGTTAACCGTGCATTTTGACAATATTTAGGGATGTCGGTATTCCCTACAGCTACATATTTCGCATCCCCAAGTATAGTATTCTTCAACTAATAATGCTAAAAGGAAAGATAGAAAAGAGGTGGAATTTAAGACGCAGAAAGACGTTTTAGCAACATACCATTCTCTAATTAAGTACAATAGATCGAGATGTAGAAAAAAATCTTATGTTCTACTGAATTGAATTGCATTAAGAAATATGACCACCAACCTATAAACTTAGAGAAGAGACGAAGATAATAATTAATATACAACCTTCGGTCATCAAAATAATACTCAATTAATAATACTTTCAAGATGTAAAATGTAACATTGCGGAATGAATGATTTGGACAACGTTTCAACTGTAAACTAATGAAAAACTCGAAATAAGATAGAATGAGTGGATATCTATTATATCTGCCTAACCCAATTGGGAATGAACGATATGTTTGTGATGGTGATAATGATTCATTAAAAAATCTCATTCATAATTATCGTTGGAGATTTAAAACTTAAATTCAAATCACTATTTAATTGCAATTTTCGTGTCTGGAGATAATTTTCTATCGCGGCATTTTAAAAGAATAAAAAAGCGTCAATTATAAAGTAAAAAAAAAAAACAGTTGTTTTCAGACAGTTCTGGCTGATGACATAATATTGTTGTCAAATAGGAGGACGGTGCGCCTTTCAAAGGCAAAGGAACTGCGCACAATTGCGATGTCACAGCTGATGATCATGTCTTAGATAATGAAAAAATATCTATGACAAATAACAATTACGAGTTAATCTCGTAATATACTATTACCGGGAGTTGTAACACTGATGAAACAATAAAATAACTCCATATATATGAGCTCCTGTCCAGAAAGTTAAAGGTCGTGGAGTATGACTAATAAACAATATAGAATACTATGGTGTGAAAGCAAAATATCGCGGATTGCATTTCCCTCTTAATCAGAAGTTGTGGCTAGTACTAGCCAAGAAGCAATATGGAGATCCTTTTCTTTAAAAAAATAAGCGTGATTTGACCATGTTCGTAGAGCAAACGACCAAACAATATCACAAAAACATAAAGGAATCTCAGTCCATGGGATCAGGAAAACAATCAACTTCTCGGGGCATGGATTTAATCGGACAAAATTAACCAAGTTTTTTTAATTTTAAAGGTTCTTAACAAAGCACTAGACGCAATATTAGGACTTGAAAGATGAGAGAAAGAGGATGAAGCAACATATGTGTGCGTCGATGGACGCAAATATCAACATTTATATCGCTCCTCTTCACTTAGGGTCATGATTAATGGGATGTTAGTGGTACAGGTTGTGACGACACGTCTCTACCCCTCTTGGTCATTTACTGTTTACATGGTAGTGTACAGGCTTAATCAATCAGTTCCCTCACCTGATTAATTTATCTTCTTGGCGATTTGATTCTTCCAGTCACACTTCCTATAACCATCAGTTTTTTTAGGTTATATATATATATATATATATATATATATATATATATATATATATATATATATATATATATATATATATATATATATATAAATATATATACTCGTATATATATAAATATATATGTTACACATTAAATGATGATTAAAAATTTAGTATTCATAAACATACATCAAAGATGAAAACTCAGAATTAAAGATTTTTAGAAAGATTCTTTTAATTTCGCAAATGCTTAAATTGATAGCCGTTCTGGTCTATGTACTGCTGATAATGTGGAATAACAATCTCTTTCAATGGCTACTCTCAATTTAAGTTGCCGGTTTTGTACTTCAAACTTTTGATGAGTACCCGTGAAAAAAGGCCCATTAGCGTGAGATCTGGGGAGCATATTCAATGTTACTCAACGTTCAATTTTCCCATTTATATGTGTATCTGTGCAGATTACGCCAAACCCAAACTTTGGTTTTATAATACAAGTTTCTCATTCAACGGAATAAAAGATTCGCATAAATCGAGGTACAAAACGTTGATAATACCCTTGAAGAGGTCGCTCCGTTCATTAATAATAAATAATAAGTGCAAACAAAGCAAGAAGACACGAGACCGGTACCGACACGGCTGTGGGTATTGGATATTGGGCATACACTCGCAGTGCACTAATGCCGGGATTTATTTGTCACGACCGAACAAAAGGATAAAAGGATGGGTGAATAAAGTTATTAATAACGCCACTTCATGACATTTATGTCATCGATTTTGCGAAGCCAACAGAATCATATCTGTCTTGTGATGTTTTATAATAATAATTATAAGAATTTAATAATCTCCGTGGTCCTGTTTGTAAGACGCTTGACTTCTACTTGACTTTTTCTTGTTCGATTTCCGATTGTACCCAAAAAATAAAATAATTAAAAAGGGTACCAGTTTGATTATAGATGCCATCTGGTAATAATTTTTGCCTGCGCGCTTGATGTAGTATTTCTAACACGTACGATTGCGAACTGAATTACTTGTATGTTAGAAAGTATGGCGAAAAGATGGAAAGAATACTTCGAGGAAGTTGACAAAAGTACGATGAACGATAATAATTTAAGGTGTGAGAGTGATTGGACATATTGAGATGAACGATACCAAAAATTGTCATAGAAAAGGTAAAAACGGCTGTCAAGAATATGAAATTTGGAAGGCTGGAGGATATGATAGTCTAGTCCTGAGTATGTCGCGTATAAAGGGCATGGATTGATTGAATGAAAATATTTGGTTTTCAATATATGTTGGTAATCTAGATTCACTCCTTCTGACTGGAGGAAGGTAACCGTTGTTCCCTTGTATAAGAGAAAGGGCTTTAGAAAGGAGAGCAACAACTACAGATCCACCAGTTTAACGAGTGTTAGGTAAACTGTATGTAAGGATTGTGATAGAGCGAGTGAGCGAAATCATTGAAAGGAAAGTGTGGGATGTGCAAGACAGTTATTTTGGTGGTCGATGCTACATGGACCAGATTATTGCAAAATGTTTGGAAAGATGCAAAAAGTTATTTTGGGCATTTAAAAACATACTTAAAAAAAAGCGTTCTCACCCATATATCACAGTTACCTTTCCGTTGACAGTTTCTATTCCCGTGACTTTGGACCACTCTAAACGAGTTATAAAGACCGTTGCATCCAGGTAGTGTTCTAAATTATTATTATCTCAATTCGGTCCTGATTGATTCAGCAAAAAACATCGTGTGTGATGTTTGAGAGACGTTTAAAGGACGCGGTCAGATGTATGCCATGTGATTCATCACATACTTGAATAGTCAGACCACTGTTCCTACATATCTATACGTTATTTTATTGGTAACAACAGAATGGTTGCATAATGGTCTTAGCGGATCTTTCGTGACGCTTAAAAAATACTCATTATTTTCATAGAATTTAATGACTATGTTGTTAAATAAATTAAATTATTGAAAATATGTATGATTCACTGGTACATCTTTTCAACTTTTCTCTTTGGGATGAAGGTGTGGACACTGAACCTAGAAACATAGCATTTTAACTATTATGTTAACATGATAGAACTGTGCATGATATGAACACTAGAAATTGGGATTGGGTAACCATTGGTATCGTTAATAAATTATCAGTTTTATTGTGTATTATAAATGTGTAGTAGAAATGATCTGTTTTGCAATGCTAATAATAAAAAATAAGAAGGTGTCTGCGTATTAAATTTGATATGATTATGTAAACATACGGGTGTATCTAAATTTAAGGGAGGAAAATATCTCGCCTCGGAAAGACAAAGGTAGCGCCAATAAATAAAAAGGATTCAAACCGATGTTCAAATTATTATTTTATCACAAACCCATGTTTCAAGGAAATATTTTCAATAACAGAGAAACAATTGCGTCAAATTCCATACTTCAACTTTTCCTCCCTGGCTCCATCCCAACTCACTGTCTGCGAAGACTGTTGGGGTCAGACTGCGAAGACAGTCATGCTCTTCTGTCCCGGACTACGTCCCCCAGGCCGTGCCTCTGCATCAGGTTATCTTTTTGCACAACTCACAAATTATTTGGTCTTCCTCAGGTTGTTATTCGAGGAAGATCCATGGAGATTGCCTGGTTCATAATGTGATCGGGTGATCTGCGTCCAACGTGACCATATAATCTCAATCGCCTCTCCTCCATCTTACTGTTGATGTCTGTAACACCTAGGCTTCCACGAACGCGTGAGCTCTTTATTTTGTCTCTTAGGGACACATCAGCTGACCATCTTAGTTTGTAGTTGCCTGGAGTAAGAGTTATACATCGTCCAGCATTCAGAGTCATAGGGGAGTGCGGGTCTGACAATCGTTAGGTATACTTTTCCTTTTAACTTTACTGGCATTTTCGGATCACATAGAACTACCATACGAGTACTTCAACATGACGGTGAAAATATAAGTATATATTTGGTTGTTATATTTCCATTAAAACTATTTTTATAGTAAATGTTAGATTGGGGATAGAAACATGTCTGAATTCCCTAATTTGCATTTTTAAGCGATATTGCTTCTAGAAGTTTTTTTCTTCTTGATGCTGAGTGGCGTGGTCCTTTGCTTCGTATTTAACCTGGAACACCGCATGCTCCATACTTCTCAGTCTTGGACCATGTTGATTTCAGCGTTAAAAGAGGATCCTGTTAACTCCTTTATTTGGTCCGTCCATCCTATAGGTTCCTATACCGTCCATCCTATACCTTCCTCTTGCTCGTTTTCACTCCATCGTGATCACCAGCTTTTCCAGACTTTCGTTATTCTTTTTAGCAATATGTCCAAAGAAGTCAGACTTATTTTTCTGCATATTATCGAAAGTCTTTCAGTTATTCTAATTCTTGGATGATTGCTCCACCTTGCGGTTCGTGTGATATGGAACATATGTCTAAAACACCACATTTCGAAGGCATCCATCATATTTATTTCATTTTAATTTGTTTTATCAAACACTGTTTATTCCACTTTTTGTAACGATATAACCCTACCGGTTTCAAGGCTTTCACCTCATCTTCAGGGTAGCACAAACAACACTGAATTCTGTTCGAACTGGTACCGATATACACGCTTTTAACGGCTGGGGACTGAGGGCTGAGGGAGGCATGGGACGATCTCGGCCAGCACCGGAGAGATTTTTGGAATATATGTGTTTACCAGATGTTCGCCTCGATGTATTGACTTAGAAATTTCTAGGGCCTCTAATCTGTCAAATTTATTTCCGTTACTACTTATATGTAAAATTGATCGTCCACCTTTCTACTCCATACCGTGATACGGAGAATACAAACATTTTAATTAGACGGATTTTGACTCTTCTAAGTAAATACCGGTAAATTCTATCTTCATCAGACTTTTCATGTCTGACATTTAGTTTTAATTATTTAAATAGGAGAATTCTGTTTTTTTTTTAACTAATTTTGATTTCAGAAAATTTGATCAGTTGAAGAATACATCAATAAACATATTCTTTCTCATAAAAGAGACAAAATATAATTATTGTTTTCGGTGATGACCTTTGGTTGTCATGCCATAAATATTGGATACGTGGCGCCAACCCACCTGATATGGCATCAGATCGGCTGGCAGGCCGGCGGGACGCGGAGGTGAGGCTAATCGCCTTCCGGGTAAACAGTGATGACGATACGACCCGCCAGGTTGTCACAAACTTTTTATTGGATAATATTTATTCATTTATTTATTGATAAAATAAATGACACTTTAGTGTCATTTAAATATCACAGTAACAATTATAAAAAAAGAGACAATGTCAATATCTTCTAAAAATAACTAATAAAATATATAATGAAAATATGAACTACCAATAACTACTAAGTCTGAATGTGAATTAAAGGCGTTCTAAGTAGGATGAATTTTAACAATCTAAGATAGTTTGGACATGTCATATTGTGTCGAGTAGTAGTAGAAGTCCAAGAAAAGTTTGTTTGGATCAAGGAAATGTAATTAAAAAAAACTGTAAAGGTTTTTTTTAAATTACAGTTCCGATTTCCGTTGAATCCCAGATTTTCAAAATAAGGATTCCAGTCTGAGTTTCCCTTCAAACCTCTAACATATTTTTGATTAGTTGGAAGAGATTGCTGCACAGTATTAAGTTCACTAGGTTGTACTGTATACAACGAAAGTTTAATACAACACTTCCTCGGTATAGCCTTCGGTATAGCCCGAGTATAAAAAAAATCAGTTTTTATTGTGAGTAGATTTTTATGTACTCGTTTCGCTGAAAAATTGTTCTAACGATGAATGTGAAATAAATCTGTGCTAAGTAGGGTGAAGTAAAGCATTTTAAGTACTTTGTACATGTTAAATGAATGAGCGACACAAGCCTAACAAAACTAATATTCGATTCTTGTGTTAAAAGAAACCACGGTAGGAGAAGACAAAGAAACGTTTCCTATTTAAAATCCACCACCTTGGATATCCAGACCCCGGCCTGCCCGAAAGATTCATTTTCATTTTTTCCCTACCCTATTTACCATTGAATCACATATCTCCCCACTTCTCTCTCCCTACCTCATTCCTTTTATATTATTTACACTTATACAGGAAATTATTTTTATCAATTTAGTTCATCTTCACCTGACGATGAAGGCGGTGGTCTTCGGAACCGGTAGTAAACCCAAAAATAAACCTGTGGTGAAAACAAAAATATAAAATAAGTGTTTTACTTACATATTTTTCCTTTTACATAAAACATGGCACCACAAAGTGAAACTATAGTCTTTTCGAAGATTTAAGAAAGAAAAAAAAGTTGGCTTAGATCAAGTGAGTGTAATTTTGAAATAAAAAATAATAAGAAGCTTTCAAGGCTTCTAAGGTGTAAGAGCTGCGAAAGATATAAAACAGTAAGATGTAGGGAAAGGTCTAAGCAATCGGCCCTAAATGCCCATCCACTTGGCGAGGGAAAAGAAGAAAGAAAACAGTAGTCGCTGAAATGTTAGTATGTATGCAGTAGTATGTACCATATATGTACTTGATCAACACGCTCTGTGTCGGAATACTTTGTGGTCGAGGAAACTGTGGCGCCATACATGTTTGTATGTGAGTATTTATGTAATTTTTTTGTTTCCAAATATTTTGTTGTATTTTAAACATGATTTGAAAATGAATGCGTAGATTTGTCTTGAACTGAAAGGTTTTTTTCTTTTTTTAGTTTTAATATTTACAGATTTTAAAATGTCAATTATTATCAATTAATTGACGTATAGAGTTCTTTATTTTATTTCAATATATAGTTATTCTTTTCTTAATTAAGGATTATATTAATTTTATTATGAAAATGTTTTGATTTGTCTTTAAAATATTTTTAATTTACCAAGAAAAAGGAATAATAGTGATTGAAGTATTATAATTTAATTATTTTGGAGTAGCTTGGACCTTGGTCTTCTGAGCCCTTGCCTGTTGTGTGAAGTAGTTAGTACTCATGTATTTTTTAACAATAAATTATATTAATCATATGTGTTTTGATTTTAATATAAATATTCTCTCGCACTCTGAGTTCTAATTGTACGAGTAAGATATTATGTAAAAATTGATCGACCGTAAATAAATAAACAAAACAGAAAGAAATATTAAGACCTGATAACATTTGAATTTACATCACAACTTATGCCATAAGGATATACAAAAAAATAATAATTTTAATTGAAATCTTCTTAATTTTTACTTAAGCCTTGTGTACATTTAAATTCAAGACATGGTTTTGAATCTCCAAAAATACATTAAAAAAAGACAACCTCGTATATCTTTAAAATAACATCTATTCACGGAATAATTATGCATGCTTTAGAAAAACGTTTCCTCATTGAGATTCAAAACATGTCAGACAATGCAAAAAATTTCCATAAAATACGTAAATTTATCGAGAATGTCTCGTATATGTGACATATAATACATACAAAATGCAATAAACAAGCTAATTAATATTTAAAAACAATGTGATAACGAAATGCTGCCAAAAGAAGTATTAATTAGCCTATTTGACTGGAGCACCTGAATAACTGGTTACGTAACCCTGTCCCAGACGACGCGGTCGGGTGGCTGCGGGGCGGAGCGGTACGGAGACGAGAGACCGGTACTGGAATGTATGCAACTCCTGCGGGAGGGGGTGCGACCAGTCTAGACAACGACCAGACTATCGCCGGGGGAGAGGATCTAAACAATTGGTACACGAAATAATATAAGTAATTTATGAACTAGTTTTCTATTTAATTAAATAAAACACAAGGTGTGTTTTAGGAAACATTTCAATAAACATAGGAGAAGCTTTCTTATAAATATTCTTCTGATAAATAAGGTAGACTTGTGTCACATCACCGCAGATTATAAATTTATGTGTAAATTATCATATTTCCTATTACTTCAATTTCATTGCAGTGATTATTATTACAATGCCCCATTAACGATTGTTTATTATTAAGAGGGATATCGAATGGCGTGTAGCGATAGGAAATGGGGAACTAAAACATTTATAAATGAAATGGCAGTATCGAAATCTACTAAGATGATAGTCCACAATAGTATTTTGGTGCCAACTTTGATGTATGGCAGTGAAACGTGGACGTGGAAAAATACTGAGAGGAGCCGAATATATGGATTGACAATATATGACAAAATACGGAGTCAAGTGATAAGGAATGAATGTGAACTTAAGGATGATGTGTTGTTAAATAAGATGAAAAAAAAAAGAACGCTGAGACGGTTTGGGCATGTGGAATGAATTAATGAAATAGGACTAACAAAATAGATATATGTATACTGCAAATGTGAGTCCCAGGCGTGTGTGAGGAAGACCAACGGAAACATGGTTGAATCAAGTAAATGCTATTCTGAAAAGATGAAACATAGAAAGTGAAAGAAATCGTGGAAGTTGTGTGGATGTAGAAGAGGCTAAGGATGTGTGTCGAGATAGGAAAGTTTGGCGCTCTGTCCTCTCTACCCGACATGGAAATGGCGTGATGGTTTTAGTATTAATATCAAACTGGTTTAATTTTTTTAATCATTAAAAAAGGTGTACTTAAAATTAATGATTTTGAAAAAAAAAATTACACATCTGTAAATGCTACAATATTTCGAAATCCAACTATAAATTAGGTTTTTGGAGAAAAAATAACGTTGAATAATGAAGATGGTTAAATATACAAAAAAATAAACAAAAAAAAATGCAACAGGTTGGATCCTTGACAGTGAGAGAATGGGGTGTGAGGAGCATTAGGAAGTTTACGCATAGGCATGTAAGTAAATGTTTGCAGTTGGTTTATTATGTCCATTCCACCGAAGACGGATTTGTTACAGACATACATATCATCACATCGTATACCTTGCGAGGTAGGCAGAGAAGACAGATTTCCAAACTTTTCTATCCAAACACAACTTTCACTTCCTTCACATTCATGCATCTCGTCATGCACGATCATACTTTTCACTTTACTTTCCATCAAAATCTGGTCAATTTGGTCCACCCAAGTTTTTCTCGGTTTACCTCATATACGCACACCTTGACTTGTATACTCACTTTATCATTTCTCTCAACATGTCTAAACCATCTTAAAGTTTCTATCTTCGTCTTACTTAAAACATACATTTCATGCTTGCATTAATTTCTGATGTTTTCATTTTGTATTCTATCAAACATTGACACTCAACAATTTTTGCTTAGTGCACATATTTTCCCAGCATTAATTTTACTTTTTTCCTTATTTTACCAAGTCCAAGTTTCACTTACATACATTCAAGTGGGCACAAAACAAAATACTGTATTGTCATTTTTGCTGCTGTTGATATTGCGCGGTTGTTGAATATTAAATTATGTACTTCGTTTACTTTGTTCACTGTCGCTACCCTACTTTAAATTTTACGGATTCGTTATACCTAATATTATTTGCATCAATTTTTTTTCATTTACTTAATTCAGCTCTTTAATATCGTTAAGCATTATTTTATTGATTTAGAAATTACATAAATACATATATGATATACCATCCCAAGTTTCCCTGTTGAGGTAGGACAGGAAAGTTTGGCGCTGTGCCCTTTCTAAGTAGGAAAGGACAGAGCGCCACACATTCCTATCTTAACATACATATTTAATATTTTCTGCATCCATAAACTTTTTTTTTTTATCCACTTTGCACGGATTTCTCCTGTTACACAAAGAGGGTATGCTTCTAGCGTTAGCTTATTCGTTAGGAAGAATATCAGCCAGGATTCTTCTCATACTGCTAGGCGGTACCGAGAATATATCAACAGTGTCATTCAGTTGGTTCAATATCTCTATACCACGTGTGACTGAGTGTTTAGACATGATATTCGTCCTGTAAGTTAGTATGTAGAACAGAGGGTGACTCCTTGCACGGCTATATGTATTAGGTGCATATAAACGAAGTGCTTCTAGAATCGCGGGACAGTTAAAGCAACCTTGAAAAATCTTAAGTAGGAATATCGCAATGGATTCTTGCCTTCTTGTTTCGAGGCTTTTATAGTTACACACCGCGAGAAGTTCGACATGGTGCGCATATTTTGGATAATCGCCCTTTGTTCTGTACCATATATATATATATATGAGGATTTGTTTGTATTTGTTCTATATTGTTTTTATATTTGAGCTGATGAGGAACCCAAACTGCAGATGCATATGCTAATTTGGTTCTAATTAGATAATTATATAAGTTTCGAAGGATATCGGTAATGTTGAATTCTCTTGATATTCTCATTATAAAACCGAGTAGTTTGTAACAGTCCGATATCAAACGCGAGACATGGTTAACGAACGTGAGTCCGACATCAAAGGTTACGTTACGTACGGTTCTCATAAAGTTCATATGATTTTGCTCAGTTTTTACTTTTCCTTCTTCTAAAATATTATTCATTTGATCTAACCACACTTTCCTCGATCTTCCTCTATCACGCTTTCTATTTATATTTGCACTATGCATTTGTTTTCTTATTATTTCTTTATTAATTCGTTACACGTGCCCAAATCATCTTCATCTTCCTCAACTCATCTCATTCACATTTATACCTTATTATATCCTACCGTATTCCATTGTATACACATAATACTTTGTCACAACATATATTCTTCTAATTGCATACTTTTCTACATCAATTATTATATTTAGCATTTTTTTAGTATTTTACACGACACATACGCCAAATTTACAAACTGTATCTATTGTATAATATCCTTACCTGTCCCGCCACCCCCTTCTATCTCGCCGAAAATTTTCAGCGTCTTTCCAATCATGGATTAGCGCTACGCTCAAACAGAGATTGTCTATTGGCCCTTCCAGTTCATCGCTCATCTTTTTTTACGCCGTCCTTTACTGTCCATGCAGTGAGACTCTGGAATCAGTTACAAACCAATAGAAGACTCGCTCCGTCCTTGGCGTGTGTTAAGAAGCGACTGAAAAAACTCTTAATTTCCAGTCAGTAAAATAACGTGTTTCATTCCTGATTTTTCTTTTCCTCTCCTCTCCACCATCCCTTCCTTTCCTTTTGATTGATGAAATCTCACTTCGTATGAAAACTAATGTTCGGATGATCGTCCGTCTTTGTGGGGTTCGTGGACATATGCTCACGTATGTGTTTATATATTTTGTGGGGATGGATAGTCATTTGAATGATTTATGCGACCACGTAACTTGCTTCATTTAGTTTTGTCTGGTTGGTTGGAAGATATTGCCACCTAGCAATCTCACTTTGTATAAAAAATAATGTTCGGGTGATTGTCTGTCTTTGTGGCGTTCGTGGGCATATGCTCACGTGTGTGTTTATGGATTTCGTAGGGTAGGTAGTCATTTGAATTATTTATGCGACCACGTAACTTGCTTCATTTACTTTTGTCTGGTTGGCTGGAAGAGATTGCCGCCTGGCCATAATCCCGCCAGATTATATTTGCAATAAAAGTGTTAAATAAATACGTGGAAAATAGTTTAACCTAAAATATATGCCTTTAAATAATATTCAAAAACTCACGAATCAGCTGTATTTATGAGTTTAGTCTTACCGAGTCCGATTATATAAGAAATAATCAATTTTATTGCCATTATTTCCAACGGTTGATAATGGTTACTAAAAATTCATACTTCTTATAAAGATTTTGTTTGCTTGCTTATTTATTCTAGACAAATATTTATACTACAGACAAAATTTTTTAAGCAATTTACAAATGTCAAATAGGAATGTACGTATTTTGCTGATATGTTAGTATTAACAGAGATTGAAGATATATAAGAGAATTTGATGAGTAAATTGTATAAGAGATGCGAAGAGAAAGGTCTGAGAATGAATGTTGAAAATTCTAAGTTGTGGTGATAGAAAAGGCTGTAATTAAAATTAAGGGGTTGAAATTGGGTGGAATTTTTTTTTTTAGGGATTCCGCTATTTGGGTAGTGTTTTATCAGATGAAGGAAGTTAAGATGGTCTGCTAAAGTGATAGTCAACAACAATAGTTTGTGTGTATGTATGGAATTACCAACCAACTTTGACGTGTGGTAAAGAAACGTGGGGGTAGAGAAAGCCTGAAAAGAGCCGAATTAATGCAGTAAAAATGCATGCACTGAGATGAATACATGGGATGATAAAATATCACAGAATAAAAAATAAAGTGAGAAGGAATGAATATAAACTTAAGTCTGATGTGTTGAGTAATATGATGAAGAGCAGTCTAAGATGGTTAGGGCATGTGAAACGAATGAATAAAGAAAGGCTAACTTAACAAATATATGGTTCATGTATGACTAGAAGGACGTAAGACCAAAAAAAGTATGGTAGTGAATTATATTTTGAAAGAAGTAAGAACATGACGTGACTTGATACGTGGGTCGTCCAGAAAGTAAAGAACGTTTCGGCATAACTAAATAAAAACGAAAGATATCAACACAAAACTTTATTTACAAAGTCACAATACCTTACTCTATTTTTTAATGAAGTCATCGTAGCTATCAAGGCATTTATTGTAACATGGAACCAATTTTTCAATTCCGACGTTATAACTCTTCTACCGCCAAATATTTGAGCCAGGATGTCACTTCTTGTTTGAGGTCTTCATCATTTGCGAACTGTTTTCCACCCGAAAATTCCTTTAGTTTCGGGAATAATTGAAAATCATTTGGTGCCAAGTCAGGGCAAGTAAGACGTTGAAGTTCTCGCTGTGTTCGTGCTGATGCACGAGGCCGCGCATTGTCATGAATTAAAACCACCTTTCCCGACAACATTCCTCGTCTCTTGTTTTGGATGGCACGTCTAAGTCGTTGAAGAGTTTCACAATAGGCCTCTGAGTTTATTGTGTGTCCTCTTGGCATAAATTCCACGTGGATCAAACCCTTTCGGTCCAAAAAAAAGTTTTGCCATCACTTTTCTGGTGTTGAGATTCTGTTTTTCTTTTCCGAGCACACATTTTTTTGTAGCCAAGGTGCTCTGTCACTATTTCATGTAGAAGCGATCGTGAAATTTGTGGGAAAAATTCATGTACTGTGCTTAAAGTTGCCTATAAATTTCGATAGGCCGAACATTTTGTGCATTCAGAAAACGAATGACACTACGCACTTCACATTTGGCGGGATTTTCGATGGGCGCAGCCATTTTGAAAGGTTACAGAACAAAGACGCACGACCATTCAGCAACAAAACTCGGCTCGCACTGAAGTGAGGGAAGGAGCTAACTGGCGCACATACGATAGTGGTGGTGGGGGATCGGCGCAGGGCGTGGTGCGCAATCGTTCTTTACTTTCTGGACTCGCCTAGTCTATGGTATACTCGTATGTACAAGTGGAGTGATGTGACTTTTAAGTTGAGTGATGCTGTTGATATTCAGAAAACACTTGTTAAAAGTTATAATATTTAAATTATAAAGACTAGCTATAAGTTGGGCTGTGTTAATATGTTTATAATATTTTGTATGCTTAAAAATTGACATGAAATAGTTTTTTTTTTGCTTAAATTACAATTAACCATTAGAAGATGCGGCGCTTCCATAGCGTCTATGGACGTCACGCCACTAGTATGTACATAGTGTTAAAATGATGAACACTTGTTTTGACCAAAAACATCATAAATTTAGCACCTAAGGATGTATAATGCATTGCCAGCTGGGTGGGAGTCTACAGGTATACGGTACCTGAACATAGTCATTAAGCATGATGGTAGAAGGTTACTTTTGTGATTATTAAAATGTATGTCATTGAAATTCTACTAGTTATATTGTTATTGTATATTTACTTGTCATATAAAATAAATGAATAGACTATACATAGGTCCATATCGGCGCAGGCATTCATGATCGCACAAAAATATGTTGGGTCAGGCCCATCTAAAGAAAACTCTCAAAGTTACGCATTCAGTTCTTGCACGAGGCAATGTTTGGTTAAAAGTGTTTTGATGTTTTTTTTTCAGAAATTTAATTCACAATCCTTCACCCAATGTTGCAATCAAGCGAGCGCGCTATCTGCAATGTCTGCAGTGTCTGCAGCCGATCGGACGGGATCGGTATGCTCCTTCTGTGACAGTGGCAAATGATATTAATGCATTTTGTCTGCGACGGTTCAGCCGCGGCGCGCCGAAGAAGGTCTGGCTGACCCTTGATATGATGACGATACCCTTTTTACTGATTTGATGATATATTCAAAAAGGAGTGTTGTTTTCCACGTTTTTAAAATATTGCAGTTTCCCACGTTAATAAAGTCTTTCGGCTGAAAAATAATTGTTTGACAATTTGGCAATATTATTGTTAGGTGGCAATCTCTTCTAACCGAACAGGCAAAATAAACAATGTAAATTGTATTGTCCCAAAAATTATTGAAATCAATATACACTTGAACAATATTTATGATCAATATACTCGGACATAATAAATATAAAAGTGAGATGTCGTAAATCAACGGAAAAAGGAAGGGATGGTGGAGAGAGAAGGAAAATCTGGAAAGACCACATACCTTATTGACTTGAGTTAAAAGAAAATCTGTCGCATTCTAAATCATGTTAATGACGGAGCAAGTCTTACATTTGTTGGTAATTGGTTCCAGAGTCTTACTGCATGGACAGTGAAGGACGACAATAAGAGCGGTGAACTGGGAAAACAAATTAACAATCTCTACTAGAGCGTAGCGCAAGTGCGTGATTGGAAAGACCCTGAATATTCTTGGCAAGATCAAAGGGGGTGGGACAGTTAAGGATACAATGCAATAGTGATAATATGGTAATTTTGAGAAGAAGGGATGTTAGAGGAAGATCGAGAAATTTCTCTCTGCTTTGCTCTAAATTCTGCGATTCGATTCTGGTCGACCCTCAGATTTAAAAAAAAAATTAAGCCAGATTTTCACTTAAGACTTGTTTAACACATATCTGGTGGGTTGGAAAATAATACAACCGCAACACGGTATAGTTCAACCTGGCAGATGTTAATACAGGGTGGAGCACGAATGCTGCTACAGCCTGGCAGATGTTAATGCAGGGTGGAGCACGAATGCTGCTACAAAATAATACAACCGCAACACGGTATAGTTCAACCTGGGAGATGTTAATACAGGGTGGAGCACGAATGCTGCTACAAAAACAAATGTGAATATTTCTGTTATTTTTAATTTATTTTTATTTATTTATTGTTTTAAATCGAGCATTCTATTAAATTTTTAACATAGGAATTAGTTTTTAAAAATGATTTGTTTTAGATGTCCTTCACCTTCGTTAATTCAAACCCTGCATCTCAACCAAAATGTTGTTCATTGCCGCTGTTAATGCTGCCCGGGGCATTGCTTCAATAACCACCCTTATGGATTCTTTTAACTCGTTTTTATTGGGTGGCTTAGTTTTACACACCTCTTGCTTACAATATCCCCATAAAAACACAATACTGTATTACAATGAAAGTTTAATACAAATATTATGATATATTTTTGAGAGAAGAAACCAAAAAAAGTCAGTAAATTGTAAGAACAGTATGAGCTGTAGTACAGAAGATACGGAAAGTTTGGGAAAATCTAGAAAAACGTAGCACGATCAAATTCTGAAAAAGATAAAAACTTTTCTATTAGGAGAGTATATATTGTTAAAAAGGTTGTTATTGTGACAGGAGTTTGAGTTCTTGGGCTTGCAAGAGGAATGAATTCTTTCTTGATCACTACTACATTGTGCACACAGTTTTTTGAAACCCAAAACTTCAGCCAAAATATGCCATGTTGTTCCATGTGAGATGCCTATGGTGTTAGCTATCACATCCACAGTCGATCGATGATCTTCCAAAACCATATCCTGTATTTTCGCTATGATTTCTGGTGTTGATGCACTTTTTGGACGTCCTGAGCGTGGATCGTCTTCAACGCTTGTACGGCCACGCTTAAACTCCAAAACCCATCGGTGAACGGTTGGAAATGAAGGAGAAGACTCCTTTAATACTTTCACCATCTTTGCATGGATCTCAGTAGCCGATAAACCTTCCAAAACAAAGAATTTAATCGCTGCACGATATTCGGATTTTTCCATTGTTAAAAAATACACTGACACGTCAACTTCAAATGGCTTGTAAACAAAGAATGAATTGACAGATCGAAATGAAATTTTGAGTACGTTCTTATGAAAGATGAAATTTTAAAATGGCGTAGAAATTTTGGTTTTTCTACTGCTCCATAGATGTCGCTTTCAAAACTTTTTGACTAACCTATTACATAACATCTCACTCATAATTAATAAAAATTCTATCGATGTTTTGGTGTTCATCGCGCTGGACGGGACTTCAGTTTTCTACAACAATGTGGATGGTGGAGGGATCCAACTGAACTGAAAACAAGGTTATGTTGAGGGCTCTGCAAACGTTGTTTTTATTTTGATAGCGGAATGCAAATGAGCTGTCCGCATTTCGCAGATGCAAATGAGTTTCATTGAAAGTGTGATTAGGTTGCATTTCAATTTAGACTTAATTTCATATAAGCAAAACATCTAAATAACTTTGAACGATGTTTAGATTAATAAGAAATATCAAAAAATGTGAATACGCTGTGAAATAATTATTTTTTTAAATAATACTGCTGATTTTTAACGCCATTTTAATTTTTGTGATAAGTTGTACGACGAGAAAACAGATCTTCATATTTTTTCCTCTCTACTTCCTTTCTTATGTTTATGCCTCGTAATATTTTACACATACAATCACATCATTTCCCTATTGGAGTAGACGGAGAGAATAAATCACCAAACTTTCCTGTCTCGACACAGCATGGTAATATACAGATATAAAAGAGAGATTTTACTTTGCAGAATGGGCGGTTTAGGAGTGAATATAAGATACTAAATGGGACAAGAAAATAAATATGTGTTATTTTATAGGGATTGGACCAATTTGTATGATATAAAGAGTCTTTCAAATTGAGCGGTTTTTTTAACTATATTTTTTTTTAATTCTTGAATAAAACACACAATTTGCTTTTATTTCAAAAAACTATTTATTGGTCATTGAAGTATAATGTATGACATTTAAACACAAAAGCAATATCCACCGAATGTCCAGCTCTTGCAGCTCCACAAATGTCCACTCTTTCTTCAAAATTTTCGCTGACATTTTGGCATAATCGCGGTTCTAACTCACCAATAACGCGAATAATTTCATCCCTCAGCTCAGGAATTGATTGAGGGTCATTCTTATAGACTTGGCTTTTCACGTAACCCCAGAGAAAATAGTCAAACGGTGTCAGATCACATGATCTTGGTGGCCAATTAACATCACCGTTTCCGGAGATTACAATACATAAAATAATTCAACAATTTGAACGCGTTGTTGTATTGTACACGACTCCATTTTTATAAATGCTATACATAACACTTCTCAAATGTCACAAGACCCAGGAAAGTTCCCAACGCCATCTGGGCTTTATCCAAGAATTAAAAAACCACAATAGCCGCAAAAAAATTGAAAGACCATTTAGATGTTACGTAAATTGTCTTGCATATATTATTTTCATGATGTGAAAACCAAATTTCATAGCAATAAGAAGAAGTAACGTAAGTTGTTTAGTTATCAAAATTTTCATTGACATTTTGGCATAATTGCGGTTCAAACTCACCAATAACGCGAATAATTTCGTCCTTCAGCTCTATGCAATATCTCACTTTTTCAGCACTATGCAAGAATATATCAAAAATAAAGAACCATTAATTTTTCACGACTCTGAGGAAAAGTATATTTTATTAAAAATTACACTCAATGAAAATGAAAAAATATCTGCTTTGCTTAGAATTATTTTCAAGGAAGTAAATTATTTTGGCTTAATTTTATATTATAAAGAAATTACCCAAAACAAAAATTGCTTCAAAATATTATCGAAACAAATGTTGTGTAATTAAAAGAATCATAAATTTCTTAAATTTTAATCAAAAAATTGTAATTTTTTTTTTCCTTTCAATATTTTTTTTCATTTTTCATTAAAGGTGAAACATTTAGAGTTTAATTAAATTATACAACCATTGAATGTAACTTAAAAAAAAAACAACATTCATTCCAAGAAAGATTTTATCCATTTTAAAGTACTTACTTAGTCAGGACTGAATCAAGGATTCGAACTAAAATTGTCATCATCATCACATCATAGCTACAATATTTGACTCTTTCATATAACACGCGTCAATCATAGTATAAATAGGCCAAAACACACACGATGGTTGTCGCCAAAGAAAGAATACGAGAATTGAATTTTGAATACAAGAGAGCGAGAGAGGAATACTTGGATTCTCTCCGAAAGTAATTCGAAATTTGAACGAATTTTAAATACCTAGCTAACAATTTTACCTAGGTGTAAAAGGGGACGATGTATAAATGATATGTACAAACAAATTTTACATTTATGAATATATATTTTCATAAATGTAGAATTGGTTTTACTTCCGTGAATATTTCACGGGTTGGAACTAGTCATAGTATAAATAGGCCAAAACCCGTACGACGGTTGTCGCCACAGAAAGAATACGAGAATTGAATTTTGAATACAAGAGAGCGAGAGAGGAATACTTGGATTCTCTCCGAAAGTAATTCGAAATTTGAATCTCGGTGGGTCCGTGATACTGAACGAATTTTAAATACCTAGCTAACAATTTTTGAACCGGTGTAAAAGGGGACGATGTATTAATTATATAAAAAAATTACATTTATGAATATACATTTTCATAAATGTAGAATTTGTTTTACTTCCATGAATATTTCACGGGTTGCAACTAGTGTATTTAAATTGGTGTTTCGGACCTTTTGAAGAGCGAAGCTTGGAGACAATATTGTCTTCGGCTGACAAAAACAATATTTTTTGGTTCTCTATGCTCAAATGTGTCAAAAGTGTCACATTTTGGTCCTCAATGCTTTAGCATTGAGGGCCAATGACCAATTAGTATTGAGTACCGATATTAACATAAAATTACAATGATAATATCGGTCCTGAATGCTCGAGTGAAATAATTGACGCTTTTTCCTTAATATTTAAATGTGTCAAAAATGCTATATTTTGGTTATAAGGCTCAAAAGTGTCAAAAGAACCATGTTTTTATCATCAATGCTCAATGTGTCAAATTTGCCACTTTTGGTCCTCGGTGCTCAAATACGAGTATGTCAAAATGCTAAGACTGGTCGTCATTGATCATACGACTTTATGTCAGAAATAAAACTTTCTATCTTCAATGATTAAACGTGTCAAAAATGTCATTTTTGTCATGTATGTCCATAGCGCCAAAAATGTAATGTCTTGGTCCTCAATGCTCAAAATGTATCAAATTGTCACGTGTTAATTATAAAGGCTCAAAAAGATGACTTTTTGGTGTTCAATGTTAAAATGTTTTCATTGTTCATGAATGCTCTAAAGTGCTAAAAATTCAAAAAAATATTCAATACTCAAATGTTTTCATTGTTCATGAATGCTCTCAAGTGCTAAAAATATTCAATACTCAAATGTTTCAAAGATACCAAATTTTTGTTATCATTGCTTGAAAAAAAAAACAAATCCTTGTTCAAAAAATATTCTTTCTTACTTTCTGAGTGTTGAATTTTTTGTTTCGTGAACCGACCCTGAATATGATATAATCAAAAAAGCGAAAATGTTTCCCCAAAAGTCCCGTTTTATATAACATATTTTCGTTAAAAACTTTATGCCGAAATCCGTTATTGTTTTTTAATATACTTAGTCGCTTTACTGTATTTCTCGAATAACACGTGTTTTCATATTCCTTCCTCGTGCTTTTCCATTAACCCTTGTTTAACTTTTTCAATATTGTTATTTAAAAATCAGCAACAACTGTCACAATGCCGTTTTTATTGTATAATACCTACCTCCGAAACACCTTCCAGAACTTGTGTAAAAAAATTGCCGCTTCTTAAAGGGTCTTAATGTAAAAACTAAGGACTGGGACAGCTTTGATCACTAGCCATCGGAAATCGAACCAGAGAGGACCTCCGTGGCCTAGTTGGTAAGGCGCGGGTTTTCCAGCCCGTGGGCTTCGAGTTCGATTCCAGTTAGTACCCAGATATTTATTTAAATGATTTCCAGTTAGGTTCAAGAAAAAATCAGGAATGAAACACATTGTATATATTATTTATTTAAATAGGCAATCCACCCAAATATACGAGTTAATATAAAAAAAATCAATTAAAAAAAAATACAATTCTAAATTATTAAAAGTGTCAACTGATGAAGCTGAAAAAATACAATTCTAGATAATTAAAAGTGTCAACTGATGAAGCTGAAAAAATACAATTCTAGATAATTAAAAGTGTCAACTGATGAAGCTGAAAAAATACAATTCTAGATAATTAAAAGTGTCAACTGATGAAGCTTCAAAAATACAATTCTAGATAATTAAAAGTGTCAACTGATGAAGCTTCAGAAATACAATTCAAGATAATTAAAAGTGTCAAGTGACGAAGCTTCAAAAATACAATTCTAGATAATTAAAAGTGTCAACTGATGAAGCTTCAAAAATACAATTCTAGATAAGTAAAAGTGTCAGCTGATGAAGCTTCAAAAATACAATTCTAGATAATTAAAAGTGTCAAGTGACGAAGCTTCAAAAATACAATTCTAGATAATTAAAAGTGTCAACTGATGAAGCTTCAAAAATACAATTCTAGATAATTAAAAGTGTCAACTGATGAAGCTTCAAAAATACAATTCTAGATAATTAAAAGTGTCAACTGATGAAGCTTCAGAAATACAATTCAAGATAATTAAAAGTGTCAAGTGACGAAGCTTCAAAAATACAATTCTAGATAATTAAAAGTGTCAACTGATGAAGCTTCAAAAATACAATTCTAGATAATTAAAAGTGTCAACTGATGAAGCTTCAAAAATACAATTCTAGATAATTAAAAGTGTCAACTGATGAAGCTTCAGAAATACAATTCAAGATAATTAAAAGTGTCAAGTGACGAAGCTTCAAAAATACAATTCTAGATAATTAAAAGTGTCAACTGATGAAGCTTCAAAAATACAATTCTAGATAATTAAAAGTGTCAACTGATGAAGCTTCAAAAATACAATTCTAGATAATTAAAAGTGTCAACTGATGAAGCTTCAGAAATACAATTCAAGATAATTAAAAGTGTCAAGTGACGAAGCTTCAAAAATACAATTCTAGATAATTAAAAGTGTCAACTGATGAAGCTTCAAAAATACAATTCTAGATAATTAAAAGTGTCAACTGATGAAGCTTCAAAAATACAATTCTAGATAATTAAAAGTGTCAACTGATGAAGCTTCAGAAATACAATTCAAGATAATTAAAAGTGTCAAGTGACGAAGCTTCAAAAATACAATTCTAGATAATTAAAAGTGTCAACTGATGAAGCTTCAAAAATACAATTCTAGATAATTAAAAGTGTCAACTGATGAAGCTTCAAAAATACAATTCTAGATAATTAAAAGTGTCAGTTGATGAAGCTTATAAAATACAATTCTAGATAATTAAAAGTGTCAACTGATGAAGCTTCAGAAATACAATTCAAGATAATTAAAAGTGTCAACTGACGAAGCTTCAAAAATACAATTCTAGATAATTAAAAGTGTCAACTGATGAAGCTTCAAAAATTAAAATTGAACGATCGATCTTTAATTTATCGAAGAAATAAGATGAAGAAAAACAAGTTATATTAATGACTAATTTTTCTTTTAAATTAGTCGCTTTTTAAAGCACTTTCTTATTATTTATTTATCCATATACACGCCTGTGGGGCTTTATCATTAATAAAACAGATAATAATATTTACTTTAAAAAAATTAACAAATAAATTTTATGGCTATCGATTAAAACCCAGATTAAAAATATTGTGTACGTGTAGAGGAGAAATATCAAAAAATTTACCTTGAATTTGTTGACATCAATATTAAATACATCCATCCCATCAATCGACGAATACGTACTATCGAGAATAAATATAAAGTAGGCAATTAATTAGTTGGAGTAAATTTACGTTGGTAATTAATTAGTTGGAGTAAATTTACTTTAGTAATTAATTAGTTGGAGTAAATTTATGTTAGTAATTAATTAGTTGGAGTAAATTAACGTTGGTAATTAATTAGTTGGAGTAAATTAACGCAAAATCCGATTTGTGCAGATTTGTTTTTAAAAGTTACGCAGAAGTGATCTCAGTTGTATATAATTTTGAGAACAAATCATCCGAATATTTTTTCAATGTTATTCAGAATTTATTTATTTAACATTTCATTGTAAAAATATTCTGATGGGCGTATTGCCAGGTGGTGGTAATCTCTTACAACCAACCAGGCAAAAAGTAAATAAAGGAAGTTATGTAATTTATTTTATAATGTGGTCGCAAAAAATATTCAAATAAATAAATATAGATTCATTGATAGTAACATAGTATGTATATAATATATGTATATATACATGTACGAGTATATCCTGAAATTACATATTTATTTCAGGATAATATCGAAGGAAATAGATTTAAAAGATATGCTCTCAAAAGATCTGGTCTCATCTCATAATATGCTCATAGTCAAGATACACCCCCCCACCAGTAGAGGGCGAGCCCGGCCGCAAGACATAAGATGTTTTTCAGTCCATACCCTTGTAGGTGTAAAAATAAAATTAATGACAATTACACCGTTTTAAAAAAAAATAACCTTCAGGATAACTATATTGAAAAATAAAAAAAATTATGTTTGTAATTTGTTTTATCAATCACTGTTTATTCCACTTTTTATAACGGTATAACTCTATCGGTTACAAGGCTTTCACCTCATCATCAGGGGAGAGTCTTGTTTGTGCTCCCCTGATGATGAGGTGAAAGCCTTGTAACCGATAGGGTTATACCGTTATAAAAAAAATAATGTTTCTTTATGTATCCTACTTCGTGTCTTTCGGCTTGAAATTTGTGGATCTTACTACGTGCTTAACTACTTTACATCCAGGATTGAATGAATTTGGGATATGTTATTTATGCCTACCCTAATACGGACATTGCGTGATGGTGATGATGCTGAGAACTTTTTCTACCTGTTTTAATTAAGTGACGTTTGTGAGGATTACAATAATTTTATTATATAATTTTACAATACATTGCAGTCTTAAGATTATGTTTTACATAAATTATTTATTTATTTAACCATTTTGGTATGATCTCACGCTTAGAACAACAACGAAGGACTGATGGAAAAACCTATACATTTAAACCTATAGCTTTTACTCGTATATCAATAATGATTTTCACTTCACCTGGATCTCCGTATCTCAACCCTGGGAGCAGACTGGAGGATGCTCTACGCAGAATAAGTCCAACAAGCTGGGAAACAGGAGCGGCGCCAGGATTCAAGCAAACTGAAGTCTTTCTCAACGTCGATCTTATGAGTTGAAACTCAAGCGTATGATGCAGCTTGAGCAAAGAAAATTCCAATAAAAATAATAAATTAGATAATGTTCTTCAAATTCCAGAGAAGTATGTACTTGCCATCCAGGACATGTACGATAACGTGACAACGCAAGTGAGGTGCACTTCGGGAACTTCAGAATTTCCTGTAAAGGTGGGGGTACATCAAGGATCGGTACTCAGTCCGCTACTGTTCATCTTAGTCATGGACTATTTAACTAAACAGGAAGTGAACAGTCTCCTAAAGATCCTACTACTGTATTTGCAGACGATATCGTATTAATAAGTGAAAAACACGAAGCCCTGCAAAATAGTCTGGAAAGGTGGAGAAGAATCTTGGAGAACAATGGATTGAGACTGAACAGAAAGAAAACAGAGTATCTGTACCTACCATTCGAGAACACAAATGCTGTCACTTCTATAATGCAAATGGACGGAGAAACATTACCAAATTGTGACTCCTTTAAGTATCTTGGGTCACTCATCCATAGCGATAGCAAGTCTTCGCAGACAATGAGTTGGGATAGAGCCAGGGAAAAGAATATTCTTCAAATTTACATCTTGACGTTTTTGTCATGATATTCAGTCAGGAAAGTGCTAAAATTGTGATTTTTTGTGTATCATTTTTTTCCTTCGTTGTATTTTTCTTTTATTTGTTTTTTTTTCGGTTGGAATATTTTAATGTATTTGTGGATACTTTTTAATCTAATTAATTGGTTGTTCTAAATATATTAAATAGGGCGGGGTATTATGATAGAGCTTTCGCCGTTGCTGGTTCTGTGGTATGGAATAGTCTGCCTCCTAGTGTCAGAGATATAGGTAACATGTACAGCTTTAGGAAGAAAATTATTTTTGGGAGACCAAAATTTATGAGTGGGTCCGAATCCTGAGGGAGAGAGCCCTTGCAGAGAGTTTGCTCTCTAAACGGCGTGTAATAAATTGTGTGTTTATTATTATTATTATCATTATACTTGATGCTCGGAACGGAAAAAACGGACACTACTTATTTTAACACCCAATATTAATTTTGTACTTTCGTTGATTGTATTTTTTTCCAGTGTTGTACTAGACGTTTGATGATATTTCCAATGTTACACTAGACGTTTGATGATTTTTCCAGTGTTGTACTAGACGTTTGATGATATTTCCAATGTTATACTAGACGTTTGATGATTTTTCCAATGTTGTACTAGACGTTTGATGATTTCGTGCATTGTGTGTTTCTATTTGTACTATTTTTTTCAAGTGAATATTTTTTTTCAATAAATGTTGCTATAATTTACCAAAAAAAAACTTAAGTGTCGTATATATTTTAAGAAAATAAATATTCCTTGATATTTGGACTCATATTTACTTTATTATGGTCTAATTCATTTAAGAGTATTTATTTTACATTTGATACGGGTTTAACCTAACTACATCAAATAACAAAAAAAATATTTAAAGTTTTAATAATATAATGGCCACAGGAACAATGACACTCGTGTTCCCTGTGAATTGGCTCAGTTACGCCTACAAAGTTTATTTAAGAGTTTAATTATCAGCTTATTTACCGAGCCATGGAAGATATTACTATTAGAAAATTCAGTTTGTGAATACGGCATCGAAAACAATAAAAAAACTCCACTCACAGTTCGGTACATGAAATAAAAGTTTTTCAATCCACAAATAGTTTATCTTTCCTGTTAACAATTTATATACGTAAAATCAGATGCGTAGAACTCTTCTTACGCTTAATATGTAATATCCAAGCATACCCAATAAATAATATCGAATAGAGCAAAATACCAAGTGCATGACATTCTCCAAAGACCCACTAGAGTGCAGAATCTCAGTACGTGACGAGCCAATTGAACAGGCAACCTAGTTCAGATATCTTGGCAGTGAACTGCTCAGCTCTCATGACCTCCCCAGAGAAGTAAGGCCTCAGGTAGACAAAGCTGCAGTTGTGGCGGGCTGCCTGAGAGATGTCATATGGAGGAATAAAGATATGAGAACGGATAGCAAGGTACGCATTTATAAGACCTGTGTGCGACCTATCCTCACATATGGCATCGAAGCGAGGGCGGACACTGTCAGGACAAAAAGTATGCTAAGGACAACGGAAATGAGAACTCTGCGCGCTATTGCTGGGAAGACTTTGCGTGATCGTGTAAGGAACACCACAATCCGAGAGGTCTGTGAGGTCCAAGATGTGGTCAGATGGGGACGACAGTGTCGACGATACTGGTACCAACATGTACAGAGAATGAATTCCACAAGAATTCCATACATAGCTCTGCATGGGGTGCCGGATGGACGGCGTCCGCCAGGGAGACCCCCGAAACGATGGAGAGATAGCTGGAGCTCAGCATCACAGGACAATCCTGCAGTAACAGACTCTTGAGAGTCTACAGAAAGTTTAAGAAGAAGAAGAAGAAGAATAGAGCCTTAATAATGAATCTGATGTTTCCCTAAGCGATTTGACAGTTTTCCTTAAACTAGGGCCGTCCCTGTCCACTGCAGCACGGCCGACTAACAATAAAAAAGTCTAGACTCATAATACGCTTAGAACAGGCTCAAGTGTTTGGAAATATAGACAAAAAACACACCAGACTCTCTTTAAGGTCGTACAAATTGTTTTCGGTTTACTAGCACACTTCAACTTACATTTAAGTGAGTACAGCTTAGAATCTCGAAAGAACAATTTGAGATAGATTTCAATTTAAATTTAATAAATATATCTTGTATTTTAGAAAAAAAATTCAATTGTGAGAATTTCGTATTATTGCTATTACCACTATGATAACATGATAAATACTGTAGAAATGCGCGCACTTATAATAATACAATGAAGTGATTAGAGATGAGTGTGGTCTTAAGACTGAAGTATTTATTATTATTATGAAAAAGAGCACGATAAAATGTTTTGGGCATATAGAATGAATGAATGTAAAAAGACTAACAAAACAAATATACTCGTGTAGTGCAAACGTAAGTAGAAGGCGTAGTAGAGGAAGACCTATGAAAGTATGATATTTTTTTTGTTATTCAGTTAATAATGCGAAACATTATCAATATCGAGATTTTCCTTTGTTATTGAAACAGAACATAGAAAGAAACAATACCAAGATATTTAACTGTATACCTCAAAATGTGAAAGAAATCGTTACGCAAAATGTTGTTATGGCCTTTTGCAACGAAAACACTTTTAGAATTTCAACTGTGTAATTTTATTTGTATAATGATTGAATTACATTGAAGTATAATATTAACAGTATTTATAGAAGTAATAATAACGATGATGTTAACATCGTAGTAGTTTTAATAATAATGCTTGGTGCCTCAGATATGACGCCCTATTTAAAGCAAAGATAACCATACGCACGACCCTTCGATAGATTAAAAAGTAATTTTTCGGGTATGTTATCGATGCCCTTGAGGTCAAATCGATATCAGACGATTTATCTCGTTCGCAGTTTACTTCCATTTAGTGATACCAAATCTATATTGAATTTGGATAGATAACCGCCAACGAGATAATAAATTTAAACATAATACATTGAGTTAAGTTTGACATACATGTGATAACACTAATATTTATAGGTTCTAGATTACATAGTACAGAGATATGGTTGACATTGGTTTGCATTATATATTGGAAGTGGATAAGAGTATATGGTAAGATAACATTGGTAGGGATACATTACAATGTAAAAGAAATCGTTACACAAAATGAAAACTTTTGAAAAAATATTTTCTTTCCTCCAAATCTAAAGTCTTCTGATAAAGTATTATTCCCTTTCATTGAACTTACTGATACGAGTAGATTATGTTTAGATGATACATTTTAACTGTTATATCCTCATTTTGTTATTATTTTAATGACCCTATTGTAATAAGCTACTAAGATACGCTCGGGTGCTGCTGTAGCAACCAAACGTGATTTATCAGAGCGCCCTTGATGAGAGTTTACTCTCTAAACAGTGCTATATAAATTATCGCTTTATCATTATTTATTTTCATTATTGTACTACACATTGGATGGTTTCGTGTGTTTTTTATAATGGGCATTTTTTTAAATAAAATTTTATTTTTTGTTCAATAAATGTTGATATTATTTAAAAATAAATATAACTTGATGTTTGGACTAATATTTACTTTATTATGACCTAATTCATTTAAATATTTTACAATTGATACGTATTTCACCCAATTCCATCAAATAACAAAATCAAAATTGTAGTCTAATTAATATAATGATATTATTTAGACTATGTCACTTGTCACTGGTGATACAAGATCGAAAAGTTATCATGGATAAGTAAGTCGTGTAACTTAATCTCATTTGATATGGTCCACAAAGGTATTTATTATACAGGTCCAATGATACGGAGGAAAGCCATTTGACTTTTAGATAACGTGTAGCAAGATCTTAGGAGGCTGGAAGTGGAGAGTGACTGGAAGGAGACATTGAGTGACCGATCAGCTTGAGAACGTGCAGCAAGATCTTAGGAGGCTGAAAGTGGAGAGAGACTGGAAGGAAACATTGAATGACCCATCACCTTGAGAAAAATCGTCCAAAAGGAAGTTCCATTTATTCCACAATTAAAATATAAAAAATTAAATGCATTCACAACTGTGTCAAACTTAAAATATTCGAAAAAAATATTTGAAGAGGGTTTTGAAAATACTACAACGCATGACGTGTGGATTCTTTTTAAATTGTTCTTATCAAGAAAAATTGGAATTTTAAATAAAATCCATCTTCTGGCCAATTAGGTATGTTTTTTTAAACACTTCTCGTATCAGGGGGTGTAACTCAGTGGTAGAGTGTCTGCTTCGCATGCTGAAAGTCCTGGGTTCAAATCCCAGCTCCTCCAAATTTGACTTTTTTTAAATATTTTTTTTTGTTGTATGTGAACATTTCTATTATTAAATTACAAATATTAATTTAAAAAATAGGTAAATTATACCGCGTCGTTTCGTAATATAATAATAACATTCATTTCAAAGGCGCTTTGTTATTTGAATTTATAAAGAGCTGCACATAAGCGACACTAAATAAATTCAGATAAATGTTGTTAACAATAGAGGTGGCAATGATCAATACACAGTCTACTACTTACATAACAATTGACATCGGTAATACTGCCTGGGATGTTTGAGTCAATGTCTAAATTGTTTCGATATTATAATGATAAATTCAACATGGATTGTATATATTTTATTAAAAGCTACTCAGGCTTTTTTAACCCTTCCTTCCCTGTGATGTGTAACTAGTACACATTGTTTCTAAAAACTTTAATATCTCTATAAATATAATAAATACTGAGTTCAGATTTTAGGTATTCGTCAGTAATACATTTACGCATTGGATGAAAAAATAATATTAATAATAATTAGCACTTATCGGCGACATCAGAGATATTTTGTGAAAATCGGGAATAAATTCACCAATACAATTGAACGTGTGTCAGTGTGTGACGTAAGTATATTAATTCTAAAAAAACACTATGGGTGAAGAAGCGACGCTTTTCACGTCTCACTCTTACTCTACTTCTGTATATGGGAAAGCAAGAAATAGAATCTCAGTTCGCTCGCTTCTCTCGTTCAGTAAGTCGGCGGCTTTTAGTAGAGGTGGTCGCTTCGCCCATTTTGTGAACGTCGGCCGATGTTTTTTTCATGTTTTCAGCAATAAAATTTCAATTATTTTCACTTTTGACTTCAAATTTAACTAATTTAAGCGATTGGCTATGAATATTCTTATTTTTCCGATTTTAAATCGGTAATTTTTACATGTGTATTGAATACACAGCACCGGAACGCGCGGATTTTTTTTAGCACAGGAAGGGAAAGATTAACATCTCAAGATAAATATTTTCAAAATATTTTTTTCTATTTCACTTTAAATGAATTCATAATTGCATTTTTAATAAAATAAATTTAACAAAAATAATTGCAAACCATTACTTTATAAAGTAAAAAAATGTAATGGTAAAAAATACAACTTTAACTTTAAGCAACACATTCTGATACCACATCCTTCGCCTCTGCCACGTACATACTCTCCTTATTGAGGTGCACGGCAACGTAGTAATGTAGAAGACTTCCATGCGGAAGGTTGCTGGTTCTAACTCCACGCTGTGCTACTCCCCTCGAAGGACACAGGCAGTTTTTCCACCTAGCATTTGGAGCTATAAGAATGCCGATGACTTCGGTCAAATCTATTCCTTAAAAAAACATCTCGGTTTGCTTCGATCGTCTCACTTCAGCGTGCTATTATATCCAGTACAGCGGTATGGCCGGTGAGTTTGCTGGTGTGCAACAGCTCACTCATTTAAAGAAAGAAAGGATGAAACAAAAACTACACAGCCCAGTTTTGCTTTCCAACTGAATTGACGTTGGAATGGACCTCGACTATGAGGTCCAGCAACGACGACTTCTATTATACAGGCATTTCACTAATTCCTGCTTCAGAATTTGATGGAACTTTGGGTAGACCTTAACCTTTCTTTTCCTGTGCTAAAAAAATCCGCGCGTTCCGGTGCTATGTATTCAATACACATGTAAAAATGAGCAATTTAAAATCGAAAAAAAAAAGAATATCATAGCCAATCGCTTAAATTAATTAAATTTGAAGTCAAAAGTGATAATAATGTAAATTTAATTGCTGAAAACATGAAGAAGAAAAAACATCGGCCGACGTTCATAAAACGAACAAAACGACCACCTCGAACGAAAGCCCGCGATCTACTGAAGCGAGCGAACTGAGATTATATTTCTTGCGTTCCCATATACCGAAGTAAAGTGATAGTGAGATGTGAATAGCGTCGCTTCCTCACTCATAGCGTTTTTTTTAGAATTAATATACCTACGCCACACACTGGCACACGTTTGATTGTATTGGTGAATTTATTCCCGATTTTCACAAAATATCTCTGATGTGGCCGATAAGTGCTAATTATTATTAATATTATTGTTTTCATTCAATGCGTAAATGTATTACGGAGGAATACCTAAAATCTGAACCCAGTATTTATTATATTTAAAGAGATATTAAAGTTTTTAGAAGCAATGTGTACAAGTTTCACATCACAGGACAGGAAGGGTTAAGAAAACGTGACACGAAAATCACAAAAGGGGTTGACGTATTTCATTCTTCAGCAGGTATTAATCACGGATTCAAATGAGTTAAAGAGTCTTACAGGAAAGAATGAATAGAAATTACAAATATATTGTATTGATTATATTTTAATTCACTTTCCCTGTATTGTATAATGAAAGTGTTTTTTTTTTCGGGTACCACTGGGAATCGTACCAGAAACTTCTCGGTGGAAGTCTAACATCTTACTAACTAGACAACAGAGATCTTCATTGTAATATAAACGATTAACGTGACCTAGTTGGTAAGATGCCTATCTACCCGGCCCGGAGGTTGCGGTTTCGATTCCCGCCAGAACCCAGTTTAAAAAATAAAATTTTAGACTAGTTTCCTCTAAAGGCCTCATAAACATCTTTCTGCATTTTGCGTATACTAAGAAAGTGTTATGAACTATTCACTCGGGCTCTGTTATAGCTTCCAGACGGGATTTTCTTAATAATGTTGTGTCCAAGTCCCAATTTGGAGCGTCCTTGAGGAGAGCTCTCTTAATGACGAGTATATAAAATTTGTCGTTTGAATCGAATGAAAAAAACCAGACAGGATTTTACATCAAAGGGAATCGAACATGCAACTTTAGGATCGAAAGACAGGCATTTTATCATTCATGTCACGGGGTTGTTTTATAAGAAATGTTGGAATCTCTAATGAAATGTCGTGACAATTGAAAGTTTGAAATAATGCTTTGGTAATTGAATAAAATGCAAGGCCACGTCACGCGACCCTGGATGGAACCATAAAGCACAGCTGGAGCATTCTTGGCCGGCCCGGACAGGTCATCGGCTTATAATGCCATTTTTAGGAAATGTATTCTCTCACGTCAATTAAAAGGTATTAAATCCAAAAATGTGTATATAAATACCTACTTTTTTTTCTCTCTTTAAATGAGAATTTAAATCAAATACACATGTATGAATTTACCTCATTTTCATTACTTAGAAGACAGAGAACATGTCTGTACATTCTTCTATTAATACATATAATACATTCATATCACCATGCCATGTCCCTTGCAAGGTAGGCAGAGAGATCAAATCTCCAATTTTTTTTAACCAAGCACATATTTTTTACATCCTCCATATTCATACATTTTTTATTGTTTATTTATTTATTAAACACTTTTATTGCAATACAATCTGACGGGTTTATTGCCAGGCGGCAATCTCTTCCAACCAACCAGTACATCTCGTCATGTACGTTATTCTATTATTCATACTTCTCACTTTACTTTCTTTCAAAATCTGGTCCATTTGATTCATATACCTAGTCATTTGAAAGTTTTTTTGCGACCATTTAGCTTGCTTCATTGACTTTTGTCGGGTTGGTTGGAATAGATTACCGCCTGACAATCAGCACGCCATATTGTATTTACAATAAAAGTGTTACATAAAATAAATACGAGTATATACACACATACACGTCGCTCTACCTAAAGCCAAATGTATTAATATCACATATCATAAGATGTAATAAGGTTTCTTTGTAGTTCTTCTTCCCTTGGAAAGTTTTCTGCGGTTTTCTTACCAAATATGTGTTTCCAAACATATGCAGATGCTGAGAAACTCAGTCTCTTCCTCACCTTATTTTTTTTTGTTGATTCTAATCCCGAGATACTCGAAGAGCGCCCTTGACAAGATTCTCTACTCTAAACGGCGCTATGAAAATTGTCATTTTATTATCATTATATAGGTAGAATATTGAACAGGTTAGGGTCTGGACCCTGATCTGGTCAATACATAAAACTTCTCATTTCAAAGTTCATTCGCTTATTCGATGTTATTAAAATTAATATTGTAGCGACAAATAAATATTTCGTACCTTTTTAATCAATATGGATAAAATATCGTCTCCTCGGTGTTATGACTATGTCTGGAAAAAATGTTGGAAAAGACAATTAAAGCTGTCTGGCGCTAGAGTTGACTAGGCCGGTCTGGTCTAAGCTAGGCCATACTAGGCTAGCCAGTAATGGTGTCTAGGACTAGATGCGTGGTTCAAGGAAAACCAGATGATAAACTCATTTTCAACTCTCAGACTGCGCAATTCTATCAATCAATTTTGTATATTTATTGAGTTCTTAAATAATAATACAAAAAATATATAACGCTGTATATAATAGATAGCAGAGTCTCCTTAAGGGCTCTGTAACTCAGTAATCGAAATAATTTTTATTAAAATATTACAAAAATCTCAATCTTTCCAATTATGCAAGAATCGCGATATAAGGCTGTTTGTGTGATATTTTTAGCGAACCCAAAGTTCTGTTATTAAATAATTTATATAACACCGTTTATAGATCAAGCACTTATCTAGGGCTCTCTAAATCAGGAATTGAACCTTTTATTATTGAAATATATAAAAAAAATTAGTCATGTATGCGCTTAGAAAGGTGGCAGTTGGGGTTATTAGATTTGAAAGATTTGATTAAGAACTTTTTACGAAATATTTAGAAAAATATTTGGTAAGAATACCGTAGAAAACTTACCAAGGGGAAGACTTCCTACAAAAAATCTTTTGTAAATCCTCCGATATGCTATAGCAATACATTCAGCATTAGGTGGAGTGTATTGTATGTGTGTAGTGTTCAAGATAAACATACATTTTAATAAGACTTCCCATAGAGAGTTTACTTAAAATGCTTCCTAAAACAGCACACTTGTTACGTACCAATTTACTTATTCTTTATTACCTTTATTCCCAGTTTCAATAAAGTTTTGTGTTTTTAAAATAAGTTACCTGTATCGGACGTATGCGTCACCTATGGTTTATTAGTTTTCATATGATTAATTTGTTTTGTTTATATTTTGTTGTATAATATTTTGATGTTTGTTTGATGTGTTATGGCCTTTTACAACGAAAACACTTTTAGAATTTCAACTGTGTAATTTTATTTGTATAATCGTTGAATTACATTAAAGTATATAATTAACAGTATTACGGAATTAATAATAACGATGATGTTAACATCGTAGTGGCTTTAAGAATAATGATAGGTGCCTCTGATATGACGTCCTGTTTAAAGCGAAGATAACGTACGCACGACCCTTAGATAATTAAGAAAGAATTTTGGTCGGGTATGTTATCGGTGCCCTTTGTAAGGTCAAATCGATATCAGGCGACTATTTGGAATGTCTCGTTCGCTGTTTTCTTCTATTTAGTGATATCAAATATTTATTGAATTTGGATAGTAAACGGTTCCTGATAATTCCAACAAGATAATAAATTTAAACATAATACATTGAGTTAAGTTTGAGATACACGTGATAACACTAATATTTATTGGATGTAGATAACATTGTACATGATATGGTTAACATTGATAAGCTTAACATTGGTTTGAATACGTTACATGATTACTTATAATATTTATTGGATGTGGATAACAGAGTGTATGATAAGATTAACATTGGTAGGGATACATAACAGATGTACGTGCTTTGTCACAACCGTAATGAAATGTTCCTTATGCGCGGCCATCGCGCGAGACAGAATTAAAAGTCGGTCGGCCCATGCATGCGAAAACGTGCGAGAATTTGTGATATCTCGCAAGTCATAGCGGCATGCACGGGCGAAAACAGGCGCTTGCGTTGAACGATTGGCCGCACATAAGGAGCGCAAAAGTCGGAAAAAAAATTCTCAGTTCACTCCAGTCTACTGCCTTTTACTTGCGACCATCTACTACCTGCTAACGATGAATCTCTTCACCCTGCTACTTTTCACCGGAAAGCATCAAGGGAATCGAAATCTCCGAGCATTGAGCAGCAGCTATTCACCTATTTCTACAGTCTTTGTACGGTGCAGTATATTACCCTTTATCGATAACTACAGTATTTATAGCGTGCTTTTATTTATTGCAGTTTATAGTGGGTGTATAGTGTTCTAAATCCAACAACCTTCTCATATAGCTCCTACGATTTCTCTGAATTTTTGCTATTCCTTCTTTCAAAATATCATACTCTTGTTCAAACAATACGATCTTCTTCCTTCCTCTAACACGTCTTCCACTCTAACGCTGTACATTTGTTCCGTTAGTATTTCTTGATTAATCCTCTAATATGCCCAAAAATACATATATCAGAGTTATCTGCTTCGTCTTATTTAATACACCAGCCTTAAGTTCCCCAGTCACCTCCTCAACGCACCCATTTCTACAGCATTTATTCGAATTTCAGCCTTTTTCCACATTACCGTTACATTCCCACATATTTTTTTTAAAATTTTTTATCCACTTTGGCCATATTTGACTTCGCAGCAAACTTCGCAGCTATCCATATTTGACTTCGCAGCAATAGTACCAAATAGTGATTCACAGCAATAGTACCAAATAGTGCTACACAGCAATAGTACCAAATAATGATTCACAGCAATAGTACCAAATAGTGCTTCACAGCAATACTACCAAATAGTGCTTTACAGCAATAGTACCAAATAGTGCTTCACAGCAATAATACCAAATAGTGCGTCACAGCAATAGTACCAAGTAGTGCTTCACATCAATAGTACCAAAAAGTGCTTCACAGCAATAGTACCAAATAGTGCTTCACAGCAATAGTACCAAATAGTGTTTCACAGCAATAGTACCAAATAGTGCTTCACAGCAATAGTACCAAATACTGCTTCACAGCAATAGTACCAAATAGTGCATCACAGCAATAGTACCAAATAGTGCTTCACAGCAATAGTACCAAATAGTGCTTCACAGCAATAGTACCAAATAGTGCTTCACAGCAATAGTGCCAAATAGTGCTTCACAGCAATAGTACCAAAAGTACTCCATTGAACAAAAATCAAAATCTCGTATCTTTAAATGCAGCACATTTTTCTGCAAAGTTTTCAGGTAAATACTACAATACAATATATGAATCGCTCTAACTTTGGTCAAATACTCGTATTATATAAATATTTTTCTCAATATTAACAGATACATAAAAATGCTTTATTCTGTACTAAACGTATTAGTTGTTTATGAATTCTCAAGATCAAATGTGTTTATTTTGATTTTGAAAACAGATTTAATGACGCATTACGCAAAGATTCAGGAATAAATTTTCGCGAGATAAACATGTTTTTATGGAATTTTATTTTTGGGACGTGTTTTATTTACCCAAATACCAGTCAATTTTAATATTTTTTTGCCTGATTTTCATGTGAGAAAATTTCGCTCTTTCAAAAATGTACACATTTTTTTTTATTTATTTACATTTTTAACCTTACAGCACAAAACAAATATAATATACTCGTAATACAGAAAAAAATAATTCTACAAACAATTACAACAGGAACATTAATACGAGTACTCATGCTTTTTTGTGAAAAGATGTCTCTGGAGAGTAGATTTTTTCAGGTACCTGGAGAGTAGGCGAGAGTTAAGTAATGGAATAAGGTCAAAATATCATCTAATCCCGACAGTCTTCGCTCATTTATTTATTCCCAGGTGTTATCGGCAGAATTTACCAATGAACCAAGGTGACGTTATGGCAGAAGTTGATATGTCTGTTTTTTGTCATTTTGTGTTTATTCTCCCAATTTATAGAAAATATTTCTCAGCATGTTGTGGTAAAAATTTGGTGTGTCAGTCATTATCCAAACAAAAGATATATTGTTTGGAAAAACTGAAAACATGCTTATTTGTACTCATTTTAACAGCTTATCAAAGTTAATATTGCTCTCCTGTAAACTAAGGTAAAACGGACATATCAACTTCTGCCATAACGCCACAGATATTATGTCAGTAAGATACAGGCAAAAGTCTGGTTTACGGGGGACATGACAAATACGGGGGAAAGGCAACAAACCCAGTTCCATTAAAATTGTATATCCACATTGAATAACCTGTTGTTCTTTTACAAATGATATATTTATAAGATTTCTAGTCATACTCGTATATAAATAAATAAATTGAAAAATAAAATATATAAGTGTCACATTTAAAATTATACGCCCCGATGGAAATCTGAGACGTAATATTATATATGACATCTCAAGAAGAATCATCAAGCCCTTTCCCTGTCGGGGTAGGCAGAGAAGACAGAGCGCTATACTTTTCTATATTGACACGCATATTTCCCCTCTTCCACATTCATTCACCTTTTCATACGACTCCTGTGATTTTTCTGACTCTCTACATTTCCTTCTTTCAGAATACCATTCACTTAATCCAAACACACTTGTCTTGGTCTTCCTCTACCACGCTTCCAATTTACAATAATAATGTTCATTCATCCCCATCATGACATATGGGATAGAAGTGAGAGCCGATACCAACAGGACAAAAAACCTTCTCGGAGTTGCGGAAATGAGAACCCAACGCTCAATCGCAGGCAGAACTTTTAGAGATCGGATCAGAAACGAGACGAGAAAGTCTGTCTGTGGTGTTAAAGACATAGTGAGGTAGGGAAGACGCAGAAGGCGCTTCTGGAGGGATCATGTGGACCGCATGGAGGATACGAGACTTGCGAAAATTGCTAAGACTGAAACCCCTAACAGCAGGAGATTACCAGAAAGGCCACCGAAAAGATGGAAGGGCAGCTGGACGTCATCATCCCAGGACAGCTCACCGTCACAAACAGGTCATACGACCTAGACCAAGACGAAGAAGAAGAAGAATTTATATTGTTAGTTTTTATTTCTTCATTCTTTCTATATGCCCAAACCATCTCAAAGTGATCTTCTTCATTTTACTCAACACATCAACATTAAGTTAACATTCATCCTTAATCCTTTCATTCAGTATTCTGTCGTACTCGTACATTGTCATCTCGTGTATTATCGTAAGTGCACGTTAAATCAAGATATACGTGTATATATATTTTTTTATAAATATTATTTTTTATTAAATATTAATGTTGGGAATAATAAAGTAGAACATTTTCCCCTACAACATTTCTCGACAAGTTGATGCCGAAACCAAGTATTTAATGTGTGTACATATGTCGGTTCAGCCACGGACATCAGCGTCCTAATGCGATTTGGAGAAGTTAATAGTGAGTGATGTAATAGTATCGCGGTAGACGTGCAAAAAACTGCACAAACAATCCGCTTGCTCCGGCTTTGGGCCAAGCAAACCACTTGCACTGTCTGGGTCCGGACTCAATGGCCACTCCTCATTCGTCACATTACTCTGGAAATCTAAATTACTATTCTTCTGTTATTTATTTTCAACTCTTACCAAGAGCCGGATGTGTTAATATCACATGTCGTAAGATCTACGGGGATTTATTTTGTAGGTTATTTTTTAAACAATTTTTATTGTAGTTTGTGTTCAAGAATGTGGGCTTAAAAACATCTGGTGTCCTTGTAGCTGGACTCACTTTCCTAATGGTAGGGATGTGTCTTGGCTGGGAGGGTGTTTTATAATGAGTCAACATAGTTTGGTGCCTTCTCTCTTTTATTTGTACCACTAGTCGTGAAAAAGCGAGCAATGGGAAGGTGTCCTTTGATATAGATCAAAGCTTCCCAACGTGGTCTATATTGACCCCCAAGGGTCGATTTCGACTTACAGGGGATCTATGTCAGCGAGAAAAGAAAATGGGGGTGCACGAGATGTAAATGGGGCTCCACGTGAGCAGATTCCATTTAGGCAGATCATCATCAATATTTAGGCGTTCCGTAAACGTCTTATTAAACCTAACACAGATTGTGTACCATATACATACTCGTATACCTATATATATATTACAAGAAGAACTGATTGGAATAAGTACAAACGAAAAACTTAAGGTGCAGTTCAGAAAGAAGTATCAGCAATTCTGACTTCAGAAATATATTCCTGTTGCTTATCCTGCATTATGAACTATTGCAAAAAAGTTTTTGTTAGCTTTTCCATCTTTATACCTCGAGGAAAGAGGTTTTAGGGTAGTAGACAATCTTCTTACGAAAAAGAGAAATCGAGTGCAAATCACTGAACGTGGAGATTTAAGACTATATCTCACTAATTGAACCATTGCTATCAGAGCATCAGGTTCATCCCTCTCATTAACAGTATTATTTGTGTATTAATTTTATGTAAGAATTTTGCTAGGTTTTGATTTGTTTCGTTCCAAAGCAAAATATTAACTTGAATTTTGGGTATTTTCAATAAAGGTATGAATAAAAATTGTACACGTTTTTCTTTTTTTACAATTGTCCACTCTAATCAGTGCTGTTCACCTTGATAATATATAAAAAATCTTATCAAGGTGAACAGCACTGTCAGCACTGTCAAAAAGACATTTGAAGTTAATAAGTTTAGGAAAATTCAATATTAGGCAGGCAGGGGGTCTACAGAAAACAAAAAAATCGGCAAGTGGTCTACGGGGCGAAAAAGTTTGGGAAACTATGTAATCTAAACCGATGATCGCAGCAACAGCATGCACACAATAAACTAATACACCTATATGCGTCTTCTAGCCGCAGTATGACGATTATCATACTAGATCACGAGGGATTGCCTATCTGACAAATCTCTTGACATAGAGTTATAGGTAAATACTCGTACAATGTAAATTATTATTTTAATCATATTTATTTAACACTTTTATTGCAAATACAATTTGGCGGGATTATTGCCAGGTGGCAATCTCTTCTAACCGACTAGACAAAAGTAAGTGAAGCAAGTTACATGGTTGCATAAATCATTCAAATGACTATCAATCCCCATGAAATCCATAAACACATACGTGAGCATATGCCCACGAATCCCACAAAGACGGACAATCACCCAACATTCTTCAAGTGAGATATCATCAATCAAAAGAAAAGGAAGAGATGGTTAAGAGGAAAGGAAAAATCGAGAATGAAACACGTTGTTTTACTACTAGAAATTCAGAGTTTTTCCAGTCGCTTTTTAAAGCATGCCAAGGACGGAGCGAGTCTTATATTGGTTTGTAACTGATTCCAGAGGTTCACTGCATGGACAGTAAAAGACGATGTTAAAAAGGAGGAGTGGTGAACTGGAAAGGGCAATAAACAATCTCTGTTTGAGCGTAGCGCTAATCCATGATTGGAAAGACGCTGAAAATTTTCGGCGAGTTAAGAAGGGGCGGTGGGACAGTAAAGGATGTTATAGAATATAGACAGTATATGAATTTGGCATATATTTCTTACATTCAACCAGTTCAATGCCTTCTGGTATGAAGTTACATGATCGTACTTTTGTAGGTTGAAAATAAATCTTATACACACATTTTGACGACGCTGAATATTCCAATAGAATGCTCCTCTTTTTTTACGTTGTCCTTATATGGCAATGCAGTGAGACTCTGGAATAAGTTACAAACCAATGTAAGACTCGCTCCGTCCTTGGCAAGGTTTAAGAAGCGACTGAAAATAAATCTTAGACAAGCATTTTGAAGACAATCATAGTGAATGTAAAACATTTTCAACAGTATTAATTTTTTCTATTTAACTTTTTATTTCTTGTCTGTTTTCAGAGAACACGTAAAAGTTTAAACGTTATAATTAATCGATTGAAAAAGGTATATAGAATACTGAATCCCTTCCTGCCTCATATATTATAATATAATGTAAAGAATGTTGCGTACAATAGGCTAATGCCAAACCATGCGAGGCGGCCCGTGCAGACTTATGGACTATGCAGACAAACACGCCGAATTGATTTTGCAGATGTCCATCGGGTGATTGTCACCGGAAACAGTAACATCTCTTGCGGATTTCTAGACCGCTAACACACACAGTGACGGATTGGAAAAACGTTTAAAAACAAAAGATTTTTTTACCGAAGCGTTCCTGAAAGCAGTTTTGTATTTCTTGGCTAAATGTCGTTCGAACATAATTTTCGTTACCTTCCAAACGTGTCGAATGTATTTTGTTATGAAGGTATTGAACGCATTTTTTCAGCCGTTATTTACCCAAATTGCTTGAACGATTTTTTTTATATAATTTTGAAGATGCACAAAATAAGGTGTTTTTCTTTGGCGCTCGATACTTTTTTGCTAGAGCAAAATAAAAATTATGGCTCAAACAAAAAAAAATACGCACAGTGTATATCGACAAAGCACAGTGTAAGCGATCGTGTGTGTCTGTCAAATGTGGTTAAAAAATTCCGTTATGGTGATGCGACACTCAAAGATTGGGTCCAAACTCTTGATCGATTATAACTAGTGTTCTATGACATTATAAATTACTGAGATACTGAAAATATTGAAAACCACTGATCACAGCCATTTGGTAAAGCTTGATTGTGTGAATACCTACGATGTTTGGGTACCACATAGTTGGAGCGAAATAATCTTAATGTATCGGGTCTACGTAAGCGATTAACAGCAAAAACCTAATGAAAATTAACCATTTTTTAAACGAATGATGACATTACACACATATAACTCAAGCCATTGTTTGTGGTCTTTTTCTTTCTTCCCAGTGTCATGTCAGGTCCCCCCAACGTTGAATATCACTTGAGAGTAGACATATTTGTCCCCGGCAGCCCGAAAAAGATCTCCAACGCCACTAATGTCCAATCACGTATATTCTGTACTCGACCCAGAAACCGTAGTCAAGTGCAGAATTGAATCATCTCGTGCGGTTTTTAATAAAATAAGAAGCGTATTCTGCGATGATAATCAAAACTTGAAACTTCGACAACGGTTTGTCAAATGCTACGTAATTGCATGGAGTGGAATCATGGCCCCTTAAACTTAGTAGTATAAACCGACTGGAAGCATTCGAAATGTGGATGCACCGGAGAATGCTACGGATACCCTGGACGGATATGGTCAGCAACACAAGGGTTCTTCAAAGAGCCAAAGTTGATAGAGAGTTGCTGATTAATATTAAAATCCGAAAGGTGTCCTTCTTGGGGCATGTACTTAGAGGAGCAAAGTACAAATTATTGCACCTTATCATCCAAGGCAAAATAGAAGGCCGAAGAGGTGATGGCAGGAGGCAAATCTCCTGGCTCCGCAGTATACCATACGTGATTGGTTTGTGGTCTAAATCAAGTTTTAAAGTCTATTTGAAATTAATTCCAATAATGTTAAGTGTTTTTTTTATTATACGAGTACGTGACTGCATTCAGATTTTGATTTATCCTTTTTCAGTCCAACGGTTTCAAATAAATACTTTGTAATTATCAGTTACTCCTTTTTCACTATCATGATTTTAAATAAATATTTTGTAATTATCAGTTACTCCTTTTTCACTATCATGGTTTCAAATAAATACTTTGTAATTATCAGTTACTCCTTTATAAAATAAAATTCTCTTTATGTGTAGAAAAAAAAAATAGTTCAAATTTAGACATAAGTGAAATACATTAGAATAAAATACGTACAAAAATTGACAAACAAGTACGTCAGATGGTATAAAAAATCTCATTTTAGGTTAAACATACATAAAGTGCGTAACATCATATCTTTTTCCTTTAGAGACAGAGCTCCAAACTTTTCTATAGTGACACACATTTTTGTCCATTACACATATACAATTTCTCAAAGAGCTCGTAAGATTTGTGTGACTCGTTCTTTTAAAATATTATTCACTTAATCCAACCTTCGAGTCTTTGGTCTTCATCAACCTAGTTTTCCATTTATATTTTTTGCAAAATATTTATGTTTTGTTAGTTTGTTACATTCATTTATTATACATGCTTAAACCATCTCAGAATGCTCTTCTTCATTTTACTTAATAAATCACCCTTAACCTTTCCTTCCCGGTGTTGGGTATCTTCTACACGTTGCTTCAAATAACCATCAATATCTCTATAAATATAATAAATACAAGGTTAGGATTCTAGGTATTCCTCCATAATATATTTACGCATTGATTTAAAAATAATATTAATAATAATCAGAATTTATCGACTACATCGTAAGTATTTTCTGAATTTCGGAAACAAATTCGCATTTAAACGCTGTGAGTGCCTCGATCTTGGGTCTTGACGATAGGTGAAAAGTATGCGGGAAGCGCGACACTATATTCGCATCTCACTTTTGCATACGTCACTGAATAGCGAGGAGCGCAATTATCTCCACCTCGCAAGTGTAAGCGACGCCCGAGTTAGCCCCCAACCCTGCCGCGCCGCAGTAGCTGTTGAGCTGGCAACGAGACTAGACCTACGCCCGTTCCGTGAGCGGTGCCAGATGGTTTTTTAATGTTTTCAGCAAATAAATCTCAATTATTATAATTTTTAACTTCAATTATAATTAATTAAGGGGATTATCTATGAATGTTCTTATTTTTCGCTAATTTTAATAAATCGCTAATTTTTGATCGCGTACTCACTACCCAACACCGGAACACGCGTTTCATTTTTATCACCGTAAGGGAAGGGTTAAACTCACATTCATCCCTAATAACTTATTTCCGTATTTTGTCAAACACTTATTGTCACCCCCATGTATTCTTCTCAGTACATGCAATTCTACAGCATATATTCGACTTATTTTAGTTTTTTCACCTACATATTTATTTCTCATATATTATACAGGGTGGCCATTGAAAGACTGAAGGGTTTGAAAAGTCTTTTAATTTTTCTCCGTTGTCATTTAAGGTTGGCTAATCTTAGTTTATGTTAAACAAAATTATCTTGTAAACTAAATTTATTTCTGAAATTTAAAAGATAAAGGCTTCAAAACAGCAACGATCTTTTTCCGGTTATAATTGATGGTTTGTACAATAAAATATTAAGGCTTTAAGTATTTCGTATTGCAAACACACTCTTACTTCCTCTCTCAATAACCATTATTCCCATTACTTTCTTGCTGCGTATATTATTTACGATTAATCAACTTCAATTATTTTTTACCTGGCGAGTTTATTGCCATGTTGGCAATCTCTTCCAACCAACCAGAAAAGTGGTTTTTAAAGACCGTAAGTGTTAACCAGACTGGAATCCTATTAAAAAAAATCTAGGTTCCAGCGGGGATCGGACCCGCAACCTCCGGATCGGCAGACAAGTGTCTTACCACCAGGCCACGGAGGTCGTCAATTGTGTCTGTTATAAAAGTATTTTATGTACGAGAATCTTATTTAGTCTACTATTGTTCAAGTGCTGCGAAAAAAAATATTTCAAACTTTGTCTTTTTGTATTCAAATCCCTTAATGGTATACCTCCGTTGCATCTTTCGAATCTACGAGTATATCTGAGAGATGATCTTTCGGAGAGGAGGACAACTTTTAGATCGATTTCTTTCTGATCGAATAAATTAGATGGCTTTTGCCATTACTGGTCTTGTGATGTGGAATTGTCTGCTTATATGTATTAGATCTATATGAGGGTTGTTTACCTTTGAAATCACTTGGAGACAACACTTTTTGAGAGATCTTGTCAAAATTTATGATTATATATGAATACTACATACATAAAACTACACTACACCTAAATCTAAATGTAGAATTATCACATATCGGAAGATATGTTATAAAAAACATTTCTTTGTGGTTCGTCTTTCCTTGGTAAGTTTTCTGCAGCTTTCTCATCAAATTTGTTTTTCTCTACATTTGCAGATGCGGGGAAGTACCTAATCTAATAGCTACAACCACCACCTTCCAATCCTTACACTCAGTGGTTAAATCCGCAGAGCACATTCTGTGGTACTGCGATGAAAATCGAGTCAGTAATTTGCGAAGGAAACTCCACTAAGCCTTACATTGGTTCAACTTCGGACCGATTAGCCACTCTGATCTAGTGGCATCAAATAATAGTTTTGTTGCATTTGAAATTTTCTGTGAAAGTACTGGCAGCTTGCTGGGCTGTTTGAACTCCGGGCTTTATGCCACTTTATAAGAAAGAAAAAAAAGAAAAAAATCAAGTTTGCGCTACAAGTCATTATCCTTTTCCTGTGATGTAGGGTCATAAGTTCGTTGTCACTTCTATTTTTTTCACACTTAGGTGTGTCACCACCAGATAAGGGAGTCCCTTTGGGCAGTTCCTTCTTCGTCACTATGTGACGTCGCGCTCTTAAAAAAAATAAAGGAGATTTAGGTATTCTATCACTTATACTGGTCCGATGTCCGAGGCTCCTTCTCCTGTTCTGTGAGCATTTACAGTGAACCCACCTCCTTTATCCGGGCTTGGGACCGGCAGTGCTGTCTTCCTAGGCGGCACAGGCGAAGTTGGATTGAGTCGGATTGCTGGGAAGACTTTTCGTGATCGTGTAAGGAACACCACAATCTGAGAGGTCTGTGAGGTCCAAGATGTGGTCAGATGGGGACGATTGCGTTGACGATACTGGTACCAACATGTACAGAGAATGAATTCCACAAGAATTTCATACATAGCTCTGCATGGGGTGCCGGATGGACGGCGTCCACCAGGGAGACCCCCGAAACGATGAAGAGATAGTTGGAGGAGGACAATCCTGCAGTAAAAGACAATTTTTTTTTTAGACTTAATGATATTTATTTATTTAACACTTTTATTGCAATACAATCTGGCGGGTTTATTGCCAGGAGGCAATCTCTTCCAACCAACCAGACAAAAGTAAATGAAGCAAGTTACGTGGTCGCATAAATCATTCAAATGACTATCCATCCCCACGAAATCCATAAACATATACGCGAGAACATGCTCACGAACCCCACAAAGACGGACAGTCACCCGAACATTATTTTTCATATAAAGTGAGATATCATCAATCAAAAGGAAAGGAAAGGATGGTGGAGAGGAAAGGAAAAGAAAAATCAGGAATGAAACACGTTATTTTACTGACTACAAATTAAGAGTTTTTTCAGTCGCTTCTTAAAGCATGCCAAGGACGGAGCGAGTCTTATATTGGTTTGTAACTGATTCCAGAGTCTCACTGCATGGACAGTAAAGGACGACGTAAATAAAGAGGAGCGGTGAACTGGAAAGGCCAATAAACAATCTCTGTTTGAGCGTAGCGCTAATCCACGATTGGAAAGACGCTGAAAATTTTCGGCGAGATAGGAGGGTGCGGCGGGACAGTTAAGGATATTATACAATAGAGACAGTATGTGAATTTGGCGTCCATTTCTAACATTCAACCAGTTCAATGCCTTCTGGTATGAAGTGATATGATCGTACTTTCGTAGGTTGAAAATAAATCTTAGACACACATTTTGAAGACTCAGTAATTTGTCCAGCTGTTCTTCTGTAACATCCAAGTAACATACGTCCGCATAGTCCAGAATTGGAATGAGCAGTCTCTTGAGTCTATAGAAAGTTTAAGAAGAAGAAGTAGAGACTTTTACTGGGTTCGAATTCCGAATAAGAGGACCCTTGAAGAGATTCTGAAGAGTTATATAAACTCTCCTTTTATCTTTATTTGGTCCGGGTTTTAACTAACATTTCAACTAAAATCGTTGCAGTGTGGTTTCAGATTGTATTTGCCACTAGAGAATAGCAAACACCCAGTGGAGCATGGCGAATGTTAAAGAAATGCGACTCGTCTAGTTGAAAAATAATTATAAAGAGATTAAGCAGATGACAATACGACTGGCAGTTGATTACCCCTGTCTAGCCTGGCGTACGGTACAATAGGACGTAATTATGCAAAAAGGACCTAACCCATATTTTACCTGTTTTGATATGATTGAGAGGAAATATCTCGAAAATTTGTAATAGCTTGCATGAAAAAAGCTTGTTATATAACAATTAAATACTCACGTACTTGATATACTTAAGCATAAAGAATTGATTTATGCTTTTTCGATATCTTAAAAAAACTTTAAAAATATATATACGTTGGATCCTTTTTGTATAATCACGTCCAATAGTAGTCTGGCCGCGTCCGCATTCCAACGCCGCCCGCACTGCCGGGGCAGGGGTACTAAATCATTGGACGGTTTGCTATAACAAAAAAATATTAATTGTCAATTAAATTGAATACTACAACTTTAAATACAATAATATATTGTAGAAACATTATATTTTATCAGAACAAGGGATATTTAATTTTAGAAATGTTTCAACAAATTACTATACATGTAATTGATATTTTTTTTATATTTGACAATAAATTACTTTGCTATCTCAATTATTACATTTATCTTGCGATACGTGTTTCTATATCCTATTTAGAGGCTTCTTTCAGGCGACATATGTGTACATCCAGATTGTTTAATAAAGCAATGCTAAGGTCCGACTTGTGTCATATTTCATCAGAAGTGTGTGTGAGATATTGATCAAAAGGAAAAATTATAAAAAGGGGCGAAATTTAGACATTATTTAGCTATTTTTTATGGCGTTATGTATCTTAATGTATTAAATTTATTGTTTTGTCAAGAAATGCCACAATTTTTTTATACAATTAAAATTATTAGAAAATAATAAAATCATATGTTATAAAAGTTGTGAAATCGTTCGTTCGCTTTGTTATATTATACCTGCGTTTTACGAGTATGTAGTATGACTTGATAGATTTATTAACAAGTGACAATATCTTACAGCCAACCGAAAACGTTTTCAACCATAAATGATAACCAGAATGACACCCTTTTCAAAAAAATCTGGGTATCGACGTGAATTGAACCCCAGGTCGAAAGAGATGTATCACAAAACTACGCCACAATTCACTTCCATGTGACAAAACTTATGTAACGAATTCCTTGTCAGTTAACCATCCAAAACCTTTATAATTCCACCAACAAACGATATCTACGAGAACTCGCCATCAATATATTGCGTCATTTAATTAATAATGCAACATTAACAGTTGGGTTCTTCTCTTATCCCTTCCTTCCCTGTGATGTGTAACTAGTACACATTGCTTCTAAAAACTTTAATATCCCTATAAATATAATAAACACTGGGTTCAGATTTTAAGTGTTCCTCCGTAATACATTTACGCATTGAATGAAAAAAAAAATATTAATAATAATTAGCACTTATCGGCCACATCAGAGATATTTTGTGAAGATCAAGAATTAATTCACCAATACAATCAAACGTGTGCCAATGTGGGACGTAGGTATATTAATTCTAAAAACCGCTATGGGTGAGGAAGCGACGCTATTTACGTCTCACTCTCACTACTTCGGTATATGGGAACGCAAGAAATAGAATCTCAGTGCGCTCGCTTCTCTCGCTTCCGTAGCTCTCGGGCGTTCGTTTGAGGTGGTCACTTCGCCCATTTTGTGAACGTCGACCGATGTTTTTTTTATGTTTTCAACAATTAAATTTCAATTATTATCACTTTTGACTTCAAATTTAATTGATTTAAGCGATTGGCTATGAATATTCTTATTTTTCCGATTTTAAATCGCTCATTTTTATAGTATATGTGTATTGATGTGTATTGAATACACAACACCGGAACGCGCGGATTTTTTTAGCACAGGAAGTGAAAGGTTAACCTCCCACTTAACACAGCATAGGTACATGCACATATACCTTTTCTGCAGTCCATACAGGGTTTAATCTAACATACAACTTTCTGGGGAGATCGAGTATCGGCACTTTGTTTGGTCATCTATGGGTTTACATTTACCAAGTGAGTAACTTTTCAAAGACTTGGCTTTCTGAACATAAGACAAGTCTATATAATGAAAATGGTTCTCATGATTTATAAACGCTCTGGAGCTCATAGGGTGAATGATAGGGTGAACATTTATCATACCAAGAACAATGGTAGAGGGAATAAACTAAGTGTTAAAAGGTGAACACTTCTTTTTTAGCACCAAATAATGAAAGTCATATCATAATATAAATAGGCCAAAACCCGTACAATGGTTGTCACGAAAGAAAGAATACGAGAATTGAATACAAGAGAGCGAGAGAGGAATACTTCGATTCTCTCCGAAAGTAATTTGAACTCGGTGGTTCCGTGATAAATTAACAGATCGAAACTATACTGAACGAATTTTAAAAACCTAGCTAACAATTTTTGAACCGGTGTAAAAGTGGACGATGCCAATTTATTTTGAATTTTAATTCATTAAATCATTTATTTATTTCCTATTATATTAAACCTTATAATTACTTGGGTTTATTTATCTTATGCTCTTTTTTTGAATGCAGACAATTATATGTGGCTTTTTCACGACGTCGGAAACGCGAAAACATTAAAATCAATATATCTGAAACAAGTCTTCAAGGAAAACTTTATCAACGATTTAAATTGAACACGAGTAATGTTTATACACAAAACATCGTGTATAAAGAGATTTTTGAGAATTAAATAATTCATCAATCAAGATGTACATTTTTTTATTTTAAACTTTAAACATTAATGAACCCAAAAAACTTTAAGCTAATCTTGCTCCATTCGGTATTTCAAAAATGTAATTACTTCCGTGAATATTTCACGGGCTGCAACTAGTACTTTTTTAAAGCTCTAATGCACGCTGAAGAAATGGCTCCTTTCTCAGGGGAAATTGAGAAATAAATAATGGCGAGGATGTTATTTTCTTATGGTTTATGGGTTTTTGCGTTAAAATGCAGAATTCTTAGTAGTTTTACATCATACATACTATATAGTATATCAATTTGTGTGCGGTTATTGACTGTGATATCTTATTATTGTTGTTTTTTTCAAATGTTGTTCTTTGAACAATCAAAGTGCTAATCCCACCTATATCTACATTGTTTTTTAATGTTATTTTCAGTGATAAGAAAACTTAATTGACACATGTGATAAGCTGGTTTACTTAAAACAGGAATTCCTAATCAGTTAGCCAGCAGATCTACGGTATCTGAGCATAGTAGTTATATATTATGGAGGGAATACGTTTTTTTATGATTATTGAAATGCTCTTAAATTCCTGCTATGTTATAATTATATTTATCCTTGTCGTATAAAATAAATATAGCTTCCAAATTATTGAATGTTGGTCAATGCTTGACGCCACTTCATCTCTATATAAATATGCGAGGTCTCAAAAACTGCAGATATGTCAGTGGTAAATCTTGAATTATTTCAACAGCAAGGATTTTTCAGGTTTGAATCATTTTTGAAACTCTTATATTATTGCCACGTCTCGTCTAATCTGCCGATCAAAACTGGCTGCCATCGCAATGGGGAATAATTCGTAATTCCAGTTATTATTACCATCGCTTGGTTAAATTTTAAACCGTTTTAATATACTCGTACATGAGACTTAAACAGATATGTGATATAAACACTATTTAGTCAAAACTAAATTTCAACGAATTCATGGCTTTTTACATCCCCTTTTACCTTTACAAAGGGTTCAGTCTTGAAACATTTCTATTATTTAATTTGTGAATAGCCGCTTAATTTATATATTGTAAATACATCTAGCAAATTTAATACTTCGTAACAATTAATTTCACTCAACTGGCGTTTGTTTCAGGAAATATTTATTTTCAGTATTCAAGATCGTGTCTAAAGCATGGCGAACGAAAAGTAATATTTGAATAACAGTTTGTATATGTATAGTACCCGGCGGTACGTAATGCACATTGGGCTTAAGAAAGAGACTGTCGGTTTGTAGAGCGATGTCTCTGTCGCACGATGCGACTGAAAAATCGCGACGGAACACGTGTATGAATGACAGAAACGACACTCTACAAACCGACAGTCTCTTTCTTAAGCCCGATGTGTATTACTTACCGCTGGGTACTGTACTTGCATTCATCCATCATTATATACCCGAGAGCTTATATTTACTTTTGTTTTTTCAAGTTTCCATCCATCCATCCATGGCTCTACAACCCAGGTCGGGTCTTGGTCTCCCGCAGAGCTCGCCCCCATGACTGACGGTCCTGTGCAGCGTTACGCCAGTTCCGGATACCGATGTTGCTTGCATCCCTCACCACTCCATCTAGCCATCGGAGTTTCGGCCTTCCCACTGCTCTCCGCTCCCCGGGCGCACCATCCATGATTCGCCTTGGGATCTCGCCCTCAACCATCCTCTGAAGATGTCCGGCCCACCTCAGTCTTCCAACTCTAATCTCCCTCACAACAGTAGGAACATTGTACAGATCATAGAGCTCGTGATTGTACCTAATACGCCACTCTCCGCTGTCACAGATTGGACCATAGATTTTGCGCAACACCTTTCTTTCAAACGTTTCTAGAGCCTTTTCATCGACCTTACTGATTGTCCAACATTCCGAGCCATATGTGAGTACAGGTCTTTTTCAAGTTTACCATATTTTATTGATTTTTTTATAAATAACATACATGTATAGCGAAAAATACAGATACTCTCGGCTTATGAATACTTTTTGGAGTTGGAATAAAAATGTTGAAACCTTTGTAGGATAAGTAAATTTGAATTATCGCAATTTTCATTTCTGAAAGCTGAAAGTCCCGAGAACGACTTCTCTCGGGGTAGTTATGAGCCTCAATATTTTTATAAACCACATATTTTACAGTAAGTTATTACGTAACTGAATTTTTTTGGCAAAGATATTCAATATTTGCATATTGTTTTACTATTCATACAGTCAACGATGCAAAAATTTCTGAAGTGCACTCTCTTATATCATATATTTATTTATTCCATTCACTTAAATTAATATCGTACAATATTTCAAATGGAATAATCAAATCTAGGGAGCTTTACTTTTCGTGATTCATCAATTTTATCTGTTTAGTGGATATTTTTTTTACCAAATATGTTTTTCTGAACATATGTAGATGCGTGGAAGATTCTAAACCAAATATTCCCAAAATGGTATATATGGACCCCCAAGGGTCAATTTCGACTTGCAGGGGGTCTATGTCAGCGAGAAAAGCAAATGGGGGTGTACGAGATGTAAGTGGGGGTCCACGTGAGAGGATCCCATTTAGGCAGATCATCAATATTTAGGCGTTTCGTAAATGTCTTATTACACCTAACACAGATTGTGTGTACATAATACTTATATTAGACATAGTAAATACTTATATAAAGATATCGAATACAAATCATTGAACGTGGATATTTAAGACTATTCCTCACTTATTTGAAGCCAAATATTGAACCATTGCTATCAGAGCATCAGGTTCATCCCTCTTATTAACAGTATTATTTGTGTATTCATTTTATGTACGAATTTCACTAGGCTTTGGTTTGTTTCGTTCTAAAGCCAAATATTTACTTGCCTTTTGTGTCTTTTCAATAAATTTATGAATAAAAATTATACACGTTTTTCTTTTTTTACAATTGTCCACTCTATTAAAAAACCTTATCAAGGTGAACAGCACTGTGTCAGCTGTCAAAAACACATTTGAAGTTAATAAGTTTAGGAAAATTCAATATTAGGCAGGCAGGGGGTCTACGGAAAACAAAAATCGGCAAGTGGTCTACGGGGTGAAAAAGTTCGGGAAAGTATGTAATCTAAACCAATGATCGCACTATACTATTATTACACTTTACTTGTATATATTTATTTTATAATATTTTTAATCTGTCAATAACAGTGAATTTGAATCCCGAGTAAAAGTGCCCTTGAGGAGAGTTCTCTCTCTAAAACTTGCTCTGTATAACTTATAATTTTGTTTTTTTATTATTAAGAGTGTCATATGGAAATAAGCCTTCCAAATTGTACGGCTTCTTATCATCAAATACATGAAATTATTCCCGCTTAGAAGTCTACCACCTGGAATGCCCTGGGTGTTCCACGTTCAAGTTCTCTTCAGTGCAAGACACCGGGTTCCTGAGTTCTGCACCGAGTGTCGCATGAACTGCGTCTCACAGTAGATGCAGAATTTTGCATGACCATCGTCTTGCACATTTTATCAACTCCTATATAGGAGTGCTAATAGATAACACTCTCTCATGGCGAGATCAAATAAATGAGGTAAGCCGAAGGATTTTCTTCCGCGTTCATTCCCTTAAAGTTTTGCAAAGATTCCTTCCAACCAAAACAAAAATTTTACTCGTACAATCTCTGTTCTTTCCGATTCTGGACTATGAGGACGTATGTTACTTGGATGTTACAGAGGAACAGCTGGACAAATTACAGCGTCTTCAAAATGTGTGCCTAAGATTCATTTTCAACCTACGTAAGTACGATCATATAACTTCATACCAGAAGGCATTGAACTGGTTGAATGTTAGAAATGGACGCCAAATTCACAAACTGTCTCTATTGTATACTATCCTTAACTGTCCTGCCACCCCCTCTTATCTCGCCGAGAATTTTCAGCGTCTTTCAAATCATGAATTAGCGCTACGCTCAAACAATGATTGTTTATTGGCCTTTCCAGTTCACCGCTCCTCTTTCTTTACGTCATCCTTTACTGTCCATACAGTGACACTCTGGAATCAGTTACAAACCAATATAAGACTCGCTCCGTCCTTGGCATGCTTTAAGAAGCGACTGAAAACCTCTTAATTTCTAGTCAGTAAAATAACATGTTTCATTCCTGATTTTTCTTGTCCTTTCCTCTCCACCATTCCTTCCTTTCCTTTTGATTGATGATATCTCACTTTATATGAAAAATAATTTTCGGGTGATGGTCCGTCTTTGTGGGGTTCATGGGCATGTGCTCACGTATATGTTTAGGGATTTCGTGGGGATGGATAATCATTTGAATGATTTATGCGACTACTTAACTTGCTTCATTTACTTTTGTCTGGTTGGTTGAAAGAGATTGCCGCCTGGCAATAAGCCCGCCAGATTGTTTTTGCAATAAAAGTGTTAAATAAATAAATAAATATATATTCTGAATTAAATAATAAATCTACTACAATTTACTTCAAGTGTGCGTTATAATGCACGCTTGCGTTGCACGACACGCCGTTAGCACCATTTAAGCATGTTGTCTATAAAATTAAAAACAAATAACCGCCAGGTCTGGATGTTATGAAAGAATCTCAACAAATCTTTGAGAGAAGCAAGGGTGGCGCAAAATATTAACATATGTTATTATGAATTTTATTTATATATTTTTATTTTATCAACTGTTTGTTTATTCGACTGATACAATATATCACCTATCCATTGTCTTCTGACTCGGTAGTTGCTTGTTTAATTCTCGTTACAGCCCTTTTTTTTCAAATAGGGTTGAAATCTGTTATTAGACCTCATTGATATATTTATAGTTAATTTGAAGATGTTGCTACTTGGCCTCTTTAACCACTTTCTATTTTTTTTAAAGAGATGTCCATATTGGCTCTGTTACATATTTCTGGTTGGTTTGAAGAGATTGCCACATGGAAGCCCTCCAGGTTGTATTGTAATAAAAAACAAAACACAACTAGATAATTTTAAAACAATCGTTCTGAACGAAAGATAGAATGCATAATGCACGTAGTCGATCAACAGAATAATGCAACTTTGGTCAACTCACCACACTTATGTATTATTGTTCATACATGTTCGAACATATGCCGATGTGTGGATATGTGTATACGATACTAATACATTGATGTGCTTGTCTGCACACGTATCGATGTGTGGGAATTGTAATGTATTACACTTAACATACGTTGTATACAATATAATGTGACTGGCTTTATTGGCATTTATACTGAGTTTATCAATTCATTAATACATACATACACGCACATCTATCGCCTCTTCCACATTCATATACTTTCTCCTACGATTTATCTGACTTTCTACGTTTCATTCATTCAAAATATAATACACTTGAGTCAATCATACTTTTCTCGGTTTTCTTATACCACGTCTTCCACTTACATTTGCTCCATATGTTTGTTTTGTTAGTCTTTCTTCATTCATTCGTTTTACATGTTCACACAATTTCAGAGTATTCTTCGTCATCTTATTCAACACATGAACTTTATGTTCACAGTTATACCTAATAATTTTATTCCGTATTCTGTCAAACATTGTCACCTTATATTTTCTTCTCAGTGCACGCATTTTTACAGTGTTTATTCGGCTCCTTTCAATATTTTCCACATCCACGTTTCACCCACATACGTCAAAGTTGGTACAAAAATACTATTGCAAACTATCTATTTATCAGTTTTTGATACTGTCCGGTTTGAGTACATTTATTTTATGTACCCCATTGATTGTTTCCTGTTGCTACACGCTCCAGACATATCCTTCTTAATCTCCGTCATCCATCATCTTAGAGAAAACTACTCAAATAGCAGAATCCCTTTTCCAATCTTTCATTGTTCACCCGTATACCACATTAACTTTTCTTTTCACCATTTTTAAGATGTCGATTCGTTAATGATTAGATCATTTTATATACAATAATTAAAAATGTCCATCAAGAAATAACAAAATTAATAAACACTAAACTAAAAGACGATAAACTTAATCAATACTTTATACAATAATCAGATCATACATAGAAGCCGAACTTAATCGACACTTTATACAATTATCAGATCATACATAGAAGCCGAACTTAATCGATACTTTATACAATTATCAGATCATACATAGAAGCCAAACTTAATCGATACTTTAAACAATTATCAGATCATACATAAAAGCCGTACTTAATCGATATTTTATACAATTATCAGATCATACATAGAAGCCGAACTTAATCGATACTTTATACAATTATCAGATCATACATAGAAGCCGAACTTAATCGATACTTTATACAATTATCAGATCATACATAGAAGCCGACCAAATATGAAAAGAGGTCGTCGTTCAAATATTTAAATAATAAGATAAGCGTTAAACACAGCCAACACAATTTTGGCAGCCCCGATGACTCCACGCCGATGACAAATGACCGCTAATCCCCGACGAGTAACTCGTGAGAGTTGCAAAAAACTGCGAGACAGCCTTGAAATTTTTGGCCAAAATTGTCGTGTGGAGATCCTCAAGTTGTCTGCTGCGGGCCGCAATTACGTATGCTGAAACAAAAACATTCTCTAGCGCAGGTGTGCGCAACCAGTTTCTTAGAAAGCTGAATCAAAAATATAAAATAAATTCTTATAAAGTGTTGAACCCTTTAGTATATAATCTTTTTTAAATTTTCAATCTCAAAAGGTCTCCCAATAGGTTTTTAAATTATCACACATTATTGAAACTGTCAAAAGGTTACTGAGTTGTCCCTGCCAAGAAGTTTCTCAATTATCCCTGCAAATCGGTCTTTCATTCAAACTGTTAAATAGTCTCTCAATAATTCCAATAGGTTTTTAAATGATCACCGCCAAACGGTCTTTCAAAAGGCCTCTCAATTATCACTCAATAGGTTTTTTTATTGAAACTGTCAAAAGGTTTCAGAGTTGTTCCTGCGAATAAGTTTCTCAATTATCACTGCCAATCCACCTTTCATTCAAACTGCCAAAAAAACTCTGGATAATCCTAATAAACCCCCTCTTATCTCGCCGAAAATTTTCAGCGTCTTTCCAATCATGGATTAGGACTACGCTCAAACAGAGATTGTCTATTGCCCTTTCCAGTTCACCGCTCCTCTTTCTTTACGTCGTCCTTTACTGTCCATGCAGTGAGACTCTGGAATCAGTTACAAACCAATATAAGACTCGCTCCGTCCTTGGCATGCTTTAAGTAGCGACTGAAAAAACTCTTAATTTCTAGTCAGTAAAATGACGTGTTTCATTTCTGATTTTTCTTTTCCTTTCCTCTCCCCCATCCCTTCTTTTCCTTTTGATTGATGATATTGTTTGGGTGATTGTCCGTCTTTGTGGGGTTCTTGGGTATATGCTCACGTATGTGTTTATGGATTCCGTGGGGATGGATAGTCATTTGAATGATTTATGCGACCGCGTAACTTGATTCTTTTACTTTTGCCGCCTGGCAATAAACCCGCCAGATTGTATTTGAAATAAAAGTGTTAAATTAAATATATAAATAAGTTCTCAATTATAACTATCATCTCAATCGTCTTTCAAAAGGTCTTTTAATTATCACTCTCAATAGATCTTTTTCATTGAAACTGTCAAAAGGTTTCTGAATTATATTTTATTGAAAGTGTCAAAAAGTATCTTTATAATCCTAACAGGTTTTTCAACTATCACTGTTCTTCGGTCTCATAAAAAGGCTTTCAATTATCATTCTCAATAGGTTTTTCATTATGCCCCTCAATATATACACAGTTGATTATTATCGATTTCCATCGCTGCACTCCGTGACTCGAAAGGCAGCGGTCACGGTAGTCCAGTTGCGTCTCTCACTTGGTCAGTCCAACGCATTGGGATTCTTCCTCTTGTACGTCGTACTTCCACGCCTTCAGTAACCACACCTCTCCAAACTGTCTCCCAGGCCACGAATAATGTAGCCAAACACTCGTCGAAAACATATTATCTACAATCTGTCGGTGATTCTCAGTTCTTCGATAATGGAGGCGTTAGTTTACCTTGGTATCGATGGAATGGAGGCGTTAATTTACCTTGGTATCGATGGAATGGAGGCGTTAGTTTACCTTGGTATCGATGGAATGGAGGCGTTAATTTACCTTGGTATCGATGGAATGGAGGCGTTAGTTTACCTTGGTATCGATGGAATGGAGGCGTTAGTTTACCTTGATATCGATGGAATTCGTAAGATCCTTCTCCAGCACCACATTTTGATCAAAAGGAAATGTAAATAATTCTGTTTTTTTTTTTGAAATAAGTGAATATTTCATGGTTACTCTGAGTACGTGGGATTGATGCCAGCCACTATTTGGACAAGCTCAAGGCGATGACTGTGACCAAACAATGAAGGACGGGCTGATTTGGGATGATAATTATGGTTGTAAAAATCCAGATGTTTGTCAAAGAAAACTATGAAATAAGACAATAATAAGTTAATAAAACTTGTTTAATTTTTTTATGTTTTTTTTTTTTCAATTTAAAAATGAGCACCAAAAGTAAAACAAAATGGTAAAGATTATACGTCATTTGAAAGAAAATTTTCTGCTCTATACTATATTGTGTTTGCTTTTACGTTACATATATTATTTTATTTGATTTCAAGCCTTCAAAATGGAATGTCAAGTAGACGAAAGTGAGCATTTTCGACACCTTCTTCTGTTCGCTTTCAATCGAGGGAATAAAGTTGGCAAAGCTGCTCGCGATATTTGAGAAGTGTACGGTGAAGATGCTATGAATGAAAGGACAGCTCGTCGATGGTTTTTGCGTTTCAAAGACGGAAATTTCGACCTGAAAGACATAGAGCGTTCCGGACGACCAGTGGACTTCGATGAAGACCGCTTAAACCATATTATTCATGAAGATCCCCTTCAAACCACCGTATAATCGTCTGAGAAGATGAATTGTAGTCACATGACTGTAAACCGCCATCGTAAATCAATGGGAAAAGTCCAGAAGTTCGGCGCTTGAGTTCCACATGTTTTGAGTGAAAACAACAAAAATCAATTGTCGAACGTGAACAAAAAGCGGTGTAGAAAATGCTCACTTTCGTCTACTTGACATTCCATTTTGAAGGCTTGAAATCAAATAAAATAATATATGTAACGTAAAAGCAAACTCAATAACTTGTAGAGCAGAAAATTTTCTTTCGAATGACGTATAACCTTTACCATTTTGTTTTACTTTTGGTGCTCATTTTTAAATTATAAAAAAAACGGACACAACTTATGTTAACACCTAATATGTAAATTGTATTTTTAATACATAAATTGTCGTTTGTTTTTTTATCATTGTGGTGATGACTATAATGAAAAAAAAGAAATATTGAATCCAAAGATAGGAGTACATTTATAAAATATAACATATAAAGCATCATCACTAATGGAACGAAATCTGAAGTTAGTGTCCTGAAGGTACAATGTAATGCCTATAAGGCCATATATAATACTAGTGACGTCTGAATGCAACATTGTCGGCTGCAATGGTGCACATGCTATGTGCAGCAATCTCGCTATCTGCAGTCTGCTGATATCTCTTTTGGTGTTGTGATTCACGATAGAACATATAACTCAAGTGCATGCCACAAAGGTGTCGAGTGGGAATATTTAAAAAAAAAAACAATATTGAACTTAAAGCTGATGTGTTAAGTAAGATGAATGAGACCATTCTGATATGGTTCGGGCATGTAAAACAAATTAATAAAGACTAAGAAAATAAATATACAATCCAAATGTATGGAGGAGGAAGACCAAGGAAGGTGTGGTTGGATCAATTAGATGATATTTTGGAAGAAGGATATGAGAAATCGTAGGAGTTGTATGAGGCGTTTTATTTACAGGGATATGCATATGTACCTCCTTTGTTCACTCTGTCTAAATGAACAAATTAGGTTCCCTTACAGTGTGATCGTACACCCGTAAGAAAATTGGGCAAGAGTCATAGATTAATGAAAGAGCTGTCTCCGAAGGAGACCACCTCCACTGCTGACGCCACATCGGAGTGTGAGAAGAATAGCGGTGGCAACGAAAGAAGGTCAGATACCACAGACAAAGACGATTAATGGAAATATAAATAATGGACATTTTATATTGCGAACACCCGGAAAACAAAAATATTGGAGAACGTTGTAAAACTATCCCTGGTCTCCACAATGTCAGAGTAGCCAATAGGGCCGAAGTTGTAATACTATCCCTGGTCTCCACAATATCAGAGTAGCCAATAGGGCCGAAGTTGTAAAACTATCCCTGGTCTCCACAATATCAGAGTAGCCAATAGGGCCGACGTTGTAAAACTATGCCTGGTCTCTACAATGCCAGAGTAGCCAATAGGGCCGAAGCTGTAATACTATCCCTGGTCTCCACAATATCAGAGTGGCCAATAGGGCCGAAGTTGTTAAACTATGCCTGGTCTCCACAATATCAGAGTAGCCAATAGGGCCGAAGTTGTTAAACTATGCCTGATCTCCACAATGCCAGAGTAGCCAATAGGGCCGAAGCTGTAATACTATCCCTGGTCTCCACAATATCAGAGTGGCCAATAGGGCCAAAGTTGTTAAACTATGCCTGGTCTCCACAATATCAGAGTAGCCAATAGGGCCGAAGTTGTAGAACTATGCCTGGTCTCCACAATGTCAGAGAAGCCAATAGGGCCGAAGTTGTAATACTATTCCTGGTCTCCACAATGTCAGAGTAGCCAATAGGGCCGAAGTTATAAACTATCCCTGGTCTCCACAATATCAGAGTAGGCAATAGGGCCGAAGTTGTAAAACTATGCCTGGTCTCCACAATGTCAGAGTAGCCAATAGGGCCGAAGTTATAAACTATGCCTGGTCTCCACAATATCAGAGTAGGCAATAGGGCCGAAGTTGTAAAACTATGCCTGGTCTCCACAATGTTAGAGTAGCCAATAGGACCGACGTTATAAAATATCCCTGGTCTCCACAATATCAGAGTAGGCATAGGCATAGAGCCGAAGTTGTAAAACTATGCCTGGTCTCCACAATGTTAGAGTAGCCAATAGGGCCGAAGTTGTAAAACTATGCCTGGTCTCCACAATGTCAGAGAAGCCAATAGGGCCGAAGGTAGTACGACGTATAGCTGTATGGAGCTCCTTACTATTTTGAGAGATTCAATTTTCTTCACAGTCTCACCAACTGTGGTCTGAGGTTTGCTCTGGGCGAAAAAAGTTTGATGCTGAAAATCCCGTGGCCAGTGAGGAAATGGGAGGTCCAGTAGTTAGGAATCACACAAGGAGTGTTTATGAGAAGGTGCATAGGGGTGTTTATCAGAAGACTTGATGATATATGTATTTTGTAATATACACAACGTAAAGCATGATCTTTGGAAGCCGGAAATTGAGGTAAACTTAAACGACACAGAAAGAAACCTATCCAAAGAAAATTGTCCACCATGTTAAAGCCCTGTGTACATTTTATGACTTCCGTAATCTAGTTGGAGAGACACCTGTTTTCCAGCCCGGATGTTAAGGGTTCACTTCCCGTTGGTTCTAATCTGGTTTTCACTTAAGATTTCTTTAACGTCTTTCTGGTTGGTTGAAATAGATTGCAAAGTTTGTTGTATTCAATGAAATAGTAATTAAATTTTCGGAGGAAGGTATAATAAGTTTTTTAGTGTATGTTATTATTAAATAAAAGGAAAAAATAAGTAAAATAAAATAAAAAACTTATTTTTGTGTTCACCACAGGTTTAATTTAGGTTCACAACTAGTTTCGAAGACCACCGTCTTCTTTGTCAGGTGAATATAAACTAAGTTGCTAAAATATATTCTGTACAAGTGTAAATAACCTAATATAAAAGAGGTTTGGTAGGGGGAGTAAAGGGGGGAGAGATATAATACAATGGTGAATGGGGCGGGGAAAAAAATGTGAAAGGGAATGTGAATCTTTAAGACAGGGGAGGATTTTAAATAGGAAACATATTAAGAAGGGGGCTATTATGAAAATTTGCTTGGTTATTGATGATATTTAGATCTTCTTAAAATTTTTCCAATTTAAAATCCTTCCCTGTCTTAAAGATTCACATTCACTTTCACATATATTTTTTTCCCCGCCCCATTCACCATTGTATTACATCTCTCGCCACCTCACTCCCCCTACCTAACCTCTTTTATATTAAGTTATTTACACTTGTACAGAATATATCATATTTTAGCAACTTAGTTTATATGCATCTGACGAAGAAGACGGTGGTCTTCGAAACTAGTTGTGAACCTAAATTAAACCTGTGGTGAACACAAAAATATAAAATAAGTTTTTTATTTTATTTTACTTATTTTTTTCCTTTTGTGTAAAAAATGGCACCACAAAGTGAAAATATGGTCTTTTCGAAGATTCAAGAAAGAAAGTTATCATTATGTTGTTTTACAGTTCAGTTCGATCCCACTACCACCCAATTTCTTTTGAGGTGATTGAAATCTTCTTTAGGTAATATGTCACGTAGTTATGAAGATCGAACTTTTCAAAATGGACCCTTTCTTCAGTTCTTCAGTGACATCACAACAGAGTGTAGTAGTGACGATTTACATAAGGTCCGTTGTCATAGAAGGAAAATAACTCGCAGCGCAGTAAATATACTTATAAAGTGACTTAAGACCAGGAGTATATTTTTTACCAACAAATTTACAATCGGCTACGTCACTAAACTAACTCCCGATGATAGCGCTACATAGACAATGCATTGGTCAATCTGAAAAAACTGGCGGAAAGGGTAGGATGGAAGGAAAATACACATCTGGAGGCTTATCTTCAGCAAGAGTAACAACAACAGTAAGCGCATTATTCTCCCGTTATCCTCGGGGGATAGTTTCAAGCACCCCGGCTGATGGCGAAATCCGCGGATAATAGCGAATTCCTAAATTATCAAGCTTTTTTGCTCGCTCTATTTACTCGTATATACGAGTACATAACTTTGCAGTTCCAGGTGCAACAGCGAAACTAGCACAAATTTCTCTCTCTTTTTAGGCACTTCACTAATATAAGATTCATTATTTTTTTATACTCCAGAAACGGCAGCAATTTTTTTCTTTTTTTTCGTACTAAGTCAAAAAAATTGCTTTTCAATTATTACGAGTACATAACTTTGCAGTTCCAGGTGCAACAGCGAAACTAGCACAAATTTCTCTCTCTTTTTAGGCACTTCACTAATATAAGATTCATTATTTTTTTATACTCCAGCAACGGCAGCAATTTTTTTCTTTTTTTTCGTACTAAGTCAAAAAAATTGCTTTTCAATTATTACAAGCACTTGACGAGGTATTTTTTCTAGTCTCTGATTCTTCCTTGTCTTCACTCCTTGCCAAGGATATTCTTCACGCGTTTCTTAAAACTGTCCTAGAGTCTAAACATCAATGGTCGTTATCCTCCGTGGCAATATATAGACATTTAAATTTTTCATTGCATCAGGGTATACCTCGACTCCCTATGGGTGTACCCAAGTTATTGATCGTTGCGCTCGTAAAATAATAAAAAAGCTTTTGATATTTTACAGCTGACCGCGCTGAATGGATACTTATTATGTCCCTCATAACGGCATGGCTGATGGTGGGATCCATCTGAATAGAACTGAAGTCTCTGTCAGTCACCAGCATCACAAGTCTTGCATTAAGGATACATTATTACAGTAAATAAGGGTTATTTGAACACAAGCTCTGATATACCAGAAACGATGCAATCACAACATGGATGACTGTGATTGATCACATGGATGACTTGAGATTAATCTTTGGGGTAGCCTACTTTTATCTATTTAGTGATGCTGATTCGACGCCGGATTGTATTTTATTTTTCGCGAGAGGTCAACCGTGGATAAGTGAAACCGTGAATACAGATCTCGCAGATAGCAGTGACTACTTTATTGATGGATCAAAGGTTGATTAAAATGGCAATTCTAAATCTAATACCATATTTTAATTAACGCCACTTCAAATAAGTGGCGTTAATTGCAACTGTTGTCCAGAAGCTAATTAAATCTCCTCGCTTGCTTCCAACAAGAACATACCATTTTGTATTATAGTTTGCAGAAGTGATAGCACATAGTGGAGACAACAATGGCCTGACAATGACAATGACTGCAACGTTATATCAGAACTAAATTGATTCCGGATATGTGCACCGGTGACGAAATTATCAGACCAAGACGAGATATTTACTGCTGGTCCAGATGTTGTTGCATATAAACATATAATCACGCCGCCTCCCTATTGGGGTAGGCAAAAAGGTGAGAGCACCAGTCTACTCTGTCGTGGCACACATCTTTTGCCACTTCTTCTTCATGCGATTACTCTTACTTTTTAGATTTTCTTCTTCAAAAAATCATTACTTTTACACAACAATACTTTCCTTGATCTTCTTCTAAGATACGTTCCACTCATATTTGCACTATATATTTGTTTTATTCATCTCATTGTGCTCTTTCTTTATCACTTCATTGTAAAAAATCTGGTGTTCTTATTACCACGTGGCAATCTCTTCCAAATTAAGTTCACATTCTTCCCAAATCCCTTAATTGCGTAATTTGTCATACATTGTTACCCCATGTATTCTTCTCATTGCATCATGTATTCAATCATCATATATTCTTATCTACATCATGTATTCAACTACTTTCAATATTCTTTCCCGTACATGTTTCACTTTTATATATCAAAGTTGGTTCTAGAATACTGTTGTGGACTATCATCAAGGCAGATTTGGATACTTTTCGTTTCGAGTATATATGTTTTAGTGCCGCATTGACTTTATTTCCCATCGCTACACGTCGTCCGATATATATCTTAACTCTTTCATCATCTGAAAAAATACTCCATACACACGTACCATCATGCCATCTCCCTGTCGGGGTAGGCAGAGTGCCATACGTACCTATCTTGACACACATTCTTAGCATCTTCCACATACATACACCTACTCATAAAACTTCGATTTCTTTGACGTTCTACGTTTCATTTCCTTCGTTCTCCTTCGGAGATAGCTTTTTCATCAAGTATGACTAATAGTCAATTGTCTTACGAATATGCGATCACACTGTAAGGGAACATTCTTAGTCCATTTAGACTATGTAGACAAAGGAAGAACATATCATCGTTGTTCTGCGAAAAGCATTTAAGTCCAAATATTGAGTTTTGAGATAAATGCAATTTAAGTTTCGGAAGGCGATATAAAATCAAGTTACTATTATATATGATTTTTTATATTTTCATAACAGCGAAACCATATAACTTTTGGGTATAAATGTTTTTTCCATGTGCAGATATTTTTATTTTAAGTAAAATGGCTTAAAAAATCATTTTAAGAAAAATTGGACTTAAATGCTTTTCGCAGAACAACGACGATATGCATGTCCCTTTAAAAAACACATTATACACTCCTACGAATTTTCATTTTATTCCTTCAAAATATAATTCACTTGGTCCAACCATACTTTGCTTGGTCATTCTCTCACATGCCTTCCACACACATCTGTATCATATACGTGTTTTGTTAGTCTTTATTTATGCATTTGTTCCACGTGTCCAAATCATCATACTCAAGGTATGATTGGATGAAATGGTACCTGATCATAACTTTTGTAAATAAAAATGGTCGAGGTGATATAAAGGTAATCCCTTTTAATAATTCATATCTTCAAAGAATAAAACATAACAATATTTACAAAACGTACCGGTTTCAAGGCTTTCACCTCATCTTCGGGGGAGCACAAACAAGACTTGAAACCGGTAGGGTTATACCGTTACAAAAAAGTGGAATACACAGTGTTTGATAAAAATAAATTACAATGTCTTTAAACCTCCACAACGTTAATGCCTTAACTATAAACAACATTTACTAAACACCTATTTTTCAGCGCTAGGTTTCATAAACCAAAACCACGAAACTTCTGCAGAATAACGTAACAGACCCTAGATTTATTGTATTGTTTTGTATCACACTTTTCTTGAATACAGTACAAACTAGGGAGTAAACCTTGTAATAGAAATATACCAAAAGCGCCCTCTATGTGTAGTCATTTAACAATAATAAAATAGCAATTTCATGTACAGTAACCGGCGGTAAGTAATACACATTGGGCTTAAGAAAGAGACTGTCGGCCATAATCGGCTAACTTCGGCTTTGTAGTGCGTCGTCTCTGTCATTCATACACGTGTTCCGTAGCGATCTGTCAGTCGTTACCGGACCGTATTGTTATCGCATCGTGCGACAGAGACGACGCTCTACAAAACCGAAGTTATCCGATTATGACCGACAGTCTCTTTCTTAAGCCCGATGTGTATTACTTATCGCCGGGTACTGTAGCACCGTTTGGAGAACAAACTCTCCTCAAGCGCGTTCTAACTCAGGATTCAAACCCTCTATTATTGAAATATTAAAAATATTCCAAAATACATAGTTGAATGTTAGAAAGGTAGTGACTGTGGGTATTAGCTGCATTTGCACATGTCACCAAAAACATATTTGGTAAGAAAACCTCAGTAAAATTACTATGGGAAGACGAACTACAAAGAGACCTTCGTAGATCTTCCGATATGTGATAGTAACACATTCAGCTTTAGGTGTAGTGTAGTGTATTGTGTAGTGTTCATATACAATCATAAATTTTTATAAGACCTACAAAAAAGGGTTGTCTTTAAGTGCTTCCTAAAGCGGCACACGCCAACCATATCTCAAAGATTAAGAAGTAGACAATTCCACGAAACAGAAACAGCAATGGCAAAATCTCTTTCATAATACTCGGTCAAATTTAATCGACTTGGAACAACCAATTTATTAGATGAAGAAGAAATCAACCTTTTACCCTTTATATGGTAAGTTTTTATTTTTGAGATATTGAGTTTTTTGTTCAATAAAACATTATTATGCGTTTCTTCGAAAATGTGTTTTAAAAAATTTATTTTTTTTAGAAATGAGACGGTCGCATATGAGACTTGTGTCTATTTCAGGGGTCATGTCAGTGGTCGCAAAAGTGACCAATGAATGTTTAGGTAATAATATCTGAGTTTTGGTTGTATTAGAAAATACAATTCTTATATAGGATATAATAAATGGGGATTTACTTATAATACCTATTTATATTTTTGACAATTAATTGACAGGATGTTTAGATCGTTGCTACTGAACATGCAGCTAATTTCACGACGATCCGTCTTAAATAAGACCTCTGTCCGTCCACTACATTTGCCAATTTAACATTTGTGTTACTTAAAAACGTTTCATTAAGAAAATGAATCCTTATAAGTATAACCATAAGGGTGGTCGCATATGCCACCGATTTCTGCTTATGCCCGTTAAAGGGTTAAGTTCTACTTCTGTACTTTAATTTGCGATTTGAAGAATTCTTTATAAACTGTACATTAATACATTAAATTGTTTCCCACTGAAAAGAAAAGAAATAAAAATGTAATTTTATTTAATTGGAATAAGACAATAGATTTATTAATAACAGTTATTAAACGAATGAGTATTCACTAAAATGTCTGATAAAGAACGACTCCTTTCAAAAACTGAATATTTCCGTCTCTGTGGAGGTGTTTAGTAACGGGTCCAATAAAATACAACAGCATTCCTTTTCCAGGTTTCTTCTGAATTCCTTCATATTTCCAGCGCCTTTGGTCTGGTCTTTTTCTGTCTGCGGAGCACGAAACGTGCTTTTTGTACCACGACATCCACAAATATGTGTTATTGTAAATATAATATTATATTATATATACAAAAAGTATCCAACCTTAAGAAATACATAATTTAGTTTATTTTAAATAAGTAACAAACATAACTCAATATTTTACTTACAAAAATACCAGGCCAGTGAAATGTGTATATGATAGTCAAATTTCTAATATGATAGTCAAGTTCCATTTAAGTTCATACAACGCACTTTTTGAAATAATACGGAGTTGAGTATCAGTCATGCTCTATAGTTCGGAAATTCTAGGATGAGTCCTGTGACAGCTCACAAATTTGCCCCAATACAACCTTGTAACGATATTCAGCAATTTTTATTATTTTATTAACTTTAATATAATCCTCAATTCTAATAAATAGCAAGTTATTTAGGTAAATACATTACATAAGGTTGTATTGGGGCAAATTTGTGAGCTGTCACAGGACTCATCCTAGAATTTCCAAACTATAGTGTCAAACATTTCGTTCCATATACTCGTAAGTTCATACAACGCAGATTTTGAAATAATACGGAGTTGAGTATCAGTCATGCTTTAGTGTCAAACATTTCGTTCCATATAAGTTCATACAACGCACGTTTTGAAATAATACGGAGTTGAGTATCAGTCATGCTTTAATGCCAAACATTTCATTCCATATAAGTTCATACGAGTACAACGCACGTTTTGAAATAATACGGAGTTGAGTATCAGTCATGCTTTGATGTCAAACATTTCGTTCCATATAAGTTCAAACAACGCAGATTTTAAAATAATACGGAGTTGAGTATCAGTCATGCTTTAGTGTCAAACATTTCGTACCATATAAGTTCATACAACGCACGTTTTGAAATAATACGGAGTTGAGTATCAGTCATGCTTTAATGTCAAACATTTCATTCCATATAAGTTCATACGAGTACAACGCACGTTTTGAAATAATACGGAGTTGAGTATCAGTCATGCTTTAATGTCAAACATTTCATTCCATATAAGTTCATACGAGTACAACGCACGTTTTGAAATAATACGGAGTTGAGTATCAGTCATGCTTTAATGTCAAACATTTCGTTCCATATAAGTTCAAACAACGCACGTTTTGAAATAATACGGAGTTGAGTATCAGTCATGCTTTAATGTCAAACATTTCATTCCATATAAGTTCATACGAGTACAACGCATGTTTTGAAATAATACGGAGTTGAGTATCAGTCATGCTTTAATGTCAAACATTTCATTCCATATAAGTTCATACGAATACAACGCACGTTTTGAAATAATACGGAGTTGAGTATCAGTCATGCTTTAATGTCAAACATTTCGTTCCATATAAGTTCAAACAACGCAGATTTTGAAATAATACGGAGTTGAGTATCAGTCATGCTCTAGTGTCAAACATTTCGTTCCATATAAGTTCATACAACGCACGTTTTGAAATAATACGGAGTTGAGTATCAGTCATGCTCTAGTGTCAAACATTTCGTTCCATATAAGTTCATACAACGTAGATTTTGAAATAATACGGAGTTGAGTATCTGTCGTGCTCTAGTGTCAAACATTTCGTTCCATATAAGTTCATACAACGCACGTTTTAATATAATACAGAGTGGAGTATCAGTCGTGCTCTAGTGTCAAACATGGGGGTGACGCACTTGACTTCTATGCATAAGTTACTGGTTCGAAACCCGCACTGTGCTACTCCCCTCAAATGACAAGGTCATTTTTCCGCCTAGTATTCGTGGGTAAAAGATTCCTTTGACTTCGGTCATATCTATTTTGTCAAAAAAACAATGAAAATACATGCCGGTGAGCTCCGATCGACTCACTTTGATATGTTATAGGATCCAGTACAGCAATGCGGTCGGTAAGTTTACTGGTGTGCAACGGCTCACTTACTTAAAGGAAAAGGCAAAACTCCATAGCACAGCTTTGCTTTCCAAATGTCATGGCGTCGAAATGGTGAGGGGATGCTGCAACGAGTTTTAAGAAATTATTTCTATTATATTAATTACACTTTCGTTGTATCTAGTACAACAAGGCGGGCTTTTTGCCATGTGGCAATCTCTAACCAACCAACCAACCAGAATGATGTTGAAAAGGCCTTAAATGAAATACAGACTGGAATTATTTAAAAAAAAATCTGGTTTTCAGCTAGATTTGTACCCGCAACCTCTGAGTCGGGAGGCAGGCGTCTTATCAACTATACCACGAAGGTTGTTATTTGTACCTATTTCCTTATAAAATTGAGTTGGTACAAGAATTTTAACCACATAAGAGTATTGGAGATTGACTGATGGACCACTCTGTATAGTTAAACGAGGGTTAAATTGTTATAGCATCTTTACATTCATATTATGTTATACGCTTTACTGAACACAAGATACAAGCAACATTGTTGCAAGTTGTTCGGCACGCTTGCAACAATGTATAGTAATTGTTGTTACTGGCGGCCAGTGCTGGCTTGAGACGTGTCGGGACCAAATTTCAATATTCTTCAATTCCGGGATTTTTTAACAGTCCTAACATTAAAAATAATAGAAAATTGTTAACGTTTTTTTTGTTACATTATTTTTATTTCGCCATATTTGTTTTTTCGCTGTAATTGTGTTTTAAACACAATTTTCTCGGTTTACTGAGTTTAATTATTTCTTTATTTTTTCTTATTTATTTAACACTTCATTGTAAATACAATCTGGTGAGTTTATTGCCAAGCGGCAATCTCTTCCAACCGACCAGGCAAAAATAAATAAAACAAGTTACATGATCGCAAAAAATAGTTATACCTTCTATAACTGGGAGTGGGGTAAGTAAAATGAAAATAATAATAGAAAATGAATATTTACTAGTGATTGTATCCCTCCCTTACCTTTTATAACTGGGAGTGGGGCAAGTAAAATGAAAATAATAACAATAAATGAATATGTACTAGTGATTGTATCCCTCTCTTACCTTTTATAACTGGGAGTGGGGTAAGTAAAATGAAAATAATAACAATAAATGAATATGTACTAGTGATTGTATCCCTCTCTTACCTTTTATAACTGGGAGTGGGGTAAGTAAAATGAAAATAATAACAATAAATGAATATGTACTAGTGATTGTATCCCTCTCTTACCTTTTATAACTGGGAGTGGGGCAAGTAAAATGAAAATAATAAAAATAAATGAACATGTACTAGTGATTGTATCCCTCTTTTACCTTTTATAACTGGGAGTGGGGTAAGTAAAATGAAAATAATAACAATAAATAAATATTTACTAGTGATTGTATCCCTCCCTTACCTTTTACAACTGGAAGTGGGGTAAGAAAAATGAAAATAATAACAATAAATGAATATTTACTAGTGATTGTATCCCTCTCTTACCTTTTATAACTGGAAGTGGGGTAAGTAAAATGAAAATAAAACTGTAAAAATGTAGTTAATGTTTTTATGTTATGACATTTCGATACGCATAAATTGCCATTCTTTTTTCATTTCAAAGTGCTACAACCGTAGCTGCGCAGAATGTTCATATTCTAAAACGTTCATTAACCCTTCCTTCCCTGTGATGTGTAACTAGTACACATTGCTTCTAAAAACTTTAATATCTCTATAAATATAATAAATACTGGGGTCAGATTTTAGATATTCCTCCGTAATACATTTACGCTTTGAATGAAAAAATAATATTCATAATAATTAGCACTTATCGGCCATATCAGAGATATTTTGTGAAAATCGGGAATAAATTCATAAATATAATCAAACGTGTACCAGTGTGTGACGTAGGTATATTCATTCTAGAAAAACAGTATAGGTGAGGAAGCGACGTTATTTACGTCTCACATTTACTCTACTTCGGTATATGAGACCGCAAGAAATAGAATTACAGTTCGCTCGCTTCAGTAGCTCGCGGGATTTCGTTCAAGGTGGTCGCTTCGCCCGTTTTGTGAACGTCGTCCGATGTTTTTTTTTTCATGTTTTTAGTAATTAAATTTCAATTATTATCACTCTTGACTTCAAATTTAATTAATTTAAGCAATTGGCTATGAATATTCTTATTTTTCCGATTTTAAATCGCTCATGTTTACATGAGTATTGAATACAAAGCACCGGAATGGATGGATTTTTTTAGCACAGGAAGGGAAAGGTTAACGACGAACAGTAGAAGTATACTTTTACAGGTGAATGTTAATAGTCAGCACTTAAGTACACATTCAAAGATTAAATTAGTAATTATGTACATTTACTTGTGATTTTTACGTTCACTGACCATGTATTTCACAGTATAATATATAGTACAATAAACTCATGGAATGGAATTGGTAGCATGTCGGAATAGCTAATAACGACAGTAAGACCAAACGTTTGGTAGTTCTATATCAATATTTATGTTTTTTTTTGTGGTTTTCTGGAATATGAAAAGTTATTATTTATATTTAAGCCACGTTTACACATAAATAAACCATTGCAATGAAAAAGAAAAGATAGAAACATCGAATGAGAGAATAGCTGCCAGATGGGATTTGTTTGATATTATTGGGTTCGAGTCTCGAGTTAGAGCGTACTAAAGGATAATTTGCTCTCTAAACGACGCTATATAAAATTGCACTTTGAATTAAAAAAAAGAATTTACAATGGCAATACTGAAATTAGAATTTTCTGTACGCATTAATATAAATTCCACTTATTACTAAACACTAGCATAAATTATACACAAAAAATATCAGAAAACAGTGCGTTCATGTACGAGTTTATTATACTTTTATATTTCCCATACATATATAATTCAAATATGAGACAAGCCAAGGCTCAGAAGATCCAAGGCAATAATATATAAAAGCAAAAATGTCCTTGTATAATTTCCTCCCTCCAATACACATACATCTCAAAACTTCAACATATTTTCAGAGATCTCAGAAAGTTTGAGAAAAAGAGTCAGCGAAAAGAAAGAGAAAAATTAAAAAGAGTTTAATTTATAGCTGAAGTAAAAAAAAACTCTCCCTGATAGAGCTTTTAAAAGTATTAACAATGTCTTCAAATATGTCCGAGACTGCAGTATACTCAGTACCCAACCGATGCAATCTGAGTACGGGATAATTCGAGTAATAGTTAGTTTGATGCGATCTGAGTACGGGATAATTCGAGTAATAGTTAGTTTGATGCAATATGAGTCCGGGATAATTCAAGTAATAGTAAGTTTGATGCAATATGAGTACCAATTCGAGTAATAGTTAGTTTGATGTAATCTGAGTACGGGATAATTCGAGTGATAGTTACATAGTTTGATGCAATATGAGTACGGGATAATTCGAGTAATAGTTAGTTTGATGTAATCTGAGTACGGGATAATTCGAGTGATAGTTACATAGTTTGATGCAATATGAGTACGGGATAATTCGAGTAATAGTTACATAGTTTGATGCAATATGAGTACGGGATAATTCGAGTAATAGTTAGTTTGATGTAATCTGAGTACGGGATAATTCGAGTGATAGTTACATAGTTTGATGCAATATGAGTACGGGATAATTCGAGTAATAGTTAGTTTGATGCAATATGAGTACCAATTCGAGTAATAGTTAGTTTGATGTAATCTGAGTACGGGATAATTCGAGTGATAGTTACATAGTTTGATGCAATATGAGTACGGGATAATTCGAGTAATAGTTAGTTTGATGCAATATGAGTACCAATTCGAGTAATAGTTAGTTTGATGTAATCTGAGTACGGGATAATTCGAGTAATAGCTAGTCCTAACATACAACTCTCGCTGCGGAATATATCTTGCATTCTCGTATCTCTCGAACGAATTCGGAAGTTAATCAATTCCATGGCGATATGGCAGAAACACGCAAGTGCAGTGGTCAATGTATCTATTTGATACGGATGATATTTTTATTCAATTCTAATATTATTATTATTTAGAAATTTATATGAGCAATAGTTATATTTTTGCACCTCAGAAAAAACATCACCACAAACTTTGCATATTTTCTTTCGTTACCTGAAATTTCCGAAATACGATACAACCTGTTGGGATTTTTGTCATGTGACAATCTCATCGGAGTTCAGATTCCCCTGTTGTGAGTATATGGCAGCTCGTGTTACATCCCATATTGTTTAAAGCTGTCCAAAAGCACTCACAGGAACAAATAGTTCTTTATTTATGAAAACAGAATATCTAGATTCCGCTAAATAGACTGATATGTGACATGACGGAGGCCACGTTCTAATGGTTAGCAATCATACAAAGTAAATGGGTACCTCAGACTCGATTTCTCGCAGATTCGCTTTCGAACATAATCGTATTGCAATATCTGATTTTTTTTTGTAACTCATAAGCAATTAAAAAAAATTACGTTACATAAATATGTCAAACTTAAAGGCAGCTGCAGAATAAATTTTTGAAATTGTAATTTATTTTTATCAAACCCTGTTTATTCCACTTTTTTGTGACGGTATAACTCTGCCGGTTTTAAGGTTTTCATCTAATATTCAAGTCTTGTTTGCGCTCCCCTGAAGATGAGGGGAAAGCCTTGAAACCGGTAGAGTTATACCGTCACATAAAAGTGGAATAAACAGTATTTGATAAAAATGAATTACAATAAAAATAAAATACTATAAACAACAAATTTTTGAAAGTTTATACTTGCCACTGGACCTTTGGATGTGATCTGCCAAGAATGTGTGCTTGCTGAAGTGCAACAGTTTAACAATAAACTGATACACCCACAGGTGTCTTCCATTCACAAGATGACTTACAATCATACTTAATCTCGAGAGATACCTTGTCACCGTAGAGTGAGAGTGAGACGTGAATAGCTTCGCTTCCTCACCCACAGTGGTTTTTTTAGAATGAATATACCTACGTCGCACACTGGCACACGTTTGATTGTATTGATGAATTTATTCCCGATTTTCACCAAATATCTCTGATGTGGCCGATAAGTGCTAATTATTATTGATATTATTTTTTCATTCAATGCGTAAATGTATTACGGAGGAAAACCTAAAATCTGAACCCAGTATTTATTATATATAACTGTAAAAATCAAATATTTTTACGGTTATGGATACTAAATGGCACGGTTATGGATACTAAAATTAATATTTTGTATTTTATTACACGGATACGGTTATGGATACTAAAATTAATATACTGCATTTTATTACACGGTTATGGATACTGAAATAAATATTTTGTATCTCCGTGTTAGTCTAAGATATTTTTTTTAATTTTTTTTAATGACACTGTTGTGTCGTAAATTAAATAAATAAATACTACGAGTATATTATACTTTTACTTTGAATACAGAACAACCTGGCGCGCTGATTGCCATGTGGTATCTTCAAACTAACCAGAAATATGTTTAAGAAGCCTGTAGTGAAACTAGACTGAAATTATTGAAAATCTGGGATCCAACGGCAATCAAACTCGCAACCACCGGGCTAGTAGACAAGCATCTTATACACTAGGCCACGGAGGTCGTCGTACTATATTTTTTAAAATCAACACTAGTTGAGTGGAATGAACTAAATAAACAAACAACTGGAAAAAAATTATCGGTGTTTTAAATACGTCAATGAGGAGGACGAAACTCATATGATTGTTTACATGTTCCAGAGATTCACTGCATGAACATTAATGCACGACGATAACATTTAAGATCAGCGAACTGGAAAAACTAACATGCAATCTTTGCTTTAACATTACACAAGTCTGATCTGAAAGACGCTGAATATTTATGACATGGTAAACAAGGTGAAAGTAGCAGTGGCATAAAATGAAGAATACATAAGTCACAATTATTTCATTTGTTGCTCTCAAACAATTTTCTCATCTACTTGGTTATTTGGAAAAGATTGCCACCTGGCAATAGCGCATCAAATCGTTTTAAATGAACTGTTAAAAAAAATCTAAATTAATGGGATAGAAAAAAAATTAAAGGAAAAGTAAATGTGATACGCGTATGTTGGTGAGTAATGAAATATTCGTATAAGCTGAAGGACTCTGTTATTTATGTTATATAATATTTTCTCAGGTGATGAGAGGTACGAGGAATAACCAAAGGCGTGTAGCTACATGAAGCAAACTTAATGGGGCACTTAAGGATAACTGAACTCGAACCGGACAGAATCAAAATCTGCCAAGATAATAGTCCACAACAATATTTTAGTACCAACTTTAATGTGGAAGTGAAACGTGAAAAGAGCCGTATAAATGATGTAGACATGCATGCACTTCTAATAATCGATGAGGTGATAATGTATGATAGAATACGGAATGAAATGATTAAAGGTTAACGTGAATGTCGAGATAGGAAAGTCTGCCGATCTGTCCTCTCTGCCCACCCTAAGAGGGAAAGTGTGATGACATGTATAAATGTATTATGTCATGTTTACACGTGACTTCAAAACGGTCAAGTGTTAAATTTGACCTGTGTAAGAGCTTATTTTAGTATAATAGCGAGTATTTGGTGACTGGACGACTAGAATTATAAATAGACATCGGTTATACGAGTATGTGAAGGGAAAAATTTAGAGCGAAAATTGGAAAAACTTGAATGTAATCCTCACGAGGGAAGGAAAATTATTCACAGTGTAGTAAATATACATATAAATCGTATTAAAGCCAAATAGCTCAGCAAGTTTTTTGTTTATCCACTTCGCACGGATTTCTCATGTTACACAAAGAGGGTCTGCTTCTAGCGTTAGCTTATTCGTTAGGAATAATATCAGCCAGGATTCTTCTCATACTGCTAGGCGGTGCCGAGAATATATCAAGTGTCATTCAGTTGGTTCAATATTTCTATACCACGCGTGACTGAGTGTTTAGCCATGATATTCGTCCTGTAAGTTGGTATGTAGAACAGAGGGTGATTCCTTGCACGGCTGTATTTATTGGGTACATATAAACTTAGTGCTTCTAGAATCGCGGGACAGTTAGAGAAAACTTGGAAAACCTTTATTAGGAATATCGCAATGGATTCTTGCCTTCTTGTTTCGAGGCTTCTATAGTTACACACCGTGAGAAGTTCGGCATTGTGAGCATATTTTGAAATTGCAAGTAATATCGCAGAAAACTTCGAACGCAGCAACACTATTCTTTCCCTCGACTAAATCTGAGCATATAACAAAGGATGACGACGACCTCAGTGGTCTTGTTGGTAAAACGCCTGTCTTCCAGCCCGGAGGTTGCGGGCTGAAATCCACCAGATTAAAAAAAAAGGATTCTAGTCTGATTTTAACTTAAGGCATCTTAACATCATTCTCGTTCATTGGAAGAGATTGCGACAATAATTTTGGTTGTATTGTCGCCAGGTTGTATTGTTTGCATCGAAAGTGTTATACAATACAATACAAAAGATGAAAATAAATGATGCAAGTTCCAGACATAGCAGAGGACCACGACTCGGCTTTGAGCTTCAGACCTGGAGTTCAAACATTCGAGTAAGTTGCCAGACTTTCGTAGGAAACTTTATGTGCAGCAAACACTTAGTAGATGTATTATTTATAGTTAAGGCATTAACATTGTGGAGGTTTAAAGTCATTGTAATTTGTTTTATCAAACATTGTTTATTCCACTTTATGTAACGGTATAACCCTACCGCCTCAAGACAAGAAAACAGTGTTTGATAAAACAAATAACAACACTCAGATATACTATATATGGCCTAGGTTGCCTAGGTGGATCAAATATATGTACTCAGATATAGAGCGTCATTTATCTTGTTTACGTGGATCAAATATACTCAGTGGTTGGTTTTAATCATAACTTCATTGTAAGAATTTGTTTACAATGCCGTAACTAGGCAGATGAGACAGGTACAAAGGTACAGGACCCAGGATTAAGAGGACCTTGTAATGGAAAATAAAGTAACATTTTTAATCTCACTGCCGTGCTCTGCTTTGAAGAACAATTATCCAATATTAACTTATATTATTTATAGTTATAATTCGGAAAATCTAGGATGAGTCCTGTGACAGCTCACAAATTTGCCCCAATACAACCTTGTAAGGATGTTCAGTAATTTTAATTATTTTATCAATTTTAATATAAGCCTCAATTCTAATAAATAGAAAGTTATTAAGGTAAATACATTACATAAGGTTGTATTGGGGCAAATTTGTGAGCTGTCACAGGACTCATCCAAGAATTTCTGAAATATAAGTCATTAATATTGTTGAGGTTTAAATGTATTGTAATTTGTTTTATCAAACACTGTTTATTCCACTTTTTGTAACTGTATAACCCTACTGGTTTCAAGGCTTTCACCTCGTCATCAGAGTCTTGTTTGTACTCCCCTGATGACGAGGCGAAAGCCTTGAAACCGGTAGGTTATACCGTTACAAAAAGTGGAATAAACAGTGTTTGATAAAACAAATTACTTAGTAGTTACTAAATCTGAGCAGCCAACAAAGAATGGAAACAGATGATGCACCACATTCCCAGACATAATATTAAAACATGACTCTCAGCATAGAGTAGTTAAGTGGTGAAAATATATATTTTTGACACGACCGAGATCTCGGCCAAGTATTTATTTTTGTAAACAAGGCATTACTTCGTAATAATATTCGTTCGTTTTTAACTAAGGCGTTGATTTCAATACCTTTTATTTATTCACAGAGTGACCAGGAATAAAGTGGCACGAAGCAATAAATTATTTAAACGACTTCCGCCTTCGATCTTATAATTGTATTTCAGGGATTGCCCACAAGTTTATCGCGGTCGTCTTCGTAACTTATAATACTCGTATAATGTGCGATGTTGCTAAATCTCTTGTCAACGCAGTCGGCATTTATCTACCTTTGGAGCGTATTGTCGTTTGGTTCACCTCCTGTCTTTCTTCCGGTGAATATACAAATATATATTTGAGTCCCGCCCAGTGTGTCATACAATCGATAGGAATAAACTCTATTAAGTTTTTAATCTGTAATGAAAAGTGTACATTCCTTTCTTTTGGGAACTTTAAGATTCTTCCAATCAAAATGATGGATCCGAAAAAATCCAAGACTTACCATTTTCACGAGGAATGGGAGCATCCTAACTTTTTTACAATGGCAGAAAAAAAATGTTGTTGTTGAATATGTCATTCATCTGTAGCTATAACTAGGAAAACCATTTTCATGAAGAATGGGAGCACACTAACTTTTTTACAATGGCAAAAGAAAAAATGTTGTTTAATATGTCATTCATATGTAGCCATAACTAAGAAAACCATTTTCACCAAGAATGGGAGCACGCTAACCTTTTTACAATGGCAGAACCAAAATGTTCTTGTCAAATATGTCATTCATCTGTAGCTATAACTAGGAAAACCATTTTCACGAAGAATGGGAGCACACTAACTTTTTTACATTGGCAAAAGAAAAATGTTGTTGTTTAATATGTCATTCATCTGTAGCTATAACTAAGAAAAGTAATTTGGAAAGACATTTTGTATCTCTCCATAACAAACAAATATCAGTCGTAATATTAAACACTGTTTTAAGGCGGTGGAAATGAAAGAGTATAAGTTTATGTTATTAACACAAAATGTGTTTAAAATACATATTTTAACATTACTTGCAGCGATTCAAAGTCAGCTTTCAGAAGAAAAAAAAGTAACTAATTTTTTTTAAAGCTTTCTTGGAAATGTATTGGAAATGACAGTGTATGTGTTAATGTATTAAATTTGGAGAATTTCATATGTAGATCGCGACAATTTTTTTAAGTGAAAAGTCGACTGAAGTCGAAAAACAAACAAGTTGGCCACCCCTGTTAAATTTATCAGCTTCAACCACAATCGGAAGTATTAATTGCCTTGGAAAAGTTTTCTTAGAAAATGATTTACATTTTCTCCAGCTTTAGAGTGTTTCTGCGTTTATTTAAAATTTAAAGTTGTTCATTAAAAATCAAATTTTTAGAATTTTGAATAACATCTATATTATTGTTGTTTCTTATTTAATTATTTTTTTATAATTGTAGCTGAGATGACCGTAATTTATTTTTTAATTCTATTTACAAGTTTTACCTTACTATATTAACACTTTAAGACCCAATATAATCCATGACAATCTTTCCAAGTGCTAGGCTTGTTTTTGAAGAATTCTGATTTTTGTGAAGGGTTTTACTAAAATTGCTTTATCTAAGTAAATATTTGGAATATTGTAATGATATTTTATATATTTTTTTCAGAAATCTTAAGTTATATAGTTTGATATCGTACTTCTGACAAAATTCTGTTTTATAAAGAGCTACATCATACTCCTTGCACATGTACCGGGTCTCATTTCCCTTATTGTGCTTAGCACCTTGTAAGTTCTGCAGGGTTTTTCTTTGGTGTCAGTTCTTGGAATACATATCACATGTTAAGACACGTTTTTTGATGGCCTTTTTAGAGGATTCTGCAATTCCTTTTCCTGCAAGACTGTAGCTGGTCACCAGATTCATATCTCAAAATCTTCAAGATCTGACACTTCACGGTACATTCATGACGCGATGTTAGAATTCATGCATATTTTCATTGTCTACATTTTTTTATTATTAGTTTTATGACCTGGAAGATTTTAGTGCTCCGCAAATTTTTCTTATAATCAAAAGTCCTCCGTGACTTCGAAAAGGGTTATAATCAATGGTCTATATAGACCCCAAGGGTCGATTTCGACTTGAAGGGGTCTATATCAGCGACAAAAGAAATTGGGGGTGCACGAGATATAAATGGGGGTCCACGTGAGCGGATCCCATTTAAGCAGAGCATCATCAATATTTAGGCGTTTCCTAAATGTCTTATTACACCTAACACAGATTGTGTGTACATAATACTTATATTAGACATAGAAAATACTTATATAAAGAAATCGAATGCAAATCATTAAACGTGGAGATTTAAGACTATTCCTCACTAATTTGAAGACAAATGTTGAACCATTGCTATCAGAGCATCAGGTTCATCCCTCTTATTATATTAATAATATTACTCGTATTTGTGTATTGATTGTATCTAAGAATGTTACTAGGTTTTGATTTGTTTCGTTCCAAAGCCAAATATTCACTTGCATTTTGTGTCTTTTCAATAAAGGTACGAATGAAAATTGTACATGTTTTTTTTTTACAATTGTCCACTCTACAAAAAACCTTATCAAGGTGAACAGCACTGTTCCAGCTGTCAAAAACACATTTGAAGTTAATAAGTTTAGGAAAATTCAATATTAGGAAAGCAGGGGGTCTACGGGGTGAAAAAGTTTGGGAAACTATGCTCTAGGGCAGTGGTCGGCAAACTTATTAGCCAAAGAGCCAAATATGTACATTACAACGATTACAAAAAATTTGAGAGCCAAATCTGTTTATTAATTTAGCAAACCTTTATTATAATTTTAGCCCTTCATTAAATTACGGGTACACTGAATAAAACTTGATTTCGTACTTAATAACAATTGTATTCTTTGATAAAAAATATTATATAATTAAGGAATCCATAAATTTAAATCATGACAATGACTGGCAAACACTTAATGTGAACAATGTCCTTGCATCTCCTTGGAAAGTTTAAGTAAGTCAGGTTTGTATGTTGTTATTCTTAATTTTAGGCACGATTACAGGCTCTCATCAATAAGACGACTTCTCAGTTTACTCTTGATAAAGTTCATGCTTGAAAACGATTGTTCGCATGAATATGTAGAACCGAAAAGGGAAAGAATCTTGCGCGCTTGCCTGTGGATATTTGTGCCAGAGCCGCACTTAAGGGGCCAAAGAGCCGCATGCGGCTCCGGAGCCGCACTTTGCCGACCTCTGCTCTAGGGTATAGTCCATGCTTGAAAACAAGAATCAAAAGACTGTCGTTTAAAGGTTGAATTGTTTATTAAAATATTTACTACATGCTAGTAATACTCGTATGCCCTTTTTTGGAAGATGTGTCGATCACGTGAAAACACGGGACCGGGACTTAACGCATATTTAGTTCATCACGTTAAAATGCAAGATCAGAATTCAAAGTGTTCAAGATTAAGGACATTCTTAAAACGCCAAAAAAATAACATTTTATTCATTGAACTTTATTTAAAAAAACACTTACAGGGAATCAATCAACGAATGTACAAAAATCGTATAATTTCTTAACGATTAAAGTTTCAATTACCAAAATTCATTTCATACACAGTTCAGAACGATCCCCATGCCCTAGTTGGTAAGATGCTCGACTTCTACCTGGAGATTTCGGGTTCGATCCTCAACGGTACTGAAAAATAAAAATAAGATAACGAGTTTGGTGAACATTCATCAAATAACAATATTTGCACACGCCGAGTACATGTGCGATTATTGTCACGTCACGTGCGGTAGTGTTACCAACATGTGTAATGACGAACTACGAGTTCCATGTACACTCAAGTGGCTTTTAATTCGATTCCCGAAAACACCAAAAAACATGAATTTCATAGAGACTAGCTGATGACAACATACAGCGGATGGGGTTGCATATTCATAAGTGGTAATACCGCCAACATATACGATGCCGAATTGTGAGTTTCGTACATATTCCAGTGGTTCTAAAAACCGAAAACTCAATGAATAAGCTTAAGTCAATTTTAACTTTCTACCGCGCTCTATAACATATTTATTTTTATTATTTATTTATTATTACACATGACAAGAAATATACACAATTTGAGAAAAAACAACAGGTAATTTGATTTGGACATATAATTTTAATGGATCTGGGTTTGTTGCCTTTCATTTGTCGTATCCCCAGTAAACTAGGCTTTTGCCTGTATCTCACTGAGGATATTTAGCATGAAAAAATAAATCGATACTTCTTTCCGATTTTTGATAACACAAAAAAACCCCGTTGCACGCTCTCATCAACCTGACAAACAGTGACACTCAACTACAACTGGAAACATCTTGCGAAACTCAACTCCTCACACATTATCACTCCAGAAAGACCAAAAATATTCATCCCACAATATACCGCACACAATCATAAGAATAAAAATCAAAACAAATTCAAAACAAAACAAAAAAAAGAAGAAAAAAAGAAAAACACACAGAAACACAAATACAAAAACATCCAAAATTAAAACAACAAGAAGAGACCCACACTCACAAGCTCACATAAATCCTTTCCACTCGTCATTCATTCTGAAAGCCCAAGTACTCAAAATCCTGTCGCAATAACAACCACGCTCCGATCGACTGTCTGAATGGTTTTCCTACCTTTACTTTTATTGAAGTCGGCACATCACTAATGCAGACATTTAAATATAGGGTACCACGAATTAATGAACGAACAAATATTAAAAAAGAGACGAAACGTAAACATTTAAACCTTGCCAGTACTTACAGAATAGAAAAATATCTTGTTTTCTTTAATCACCCGGTGCATATTATAGCAATCGCAATTTAATGCAATTCGCCGAATGCATACGATAGTAATTGCAATTTAATGCAATATAATCTCTATTTAATGCGAAACTCAAAGCTAAAAGTCCGGAATTCAGTATTTAACACAAATATTTTCCACTGTTTGCAACCCGTGAAATATTCACGGAAGTAAAACAAATTCTACATTTATGAAAATATATATTCATAAATGTAAAATTTGTTTATATATATCATTTATACATCGTCCCCTTTTACACCGGTTCAAAAATTATTAGCTAGGTATTTAAAATTCTTTCAGTATCACGAACCCACCGAGATTCAAATTTCGAATTACTTTCGGAGAGAATCCAAGTATTCCTCTCTCGCTCTCTTGTATTCAAAATTCAACTCTCGTATTCTTTCTTTGGCGACAGCCGTCGTACGGGCATTGGCCTATTTATTTATATATTTTCCATGTCGTAAAAGTGAACAAAGTCTTAACTTTAACATAGATTAAGAAAGTTTTTTCTCAAACATTCTCGTTTCATGATGCCCTTGGTGAACAAATTTATTTTACGGCACTCGAAAAAACTTAACACTTAACATAGTAGGATAGGTGAGCTTTTTTTTCACCACACAGTTTCTCAAATTATGGAATCAAACTAGAGACAGCTACCCTCAATTCATTTTTCACATATTTTTTGAGTTTTTATTACAGCTCCGGCCAAAAAATCTGCTTTATAGAGATAAATCATCGCAAATTGAAGTAGGATTCGCAAAGCTCTAGCACTCAGCAAAGGATATTCTACCTTCGTTGAGTCCTATAGCTAAATTTATATTCGAATATATAGGCAATGTAATGTTGAAATTCATACTTGGTGACCTAGTTGATAAGACGCTTGACTTTAATCCGAGAGTTTCGGTTTCGATTTCCGATAGTACCCAAAAAAAAGGTCCCATTCTAATGAAACATCATCGTATCCACCGAATACTTGTGCGAGTGTTGTATTTTCAAGTGCAATAACGAACTTGGACACCTTCTTCAGTGATTCCGATGGTTCCATACCTACTCCAGTGGTTCTAAACCTGAAGACTCTGTTACTGAAACCAAAGTCAGTAATGTTTCTCGGAATCTTCAATTTCGACATGCAATTGATTGGGGGTCATTCTTATAGACCTGGTTTTTCACCTCCAGAGAATTCCAGAGAATATAGTCCAACGAATATAGTCCAACGGTGTCAGACCTAACTCCAGAGAATATAGTCCAACGGTGTCAGATCACATGATCTTTGTGGTCAATTAACCGTATTTTTGTGGTCAATTAACCGAGAATTATTTTATGTATTGTATTGTAAACACCGTTTCCGGAGATTACAATACATAAAATAATTCTCAATTTGAACGCGTTATTGTATTGTATATGACTCCATTTTTATAAATGTCATACATTACACTTCTCAAATGTCACAAGACCTAGGCAATTTCGCGATGCCATCTGTGTTTTATCCAATAATTAAAAAAACCGCTCAATTTGAAAGATTTGCATGTTTTTATTGAAATGAAACTTATCTTTATAAACTGAGACCTAATCCTGGAATTTAGAATGAATATGGTTCGCTGCAACATATTCCCGACTCTCTGACACTGAGAAACTCACTGACACTGAGAGACAACCGAGAATTATTTTACGTATTGTATTGTAAACACCGTTTCCGGAGATTACAATACATAAAATAATTCTCAATTTGAACGCGTTATTGTATTGTATATGACTCCATTTTTATAAATGTCATACATTACACTTCTCAAATGTCACAAGACCCAGACTAGTTCACGACGCCATCTGTGTTTTATCCAATAATTAAAAAAACCGCTCAATTTGAAAGATTTACATGATGATTTAAATGAAACTTATCTTTATAAACTGATACCTAATTCTGGAATTTACTCGTAGAATGAATATGGTTCGCTGCAACATATTCCCGACTCTCTGACACTGAACCAGGAAACCATATTTTGATATATCCATCAGGATCCACTGACGTATCCTTAAGATTCCCTGGACGAATCGTGTAACAAATATGGAAGTGTTTGTGAAATAATACCAAGGACTGGTTACAACTTTACCGTGAAGGTTCGCTAGTAGCAGAATCTCGATCACATAACGAGAGGCACAAGATATTATACATTAAGAACACAGCTTATCACGTAGGAAAAAATAAATAGCAAACGAGGCAGAGAAGTTAAAAATATGACTTTCGGATGTGCATCATTAAGGTGTAGAAATAATTGCAGCTTCTTTCAGTGACATTATCAGTTTCTTGACATTTTTATTGCTGCACTTGCAGACACTTTGCTAAATGTAAACGACATAATATGACTTGTTCATTCACTCTTGGAAAACTTTTTATTTTGATTTTATTTAGATAGTTTATATGTATTTTAATGATTTTAATTTCTGCAAATCGGACATGCAAATCGTTGAGTTGGACTACGGCTTGTTGCTGGAAGTAACGAGTCTAACAACCTCGTCAAAGATAACACATGTTTCCGCAACGATATTAGCTTGTCAAACTACACGTTTTTTTATATATCCACCAGGAAGATATTTTATTCCAAAATGATGTAGTAATAACTAATAGTTCTATAATATATGCATAACATAACAAGACAAGACAGACTGGGCAATCAGTATGAGCATCGTGTAGAATTCTATATGACTTTGACTATTTACAAGAGAAAAGTGAGGAAATTGTTCTTGTCGGGATGAATAAATCAATCATATGATGTTTATTGACTGGTAATACTTAAATGTGAAAAAAAATCTACACAATGAACATAAATTAAAAAAATATACCTATTTCGCTTTACAAAAAGCATTTTAAAACTGTTGTTTATAGTTAAGGCATTAACGTTGTGGAGGTTTAAAGACATTGTAATTTATTTTTATCAAACACTGTTTATTCAACTTTTTTGTGACGGTATAACCCTACCGGTTTCAAGGCTTTCACCTCATCTTCAGGGGAGCACAATCAAGTATTGTTTGTGCTCCCCTGAAGATGAGGTCATCAAAGCCTTGAAACCAGTAGGGTTATACCGTTACAAAAAAGTGGAATAAACAGTGTTTGATAAAAATAAATTTTAAAACTGTTAGTTTAGTTTAGTTTATTAGTTTGAAAATGCTATTGTAAAGCGAAAAATGGCTGTCATTTTAGTTTTGATTTATTGTGTCGATTTAAGTGTTAAATCATTATGTTTATAAGTAACATGAACGTGCTTGCTTTGTTGTATTGAGTTCGTATTTTGGGTTTGCCTTTTTTCTATGCAATAAGGCTGTTTCTACGTACATATTGTTTTTTTTACTGTTATTTCTGTATCTTAACGGTCATTTGATCGTTTAAAAAATTAATCACACCAGGAAAACCAGCCAGAGACCCATTTTTTGGATTACACCAGGAGTCGAACCTAAAGTCCCCATGTGCAAACTTTCTACCATCTAGGTCAATGGGATCTTCAGTACTTTGAACGACTAATGTCAATACGCTAACAGACATTTTCGTAATTGGTTTGCACATGTAAATGTATTGGTCTGGACATGTAACTCGCACGCCTGATTCTAAACTCAAGTAATATCTTCTTTGGTGAGCTTATTTATTTTATTTAACACTTTTATTGCAAATACAATCTGGCGGACTTATTGCCAGACGGCAATCTCTTCCAACCAACCAGACAAAAGTAAATTAAGCAAGTTACGTGGTCGCACAAATCATTCAAATGACTATTCATCCCCACGAAATCCATAAACACATACGTGAGCATATGCTCACGAGCCGGAAAATCACTCGAAATTCCTTTTCATATAAAGTGACATATCATCAATCAAAAGGAAAGGAAGGGATGGTGGAGAGGAAAGGAAAAGAAAAATCAGGAATGAAACACGTTATTTTACTGACTAGAAATTAAGAGTTTTTCAGTCGCTTGTTAAAGCATGCCGAGGACTGAGCGAGTCTTATATTGGTTAGTAACTGATTCCAGAGTCTCAGTAAATAGACAGTAAAGGACGCCGTAAAAAAAGAGGAAGGCCAGTAGACAATCTCTGTTTGAGCGTAGCGCTAATCCATGATTGGAAAGACGCTGAAAATTTTCGGCGAGATAAGAGGGGGCGACGGGACAGTTAAGGATATTACACAATATAGACAGTATATGAATTTGACGTCTATTTCTAACATTTAACCAGTTCAATGCCTTCTGGTATGAAGTTATATGATCGTATTTTCATAGGTTGAAAATAAATCTTAGACACGATGGGGAACTTACGGAAGGGAGAAGAAAGTATGGTGGCCCACCCAAAGGTCGTACTGCATGACACGCTCAAAACCATAAATGAAAATATGTCGTGGATTAAATATGGATACAAATCAAGTACGCTAATTACCATACCACTGACGCTAACAAACATTAAATATAAGGGCATAGCGTTTTTATGAGTAGGTGTTAAAGTCATAGACAATTTCTCAGGAACCCATAAATAATAATGTGCATAAAACGGATATACCAATTTATTATACTCTCAAGCAGTCAATATAGTCTCGTGCGGTGCCTGGGCGTGATAGTGATTCCTGGAATAGGAACTAGGAACCATTGTACGCAAAGTGGCCACATTTCATCATATTATTTTGTGTTATAATGGGCACACGACCTCTGGAATAATTCTAGTGTTTTTCTAGGAATCTTTAATACAAAGGAATATATGCAAACATAAGGAACACAAATGGGGCCAGGTTTTTAAATCCATTTTTTTATATTCTAAAATTATCATTGAACAGAAAGTAAAAGCAGAGTTCAAGGCATATTATCCATTTCGCCGAAGATATTCGAATACTGTGTATCATAGTATAAATAGGCCAAAACCCGTACGACGGTTGTCGCCAAAGAAAGAATACGATAATTGAATTTTGAATACGAGAGAGCGAGAGAAGAATACTTGGATTCTCTCCGAAAGTAATTCGAAATTTGAATCTCGGTGGTTCCGTCACACTGAACGAATTTTAAATACCTAGCTAACAATTTTTGAACCGGTGTAAAAGGGGACAATGTATAAATGATATATGTAAACAAATTTTACATTTATGAATATATATTTTCATAAATGTAGAATTTGTTTTACTTTCGTGAATATTTCACGCGTTGCAACTACTATAGTTTATATAATATTTATGGTAATTGTTGTTTTATTATGCTTTGAGCAGAAATAAAGATAAGGGCATATTCGTTTTTAGTTGTTTTGTCATGTTTTGGTTTAAAATGTTAATAATTGTTTATTATGTAAGTCTTAAAATTTGTTGATTCATTTTGTTCATTGATATTTTATTCATGATTAGGGATTTTTTATTTATATTTATGTTCTAACATACTATATATGTATTAAGTTTGTTTGTTTGTCAGGTTGATGAGAGCGTGCAGCGGGGTTTTGTTTTTGTGTAATCAAAAATCGGAAAGAAGTATCGATTTATTTTTTTCATGCTAAATATCCTCAGTGAGATACAGGCAGAAGCCTAGTTTACTGGGGATACGACAAATGAAAGGCAACAAACCCAGATCCATTAAAATTGTATGCCCAAATCAAATTATCTGTTGTTTTTCTCAAATTGTGTATATTTCTTGTCATGTGTAATAATAAATAAATAATAAATAAATAAATAAATTAAGCGGATAAATTATGCAGGAGATTTTTTGTTTAAGCTATTTTTTATTTGTGTATGTTGTTTTTTGAAAGTCATTCAATGAGTGGGATACAGCCCTACGCCTTGGACTGCTGTGTGCCTTTTTTTATTGTAACTTTATATAAATCATTTTAATGTTTATATTTCGAAACATCTTATGTTTTGTATTGGTGTGCACCAAAATTTTAATATGTATTATTTTAATGATCCAAACGGACCATACATGTTAAGAAACTTAAAATAAAAGAAGTTTTTTAAAACAACCATTTTGGAAATAAAAAAGTTCACTTTACTCAGCTGATCCTTTGACATAGTGATATAATGTATTTTTATTGTTTTAGCACTGGCAGATTAATTGCCATGTGGCAATCTCTTATACGCCTTAAGTCCAAACCAAACTGGAACCATTTCCAATAAAATAGGGTAACAACGAAAATTGAGCCCGCAACCCCGAGGTCAGAACCCCGAGGTGACTTACCAACAATTAACAAAGGTCCCGCAACCCTGAGGTGACTTACCAACAATTAACAAAGGTGACTTACCAACCATTAACAAAGGTCCCGCAACTCCGAGGTGACTTACCAACAATTAACAAAGATGACTTACCAACAATTAACACAAAGGTCCCGCAACCCCGAGGTGACTTACCAACAATTAACAAAGGTCCCGCAACCCCGAGGTGACTTACCAACAATTAACAAAGGTCCTTTTTTCTTTGCTCAATAGCTTGGTTGACACTTATATATTCAATTAACACACATTTCACAATAGTACACAAATCTAATGCGTTACCAAAAATAATTTAAGTGATTTTATATCATCCCCATGTGATCACTCCTCATACACTGAACAGCCGCATCAGACATCTCATATATCTATAAAAATACATTTGAAAGAGCTCTAATCCTAGCTCTTCTGTGTTAATGTGTTTTTTTAATAGTCTTCTTCTTCCTCTTCTTTTAGGCCTGTTATGGTCCTGCATCATCGTTTCCCTCTTGTGACGTCGACTGCCAGCTGTCTTTCCATCTTTTGGGAGGTCGTCCTGGAGGCCTGCTTGCTTGGGGGATACTGTCCCTGGCCATTCTTACGGTTCTTGGTTGCACCATTCTGGATACATGTTCGTTACAGAACCTTCTTCTCTGTCATCCCCATCTGACAATATCTTCAACTTCGTACATCCTTCGGATTTCTGTGTTTCGTACTCTATCACGAAGGGTTTTGCCAGCGATACTCCTGAGTACCTTCATTTCGCTGGTTCGAAGGAGATTTTTGGTTCTGACAGTGTCGGCTCTGGACTCTATGCTGTATGTCATTATGGGGCGGACACAGGTCTTGCATATCCTCACCTTGCTTTGAATGTTCATATACTTGTTTTTCCAGATAGTGTTCTTTAAACATCCGGAAATAGCTGCGGCCTTTTGCGATTGTTCAAGTACTTCGCCATAGAGGTCATTATTGCACATTATGCTAGCACCCAAGTATTTAAATTTTGTTACTTGTTCAATTGGTGTGTCGTTGATCGCCACACTGCATCCAACTTGCTCTCTGGCTAGAGTCATTATGTTTTTTTTTCTAAACGAATTTTTTAATAGTCAATCCATCCAAACTAGGATGATTTGTGCCACTAAATCAAAGGCATTATGAAATTGTATTAGTCAATATAATAAAACTAATTTATAAAAATGACAACTCTACATAATTCAAAGTTTCTACTGATTAAGCTTAAAACATTTAACAGTCGATCTATAAATGGAAAAGATCATCGAAGAAAGAAAAAAAGCAACATTCATTGGACGCGGTAAATATATGGCTTTTAGTAAAAGGCCGAAGCCACACCAAAGTGCTTCGTTAGGTGCTAAGCTAAGTTTTACGTGTCTCATGTACTAGGTGACTTCATGCCTGGCCACACCAAAGTGCTACGCACAAATTCATTTGACATTTGGGAGCGGTTGAGTCAACACATGATGCCATTCTCAAAACTTAACAATTTCATTACAACTTGCCATTTTTATTTACTTCCTGTGCAACTTCATTCCAAAGTGCATTTATTACAGGTACATTTTTGTATGATTTGCTCGATAGGTTCGACAAAGGCTCCCTTTTATACACAGCTGTTATTAAAACTTCCGCCATCTTGTAAAATCACGGTGATACAATAAAATTAACCAACACGTCTGTTCGCTAGGAGATTCACTCGGTGACTAATCGTCATGTAACGTGGCGCGAAGCGTGCAGTGTGGCCATTGCGATAGTATGCGGTGCGTAAGTTTGCTAGGATATGTCGCCTAACTTGCACCGTAGCCCTAAGCATAAATAGAGGCTCCTAACTGAGGCCTAAATCAAATCTGTCTCGTTAAGGACAACCGAAAAATACATGGTCTATAGTTTCATCATGCAGACCACACTCGCAGCTGGGATTCTCCACAATACCCATTATGTAAAGGTGACTAGCCATCACGCAGTGTCCCATCCGCAAACACTGCCAATGTTATTTATTCTTAAGTTACAACATTTGATTTCATTGTAGATTCGTTATAAAAATAATAATTTTATAACGCCTAAGGTTCTATTGAATGTGCAGTATATATCGCCATTGTTTTGCTACCCCAAAACCAATAAACGTAGATAGAAAGCCGCTAGAACTTGTCCTGGAATATGTGTGTCTGGGCCAACTTATTTCCTTTGTAGGTGGCATATCGGAGGAAATAGCACGAAGGACAAAACTAGCGTGGAGCTCATTTGGACGTTTGAACAACATCTTCAAAAGTAATCTCCCAATATCCTTGAAGGGAAGGGTCCACAACCAGTGTATTCTCCTAGTACTTACGTATGGCTGCGAGACATGGACGCTCACAGGAAAGAACACACAAAAGCTCCAGGGATATACTAAAAGAGACCGTAAACGAAACACCTGGATTCGCAATATAACAAAGGTAGAAGACGTTATAAAGGTGTGCAAAAGAATGAAGTGGCAATGGGCCGGACACGTATCCAGAATTTCAGACTCCCGATGGACATCCGAAATAATCCAATGGTACCCAAGAGGCATAAAGAGGCCCAGAAAAAGACCGAAGGTACGCTGGATAGATGAAATCCACTTTATGTAACCTTACTGATTTCAAGGCTTTCATCATCAGGGGAGCGCAAGTCTTGTTTGTGCTTCCTTGATAATGAGGTGAGATGGAGGAGAAGCGATTGAGATGGTATGGGCACGTTGGACGCAGAGCACCCGATCACATTGTGAACCAGGCAATCTCCATGGATCTTCCTCGAATAACAACTAGAGGAAGACCAAAGAATTCATGGGTGGTGCAAAAAGATAACTTGATGCAGATGCACGGCCTGGGGGACGTAGTCACACAGTGAGTTAGGATGGAGCCAGGGAGAAGAAGAAGGGAAAATTTATCTCATTTGCGGGCACTTTATCTATAATGCTAATAATTTATCTCACATGCGGATAATTTGTCTCATATGCCAGTATGTCTTTATCTCAAATGGTAACTATTTATTCTCAGATACGAATAATTTATCTCATACGTGGATGATTTATTTAAAATACTGACGTTTTATCTCATATGTAAATGATTTTTCTCATGTAGGGACGCTTTTTCTAAAATGCGAATGATTTATCTACTATGAGGATTATCTGTCTCAAACTTTATCTCAGACGCTTAACCTCAAATGCTAACGATTTATCTCAAATGAGAATAATATGTTTCATATGCGCATAATTTATCACGTACTCGTATTTCAACACTTTGTCTCAAAAGGGGATGATTTGGCTATCCAATCTGTCACTCGATGTCTTCACCTAATTTTTTTTCACTCCCAATCTACTAAGTTCTTACATGGGCTATGGGCTGATAATCTATATAAATAAAAATGTAAATGTTCGTATATTAAAAATCTCTAATCTCCAAAAGTTCTTTGCCGATTGCTTTTGAAATTTTGACAAAAGGTTGCATTCGTATACAAACATGTTTATATGTTTTTTTATATACGGTTGTGTATAAAAAGTATATAAAACAGACGAAATAACGGGAGCGCCCCCTGCAGCGACACACGCAAACTAAACAATTCTCATTGACAGTTATGTCACATTGCATTTTCGACGTTTCGGAATTAATATTAAATAATTAAATATCTATATAAATAAAAATTTAAATGTTCGTTAATTAAAAATCTCCAATCTCCGAAAGTTCTTCACGGATTGCTTTGAAATTTTGACAGTTTCATTTTGATTTCGAATATTAAATAATAAATATTAAATAAATAAATATTAAATAATAAATATTAAATAATAAATATAAAAAAGTGTATAAAACAGACGAAATAATGGGAGCGCCCATGTTGAACGTGACGGCAACATACGCAATATAGATTTCGATTTATTTTCATTTTGATTTCGAATATTAAATAATTTAATATTTCATATTAAATATCTATACAAATAAAATGTAAATGTTAGTTAATAGAAAATCTCTAATCTTCTAAAGTTCTTCTCCGATTCCTTTCAAATTTTGACAAAAGGTTGAATTTGTATACAAGCATGTTTATATATATTTATTTATATAAAGTTGTATATAAAAAAGTATATAAAACATACGAAATAATGGGAGCGCCCCCTGCAGCGACACACGCAAACTAAACAATTCTCATTGACAGTTATGTCACATTGCATTTTCGACGTTTCGGATTCTTTCATTTCGTTTTTTAACTGTTTTTTTTATTTTTCTTAAATATTAAATAATTAAATATTAAATATAAAATTTTCGAATAAGTGTATTGAAACATAGCGCCATCTGTTTGGACGTAAAAGCAACACACGATATACTCAATTTTTATCCGCCATAGTTATATCGTGAAATGCGTTAAAATTTTCCTGTATTGATTGTTTTGCGTTTGAAGTGAAATATTTCGTTAATATTTTTTTGTTTTTTCTTTGTTTTTTTGTTCATGTATTTTCTATTTTTAATGTTTAGCAATTTTATATGTTTTTGTTATAACTTTATTTCTTCTTTTTCAGTGCAATCGATCTGCTTTATACTTCAGAAAGTCTAAGATGAGGCGTGCGGCGTTTAAAACTTCATGTCAAAAAGGGATGGGGTAAAATCGTTTTTTTTTACAAATCGAATAGGTTTTTATAAATCAAAATATTGTTTGTCTCTAAACTGACGTTTTAATTCCTAATTTTCATTATACTGTCTTTCTAATGTATTGTATGATTTGTATCTATCTTTAAATAGGCCAAGATTTACAATGAATTAATGCTTTAGTTCATCAAAATGCCGAGGAAGCAACAGAGCGACGTGCAGCCAGACTTGAGGATGCACGGTTGCAAGCACGACGATCGCGTTCTACAGCTTCTGCAATTTAGTGACGTCAAAAGAAGAATTGGTTAAAAAAGTATTTCCCAATATTCAAATCAATTATAAGAATCACGATTTGCTGAGTGAACGAGCTATTCTTGCCGCCAAGAACAAAGACGTTTACGAATTTGCCAATATTATTCAGTTCATTTTTTAATGTTTCGCAATTTTACATGTGTTTGTAATAACTTTCTTTCTTCTTTTTCAGTGCAATCGATCTGCTTTAGTTCATCAAAATGCCGAGGAAGCAACAGAGTGACGTGCAGCCAGACTTGAGGATGCATGGTTGCGAGCACGGCAATCGCGTTCTGCAGATTCAGATCTGCTTCGTTCTCAACAGAATGAACGCGACAGGCTGAGAGTGGCTGAAAGACGTCAAAAATATTGTATACCCACAAGTATTGTGAAATTAAACATTTTAGAAACGTGTGCTTTCTCTTTTCTATCTTTTCCATTTAACCAGACTGAGCCACAGAAACCCGTGGCCGGGTACAGCTAGTATTTAATAAAACATTATTTTGTAGGTTATAATTTAAATAATTATTTCTTGTTTAAAGGTGTCTTTATATCTAAAATGATTGACCATTTCTGATCAATATAACGAGCTGCAACACGAACGCTTAATACTCGTACATTTAATGCGAGTCTCTAGGATCCAAATGATGGTTGAGTGTTGGTTCAACAGGAAACCGACAGAAGTGTAATGGTTTCGATTGAAAAACGTTCAGAGGCCGTCATTACAGCATGTTATTTCAACAAGTTTCCTAAATATATCTACTTACACATGTCCGTCACGCACTGTATGTTATTAAAAGCATTTATAACTTCGCACATATGTATGCAAAACTGATCCAACAAAGTTTATTTGAAATATAGAAAAGGAGTTGAAACACTGGTTGAAGTGCGAGTATCTTTAAAAGGTAATACTAAGAACATTTTTTTAATTTTTTTATAAAACCTGTCGAATTTATTGCCATGTGGTTATCTCTTCCAACCAACCAGAAAGATGTTTTAATGGGCCCTAAGTGAAAACCAGACTGGAATCTCATTTAAAAAAATCTGGTGTCTAGCGGGGATCGAACCCGCAAACTCCGGATCGGCAGACAAGCGTCTTACCACCAGGTCACGGAGGTGTGGGTAACAAGTAAATATATCTTCCACCAGTTTGCAAAGTGTTAAGAAAATTTATATTTTCTAATGAAATAAATATATAACTTTCGTATTTATTGTATTATTTCAAATTTCGATAGTGAGAGTTTACTATGTTTATGTTTGTAGAACATATTTCGATAGTGAGAGTTTACTATGTTTATGTTTATAGAACATATTTCGATAGTGAAAGTTTACTATGTTTATGTTTGTAGAACATATTTCGATAGTGAGAGTTTACTATGTTTATGTTTGTAGAACATCTTTCGATAGTGAGAGTTTACTATGTTTATGTTTGTAGAACATATTTCGATAGTGAGAGTTTACTATGTTTATGTTTGTAGAATATCTTTCGATAGTGAGAGTTTACTATGTTTATGTTTGTAGAACATATTTCGATAGTGAGAGTTTACTATGTTTATGTTTGTAGAACATATTTCGATAGTGAGAGTTTACTATGTTTATGTTTGTAGAACATCTTTCGATAGTGAGAGTTTACTATGTTTATGTTTGTAGAACATCTTTCGATAGTGAGAGTTTACTATGTTTATGTTTGTAGAACATCTTTCGATAGTGAAAGTTTACTATGTTTATGTTTGTAGAACATATTTCGATAGTGAGAGTTTACTATGTTTATGTTTGTAGAACATATTTCGATAGTGAGAGTTTACTATGTTTATGTTTGTAGAACATATTTCGATAGTGAGAGTTAACTATGTTTATGTTTGTAGAACATATTTCGATAGTGAGAGTTTACTATGTTTATGTTTGTAGAACATATTTCGATAGTGAGAGTTTACTATGTTTATGTTTGTAGAACATATTTCGATAGTGAGAGTTTACTATGTTTATGTTTGTAGAACATCTTTCGATAGTGAGAGTTTACTATGTTTATGTTTGTAGAACATATTTCGATAGTGAGAGTTTTCTATGTTTATGTTTGTAGAACATATTTCGATAGTAAGAGTTTACTATGTTTATGTTTGTAGAACATATTTCGATAGTGAAAGTTTACTATGTTTATGTTTATAGAACATATTTCGATAGTGAGAGTTTACTGTGTTTATGTTTGTAGAACATATTTCAATAGTGAGAGTTTACTATGTTTATGTTTGTAGAACATATTTCGATAGTGAGAGTTTACTGTGCTTATGTTTGTAGAACATATTTCGATAGTGAGAGTTTACTATGTTTATGTTTGTAGAACATATTTCGATAGTGAGAGTTTACTATGTTTATGTTTGTAGAACATATTTCGATAGTGAGAGTTTACTGTGTTTATGTTTGTAGAACATATTTCGATAGTGAAAGTTTACTATGTTTATGTTTGTAGAACATATTTCGATAGTGAGAGTTTACTGTGTTTATGTTTGTAGAACATATTCGGCATTCTTAATGTATCTCATCAAGGGCGTGAGCTGAAAAACATATGATGTCCAGGCTCGCCCTCTATTAGTGGGGGTGTATCTTGACTAGAGGGATGTTATTAGATAAGCCCAGACGTTTTGATAGCTTCTCAGTAAAAATTTTTTTCAGGGCTTGCCTTGGCTCTCCGTGAGTACACATTTAGGGACTAGTGTTTCGCATAAAAGGATGAGGTTGTTTTAATAAAAGTCGTCGAGATCGAGATAAGCAAAGAGAGAGAGTTTATCGAGAGCGTATGTATTTATAATGTATAGAATGGCGCAGAAGATGTCGCCGTCTCGCTTTGCCGGACACACTGGTTATTGTCACGTGTTCCATATACATTTCATACTACGGTCTATAGGAGAGGCAAGAGATATGTCAGCGTCTCACTCTCGCTGTTCGCTACTAGTGAGTTCAATGACCGCGCGGCGACCTTCGCCCGGTGCTGTCTCGCATTCCTTACAATGCGAGTTCAATGACCGAGCGGCCAAAGATCACCCCAGTGGGTTCAGTGACCGCACGTACGGTCGCTACACACCCAATCTATTGGACTACCTAATTTATATCTGGCCATGGGAACTTTAATGGCAAACTCTTTAGATTCAATCTTGTCCTTTCGTACTGTTGCAATTTTTGCAGCCATCTGGATCAATCCGCAGAGCGCATTCTGTGGTACTGTGATTAAAATCGAGTCAATAATTTCCAAAGGGAACTCCACTCAGCCTTACATCGGTTCATCTTCGTACTGATTGGCTACTCCGATTTAGTGGCGTCAAATGATGGTTTTGTTGCATTTGAAGTTTCCTATGAAAATACTGGCTACTTAGGAACTTAGGAACTACTTAGTTGACTTAGGAATTAGTGTTTTTTTTTTTAATATGTTGTACGTAATTAGTAACATCTGAGGGTCGTGGTTGAGTTGACTTAGGAATTTGTGTTTTTTTTAAATATTTTGTACGTAATTAGTAACATTTTAGGGTTGTGGTTGAGTTGACTTAGGAATTAGTGTTTTTTTTTAAATATGTTGTACGTAATTAGTAACATTTGAGGGTTGTGGTTGAGTTGACTTAGGAATTAGTGTTTTTTTTAAATATGTTGTACGTAGTTGGTAACATTTGAGGGTTGTGGTTGAGTTGACTTAGGAATTAGTGTTTTTTTTTTAAATATGTTGTACGTAATTGGTAACATTTGAGGGTTCAAAGGAAGCTCCACTCAGCCTTATATCGGTTCATCTTCGTACCGATTGGCTACTCCGATTTAGTGGCGTCAAAGGATGGTTTTGTTGCATTAGAAGTTTCCTATGAAAATACTGGCTACTTCCTGAGGTATTTAAACTCCAACCCTTTAGCCGTTTAATAAGCAAAAAAAATGAGTTCCGAGCCATTTTCCTTGTCCCGTGATGTCGGACTTTAAGTCCGTCGTCACTGCTATTCTTTTCACACTCAGGTGTGTCGTCACTGCTATTCTTTTCCCACTCAGGTGTGTCGTCACTGCTATTCTTTTCACACTCAGGTGTGTCGTCACTGCTATTATTTTCACACTCAGGAGTGTCACAACCGGAGAAGGATTATCTTTGAGCAGTTTCTTCTTCGTTACACTCATAAAAAAAATAAAGCAGATTTCGATCTTCTAGTGTAGATCGCGCTGGATGGGGACTTTTTTTGTCCCCCATACAGCGTAGGTAGTGGTGGGGTGGAACTGAACTAAATGTATTTTATTCTACATTATTCTGAGATATACATGAAATTTCAAGACGTATGTATATATATACATATTATGTTATCAATTAACCTATTTTTAATTATTTATCAATATATCATTGCCCACTGCCCGAAGCACGTATATAAATATATATATATATATATATATAATATATATATATATATATATATATATATATATATATATATATATATATATATATATATATATATATATATATATATATATATATATATATATATATATATATATATATATATATATATATATATATATATATATATATATATATATATATATATATATATATATATATATATATATATATATATATATATATATATATATATATATATATATATATATATATATATATATATATATATATATATATATATATATATATATATATATATATATATATATATATATATATATATATATATATATATATATATATATATATATATATATATATATATATATATATATATATATATATATATATATATATTTTTTTTTAACCTGGCGAGTTTATTGCCATGTGGCAATCTCTTCCAACCAACCAGAAAGATGTTTTTTATAGACCCTAAGTGTTAACCAGACTGGAATCATATTTAAAAAAATTGGGTTCCAGCGGGGATCGAACCCGCAACCTCCGGATCGGCAGACAACTGTCTTACCACCAGGCCACGAAGTCTTACCACCAGGCCGTATATATTCTAATCTTTAAAAAAATAGTGCGTCAATTTATAAAAGAAGAAAGAGAATCTACCCTTCGTAACACTGGTGGTTGGTGTAGAATAAATGTCCAATGCATCAAGTCTCTTGTCAATAAAATAGCGCGACTTTTGTGGTGGCTGCTGTTGCGTCCGAAGACGAACTGCCTAATTTGTCACATGGTTGCACGTATCACTTAACATTCATCATTTTCCTAAGGCATATATTCTCAAAACTGAGAAGCCTTCTCCCTTGGGTCTTGGTAACATATCAATATGTACAGAACTGTAGTAAAATAAGCAGGATGCAAGCTTTATTTGCATTACCTCAAATGATTTATTATTAAGTTACTTAATTACGGTTTATGACACTTTTAATGAACTACAAGGTGATATATTTTACACATGACTCAATCAACTAGGTCAGGTATAGAAGCAGAAAAGCTTATATAAGTATACATAAATTAGCAGTCACAAACAAGTGTTTTGATGGGGGAGGTTGCTAAGTGTTCTTGGGTCGTAAAGTGATAGATTATCATTTTTCGATCTTCAATCGCGCGCAGCTTGAAGAAATACTTTAGATCTTGTATTTCTTTATAAAGTCTTGAATGGTCTTGTGGACACCTGCGACTCTGGAACGTGTTACCTCTAGTTTTTTAAGAAGACTTACTCGTACTTTGCTCAGTGTAGAAGTAACACTAGCTTCTATAACCCAGCAGTAAGAATGTGCTTAGAGAACAATACGGTAGCTGACTCGGATGTGAACATATTTAGTTCAATACTCTCAGAGGTTTAGGAGGGTTGTGGTTGAATTGACTTAGGAATTAGTGTTTTAAAGTTCAATACTCTCAGAGGTTTAGGAGGGTTGTGGTTGAATTGACTTAGGAATTAGTGTTTTAAAGTTCAATACTCGCAGAGGTTTAGGAGGGTTGTGGTTGAATTGACTTAGGAATTAGTGTTTTAAAGTTCAATACTCTCAGAGGTTTAGGAGGGATGTGGTTGAATTGACTTAGGAATTAGTGTTTTAAAGTTCAATCCTCTTAGAGGTTTAGGAGGGATGTGGTTGAATTGACTTAGGAATTAGTGTTTTAAAGTTCAATACTCTCAGAGGTTTAGGAGGGATGTGGTTGAATTGACTTAGGAATTAGTGTTTTAAAGTTCAATACTCTCAGAGGTTTAGGAGGGATGTGGTTGAATTGACTTAGGAATTAGTGTTTTAAAGTTCAATACTCTCAGAGGTTTAGGAGGGTTGTGGTTGAATTGACTTAGGAATTAGTGTTTTAAAGTTCAATACTCGCAGAGGTTTAGGAGGGTTGTGGTTGAATTGACTTAGGAATTAGTGTTTTAAAGTTCAATCCTCTCAGAGGTTTAGGAGGGATGTGGTTGAATTGACTTAGGAATTAGTGTTTTAAAGTTCAATACTCTCAGAGGTTTAGGAGGGTTGTGGTTGAATTGACTTAGGAATTAGTGTTTTAAAGTTCAATCCTCTCAGAGGTTTAGGAGGGATGTGGTTGAATTGACTTAGGAATTAGTGTTTTAAAGTTCAATACTCTCAGAGGTTTAGGAGGGATGTGGTTGAATTGACTTAGGAATTAATGCTGACATGATAGAACTATGTTATACATAAGAAGAACTCTGGTAATTGGGATTTTTATCCTAAATATTGTTTATGAATTATATGTTTTATTTAAAAAATATATTTATCTCCTTTATGTGTTCTTTTAAATAAAAAAAAGCAAAAGATTTTATTAAAAACTCTATGACTAGCTTATGTTATATATTTCCACAACTCTCTCAAACGGGTAGAATGTGGATTGGGTGTTTCTTGCAAAAAGATGGCCAATAATTGTAAATGTTATTTAACCCGTGTGCTGCTTGTACAGATTATCTCTGACAAATGTTCCCATTTTATTTTCTTTCAACTAAAAAATTTAATAACACGTTTTATGTTTTAACAATACCAAAAGGAAAAATATCGCCCAAAACACTGATATTTATTTATTTTGCATTTGGTACAGGTTTCACATCAAATAACAGTTAAGAACTTTGGAGTGCTAGTGGATAACAGTTCAGTTTGATCCCACCTTCACCCACGAAGTTATGAAGGACAAAATAAGTCTCCATCCAGCGCGATCTACACTAGAAGATCGAAATCATCTTTATTTTTTTATGAGCGCGACGTCATACAGTGACGAAGAAGAAACTACCCAAGGGACTCTTTCTCCGGTGGCGACACACCCGAGTGTGAATAGAATAGTAGTGACGACTTAAGGTCCGACATCACACGGGAAAAGGGAAATGACTATCAGCGCTTTTTTTATTATACAGTGGCTAAATGCCTGGAGTCAGTGAATAACAATTTTTCATGGTGAGACCAAATAAATTAAGTATACCAAAGGATCTTCTTTAGCCATCATTCCCTTAAAGTATTGCAAAGATTCCTGCCAACTAAGCCAAAATTTTGTTCGTGTAATCAGCTCTTTCCGATTTTCGACTATGCGCACGTATGTTATTTGGAAATTACGGAGGATCAGTTAGACAAATTACAGTGTTTTTAAAACTTTTGTCTTAAATTTATTTTTGACCTGAGAAATTACGATCATATCACTTTGTATCGGAGGGAACTGAACTTGTTTAACGTGAAAAATAGACGCAAAATGTACATATTGTCATTATTCTATAATATCCTTAACCTTTCCTTCCCTGTGTTGGGTATCTTCTACACGTTGCTTCTAATAACCATCAATATCTCTATAAATATAATAAATACAAGGTTAAGATTTTAGGTATTCCTCCATAATATATTTACGCATTGATTTAAAAAATAATATTAATAAGAATCAGAATTTATCGACTACATCGTGGGTATTTTGTGAAGATATCGGAAACAGATTCGCATTTAAGCGCTGTGAGTGCCTCGACCTTGTGTCTTGACGATAGGTGAATAGTATGCGGGAAGCGCGACACTATATTCGCATCTCACTCTTGCATACTCCACTAAATTGCGAGGAGCTGAATTGTCTCAACGTCGCAAGCATAAGCGTAAGCGCCGGGGTATGTGACTGACGTTCCGCGCCACAGTAGCTTCTAGGCTTGCAAATAGGTTAGACGTACGCCCGTTCCGTGAGCGTTGCCAGATGGTTTTTTAATGTTTTCAGCAAATAAATCTCAATTATTATAATTTTTAACTTCAATTATAATTAATTAAGGGGATTATCTATGAATGTTCTTATTTTTCCGATTTAAAATCGCTAATTTTTTATCGCGTACTCACTACCCAACACCGGAGCACGCGTTTCAATTTTAACACCGTAAGGGAAGGGTTAACTATTCCGCAACCCCCTCTTTTCTTGCCGAGAATATTCGGCGTCTTTCCCATCATGGACTTGTCCTACGCTTAAGTAGAGATTGTTCATTGGATGTTCCAGTCCACCGTTCTTCTTGTTTTAGGTCGCCCTTTACTGTCCATGCAGGGAGACTCGAATGTTAGACTCATTTTACAACTGGCATGTTTTAGGTCGCCCTTTACTGTCCATGCAGGGAGACTCGAATGTTAGACTCATTTTACAACTGGCATGTTTTAGGTCGCCCTTTACTGTCCATGCAGGGAGACTCGAATGTTAGACTCATTTTACAACTGGCATGCTTTAGGTCGCCCTTTACTGTCCATGCAGGGAGACTCGAATGTTAGACTCATTTTACAACTGGCATGTTTTAGGTCGCCCTTTACTGTCCATGCAGGGAGACTCGAATGTTAGACTCATTTTACAACTGGCATGTTTTAGGTCGCCCTTTACTGTCCATGCAGGGAGACTCGAATGTTAGACTCATTTTACAACTGGCATGTTTTAAAAAGCGACTGAAAAATAATCAAAATTGGAAGTCAATAATGTAATCGTTCCCAATTTTCCTTTCCTCTCCAGCAATCATTCATTTTTTCATTTGATTGGTGACTGACTTTTACATTTATTATGTAGGTTGTTCCTGAATTTTTAGATAAAGTAACTTCCCTTATTTACGTTTGTCTGGTTGGTTGAAAAGTATTGCCGCCTGGCTAAAGGCCCTCCTGATTGTTTTCCAATGAAATGTTAAATATGTTATTTTATTTATTTATTATTAATTTATTTATTTTTACACATGAGAGAAATATACATAATTTGTGAAAAAACAACAGGTAATTTAATTTGGACATACAATTTTAATGGATCTGGGTTTGTTGCCTTTCATTTGTCGTATCCCCAGTATACTAGGCTTTTACCTGTATCTCACTGAGGATATTTAGCATGAAAAAATAAATCGATACTTCTTTGCGATTTTTGATTACACAAAAACAAAACCTCATTGCACGTTCTCATCAACCTGACAAACAGTGACACTCAATTACAACTGGAAACATCATGCGAAATTAAACTCCTCACACATCATCACTTCAGAAAGACCAAAATATTCATCCCACAATATACCGCACCCAATCATAAGAATAAAAATAAAAACAAAAATACACAGAAACACAAATACAAAAACAACAAAAATTAAAACAACAAGAAGAAACCCACACTCATGAGCCCACACAAATCTTTTCCACACGTCATTCAACCTGAAAGCCCTAGTACTCAAAATCCTGTCGCAATAACAACCACGCTCCGATCGACTGTCTAAATGGTTTTCCTACCTTTACCTTTATTGAATTCGGCACGCCATTGTATGTCATGGGAGCCAAATAAGCATATTGTTTTTGGGCAAAAGAGGTTTTAACTCTAGGGATGGTGAACATTTCATTAGTTACCATGCGTGTCATGTGTCTCTGCTGAGTCTGCATCTTCCCTTCCTCTCGATGGTAGTGCCAGAGAATGGATTAGAGATGCAAATAATGTTATATAAATGAATGATTAAAAGTCAGGAATAATTTTACTCATATTTCCCTGTGAAGTGGCTCAGATATGTCTAAAATACTTACTAAAAAGTTCAATTCTCAATTTGTTCACCAGAATATCCTTTACTAATGTTCCACTGATATCGAGATATTTATGATTCTATAATACATTTGATGCGTTTCAGAGAATATTGTGATGGTATTGAGAAGTCATCAAGCAGGCCAGATCGACTGTGCAGGAAGGGGGCATACAGGTGCAGCGGTGCATCAGGACTAATTATAATATTTATGCACCCAGCAGGAGATGAGAATATCATTCGTTTGCCTCAATGACTCCTTAACTTTTTTACACGAGAACCCTTATTCAATATTATAAATATGATTTCTTGCGGACATCCAACATGAACACCCTTCCAAAATGTCCTCAACTTGGTCTGATGATTATACGATAGACAATCCCTCATGATCGTGTATGATTGACAACCATGTTGTAAATGAAAGACTGCGTGTATTTTTTGTGTTCTTCGAAATTTTCTTTGAAATTTTTCCCAACCATCACATTTCATTTATTATTCGAAGCCATTATTATGGTTTTCTAATCTAGATATTTTGATTTATTTATTTAACACTTCATTGTAAAAATAGTCTGACAGGATTATACTAGGTGGCAATATCTTACAACCAACCAGACAAAGGTAAATAAATTCTCTACAGACTGAAGTAAAATCCATCCTTAAAAATTGTTATTCCACCATGAACCAAAATTTTAAGAAGAATTTGTGTTTAATGAATTCTCAAATACCTCAATTATATGGCTGCGGCCAAATTACATAAAAAAAAAAACAATATACCCATAAGACCTGTAGTTTTATACAACCAGGCACCAACCTATAAAATATGTAAGTATGTCAAAGAACAGTTATATAGCTTAGCCAAATTACACAAAAAAGCAATGTACCCATAAGACCTGTTGTTTCATATAACCAGGCACCAACCTATAAAATATGTAAGTATGTCAAAGAACAATTATATAGCTTAGCCAAATTACACAAAAAAGCAATATACCCATAAGACCTGTAGTTTCATATAACCAGGCACCAACCTATAAAATATGTAAGTATGTCAAAGAACAATTATATAGCTTAGCCAAATTACACAAAAAAGCAATATACCCATAAGATCTGTAGTTTCATATAACCAGGCACCAACCTATAAAATATGTAAGTATGTCAAAGAACAATTATATAGCTTAGCCAAATTACACAAAAAAGCAATATACCCATAAGATCTGTAGTTTCATATAACCAGGCACCAACCTATAAAATATGTAAGTATGTCAAAGAACAATTATATAGCTTAGCCAAATTACACAAAAAAGCAATATACCCATAAGATCTGTAGTTTCATATAACCAGGCACCAACCTATAAAATATGTAAGTATGTCAAAGAACAATTATATAGCTTAGCCAAATTACAAAAAAAAAAACAATATACCCATAAGACCTGTTGTTTCATATACCCAGGCACCAACCTATAAAATATGTAAGTTTGTCAAAGAACAATTTTATAATCTAACCCATTTTAAAGCTGAATACTCTATCAAAAACTCCTTGGAATTGATTGAAAAACTAAAAAACATAGAATGACCTCATAATGCTCAACTACGAGTAGTATCTTTTGACGTCACTAATCTCTATCCAAGTATACCAGGATATTCAGGAGATCCTTAGAGTGAGCAAAAAATATTTAAAATGATAATAGTAAGGAATTAATTTCACTAATGGACTTATGCATTAAACAAAATTACTTCAATTTCAACAATACAATATTTTATTTTATTTATTTATTATTACACATGACAAGAAATATACACAATTTGCGAAAAAACAACAGGTAATTTGATTTGGACACACAATTTTAATGGATCTGGGTTTGTTGCCTTTCATTTGTCGTATCCCCGGTAAACTAGGCTTTTGCCTGTATCTCACTGAGGATATTTAGCGTGAAAAAATAAATCGATACTTCTTTCCGATTTTTGATTACACAAAAACAAAACCCCGTCGCACGCTCTCATCAACCTGACAAATAGTGACACTCAACTACAACTGGAAACATCTTGCGAAATTCAACTCTTCACACATCATCACTCCAGAAAGACCAAAAATATTCATCCCACAATATACCGCACACAATCATAAGAATAAAAATTAAAATTAAAACAAAAAATACACAGAAACACAAATACAAAAACAACCAAAATTAAAACAACAAGAACAAACCCACACTCACGAGCTCACACAAATCTTTTCCACTCGTCATTCATCCTGAAAGCCCAAGTACTCAAAATCCAGTCGCAATAACAACCACGCTCCGATCGACTGTCTTAATGGTTTTCCTACCTTTACCCTTATTGAAGTTGGCACGCCATTGTATGTAATGGGAGCCAAATAAGCATATTGCGTTTGAGCAAAGGATATACTATAAATATTTAAACAAACAAATGGTTTAGCTATTGGCTCACCGTTGTCTCCACTCCTCAGTGAAATATTTTTGAAAAATGTATTTTTAGGAGTAAGTTTAAGTTTACTAAATATGTTTTGTGCTGGTTTGGGTATGCAGATGACATTCTTTGTGTTTGGACGGGGACCGGGTACCGATAGACAATAACAAAAAAATTCTAAAATATTTAATTTCTATAGAGTTTTATAAAATTTACACTAGAAACAGAACATGATGGAAAATAAAATTTCATGGACTAACATTATCTCGCAAAAATGGTGCATTTGACTTATACATACTCGTATGTATATAAAAAATACACTTATTCAGATTCTATAATTCCAGCAACTTCCAACCATCCTAATAACCATAAATTCGCCGCATTTAATTGTATGCTTCATAGATTGCTCAGTGTTCCATTAACCGACGACAAATTTAAAAAAGAATTAATAACCATTAAAAAATAGCTACAAATAAAGGCTATACTGGAAGCCTCATTGATTCACTTTTCACAAAGAAAACAAAAAAGAAACCCATAAAAGATCACATATTTAACGACAGCTGTAAGCATACCTATAACTGGAGCAAAGTCCTATTTATAAAAAAACATATCATACGAAGTAACCAAAAAAACTCCAAGACACATAAAGTCAGCTTTTTACACTAATTTTAATCTCCGGAAACTTTAACGGTAAAGGCAAAAATGGAATACTTAGCAACAGTGGTGTGTATAAACTTTTATGTGCTGACTGTGATAATTTCTATATAGGAAAGACAGGAAGATCTTTTGAAAAGAGATTTCGTGAACACAAATCCGCCTTAAGAAATCCTCTAATTTATTCTGAAATGGCTAATCATTGTCACCGTGAAAATCATACATTTTCTATCGATGATGCCAAATTCTTACATATCAGTAGTAACAGAAATAAATTGGACAGATTAGAGGCCCTAGAAATTTCTAAGTCAGTACATCGAGGTGAACATCTGGCAAATACATATATTCCAAGAATCTCGCCACTGCTCGCTGAGGTTGTCTCCTCTCTCCCTCCACCCACAGTCCCCAACCCGAATGTTTATCGTTAGAAGCGTGTATGTCGGTATCAGTTCAAACAGAATTCAGCCTTGTTTGTGCTTTCCTGATGATGAGGTGAACTCGTTGAAACCAGTAGGGTTATACCGTTACAAAAAGTGGAATAAACAGTGTTTGATAAAACAAATAACAATGTCTTTAAACCTCCACAATGTTAATACCTTAACTATAAATAATAAATTTAAAAAGCAGTTATGAGTTTAAAAATTGTTTCGCAATGTTAGTACATAAATACATTCGTAACTATTTAAAATTCTAAACCGCTTTCATGATAATGTTGCACAAATGTGTTTAAACTGGCCGGTCTGCAGACTCTATCCATATTTGATGACCATGGGGAATTGTGGCGAGGCGTGGGTAATGAAGGCGCCCAGTCTGCTTCCGGGATTAGTTGGTCTGGCCGAGGATCTGTCTGGAGTCTGTGAAGCTGAAGTCACTTCCGAGTTAGATCTCACTTGCATGTATTCATACAATCGGACATCAGACTTAATCTAGGCTTATTCAAAATGAAACAAGTTTTAGTAATGAAAATAAAAAAATGTTAAAAGGCACAGGAGTGAGTAAATTTATTACAATATAAAAACAAACTCTTCTTGATTGCGAGAATTAAACAAGGTGTCTTTAGAGTGAGTCAATATCACTCACAGGCGCTGAAGACCTAGGCCCGAATTAATCTACTGATATTTATTTATTAATTTCAAGTCAATATATTAATTTATTTTTTAAAGTTCTTTGAACATTACAGGTTTTCCTAATTCATACATTCTAGTTTCGGTGACGTACCGGTGTTGGCTGATTATTTATCGAACCGGTTGACTCGAATTTGGCCACCAAACGTCGAATAGTCGACTCGGCAGGACGGTTGTGGCAAGGATAAAAATCACGTAATGCGCGTAACGTTTCTCGAACACAGCACTGATTTTGAAAATAACATTTGATGATTTGCATACATTGTTCAACGCTATAACCTTCCATGGTGGTTTGCCATACACTACTGAACAATTCACAACAAATTTGACAGATGTTGCTTTAACAATATGGCCGCTATACCCTAACAAATTTTGAGCGTCCCTATTGAAAGACCCTATACAATGAACAACTCTAACAAGTACAAAACGATAAATAAAATTGAATTGTTTTATATATATTTTATTTTTTGTAAGACTTATTTGATAAAAACCAAAATAAAAACATATATGCTACACAAAAACTTAGAATAATATATAAAATTTATTGTTTCAAGTATTACTCTAAATTTAAGAGTTTAATCCTGTAGGAGCTAAACGACACATGAAAAACGTCTATACAAGGAAGCATACGTTTAAAAAGTGTGATTGCTCTATTTACCGGCATTCTTAGTCCAACCTCAACATTAAATACTAATCTTAACTATTTTTTACGAAAAAAATAAAACTAAAAGATTTTTTTATTTAACATTTGATACAGATTTAACCGCATCACACCAAACAACAAGAAAAAGTGAATTGTTATGCCTATAAAAAAGATTTTATTTATTTAACATTTGATACAGATTTAACCGTATCACATCAAACAACAAGAAAAAGTGAATTGTTATGCCTATAAAAAAGATTTTTTTTATTTAACATTTGATACAGATTTAACCGAATCACATCAAACAAGAAAAAGTGAATTGTTATGCCTATAAAAAATATTTTTTTTATTTAACATTTGATACAGATTGAACCGTATCACATCAAACAACAAGAAAAAGTGAATTGTTATGCCTATAAAAAAGATTTTATTTATTTAACATTTGATACAGATTTAACCGTATCACATCAAACAAAAAGAAAAAGTGAATTGTTATGCCTATAAAAAAGATTTTTTTTATTTAACATTTGATACAGATTGAACCGTATCACATCAAACAACAAGAAAAAGTGAATTGTTATGCCTATAAAAAAGATTTTATTTATTTAACATTTGATACAGATTTAACCGTATCACATCAAACAACAAGAAAAAGTGAATTGTTATGCCTATATTTTATCAAGTTTATAAAAGAATTCAATTCTTAGCTTATCCATCGACATATGAAGAATATCATCGTCATCAGCCCGTCTCCGTCCAAAGTTGAACATAGGCCTCCCGTCTCCTCCTCCATTCCTCTCTTTCCTGGGCACATCGTTTCCAGTTACTCCCGACCACTCTTCTAATGCAGTCTGACCACCGTGTCTGAGGACGGCCCACACTTCTTCTTCCCTGTCTTGGGCGCCACTCCAGCACTCTCTGGGTCCATCTATCATCTGTGCATCTGGCAATGTGTCCCACCCAGTTCCACTTCTGAATGGCGACATCAGCTACTTTGGTTTGCTGCCTTATCCATTCATTGGTTCTCCTATCCCTCAGAGAGATATTTAACATTCTTCTCTCCATGGCCCTCTGCGTCACCATGAGCTTGTGCATAATCTGTTTATTCAGCACCGATGTTTCCAGCCCATATGTTAGCGCAGGAAGGACACAGTAGTCGATAATTGATTTAAATATCCAATTTAATGCTAAATATGATACAAAGTTTTTTTTATGCACGATGAACTGATAATTGATTTAAATATCCAATTTAATGCTAAATATGATACAAAGTTTTTTTTATGTACGATGAACTGATAATTGATTTAAATATCCAATTTAATGCTAAATGTGATACAAAGTTTTTTTATACATGATGAACTGATAATTGATTTAAATATCCAATTTAATGCTAAATATGATACAACGTTTTTTTATATACGATGAACTGATAATTGATTTAAATATCCAATTTAATGCTAAATATGATACAAAGTTTAATTATACACGATGAACTGATAATTGATTTAAATATCCAATTTAATGCTAAATATGGTACAAAGTTTTTTTATACACGATGAACTGATAATTTATTTAATACCCAAGTACTACAGGGTCTACCTCTGGAAAAGGTCGAGTTTAATGAAAATATTTAGTTAGAGAGATTCCACCTCAAAAAAAAGTTCAAAGAATTGTTTTAGTATTAAAGAAAAAACGATGTTTAATCATTTATATATTTTTTTGAGAAACTTTATAAATACTAATATAATAAAAAATCTGATATAAAGTTAAAACAAGTTTCCACATTAAAGTAATCTGCTCGTTTGAATGATTCTTTTAATAGGATTCCTGGTTGAATCAATTAGCCTAAGACTTCTCAGGAAAACAAAAGGAGCTTTGGGAAATCCTCGTAAGTCGAATTGAATTACTTTTGGAAAGAAGAAAAGTGTAACAAGCCAATACTGATATAGGGACAGAGCTTTGAGAATGCTACTGTATGCCGTATTCACGAATTGAGTTATTAAGAACGTCTCCGCTCGCACACGGAATGACCTTGTTGAATGAATTTTCCAATATTAATATTTTATATATATATCACTTCTATTGAAAACTAAAATGAAAAAGGATAACATTTGTTAGGTATCTCAGTAGGTTAATCCTGAACTTTCGATGGGAATAGTCAGTCCGTTGTTATATTGTCAATATGGCATAGTTGATAAGTTGTCAATATGACCTTGTAATGCACCGGTACAAAGGACTGTAGAAATAGGTAGATGGCTGCGTTTTAATGCTCTGAGATTTCGGCTCATTTTAAGCTTTCCGGTGAAAAGTAGCAAGGTGAAGAGATTCCTCTCTAGCAAGTAGAAGTTGGTCAAAAGTAAAATGCAGTAGACTGGAATGAACTGATAATGTATTTTTTTACTTTCGGGCTCTTTATGTGTGGCCAATCGCTCATCAAAGCGCCTGTTTTCGTCCGTGCGTGCCGTCATGACTTGCGAGATATCATAAAAAAATACCAAGACTATACAAAACAAGAAAACAAATAAATATATTTTAGGTAACGCATACGTCCGATACAGACCTAGTTGGTAAGTTATCCACATGACCGATTGTCTTCCATCCGTGAATTTCGGGTTCAGTTATCTCCGCCTGATTAGTAGTTTATCCTGCAGGATCTTGTTATCATTTGGTGTGCGATAGTATTAACAACACATACGCCAACGGCCACTGTGGTAGATGCCATTATTTCAGAGATTTCAAAGCTGAAGGTTCAATCAATAGGGCTGAAGACAATATTGTCTCCTGCACACGCTCTTGAATAATCTCAGAGTTTAGGAGTACCATATAAATTTATATTTTTGTACACATTATTGCAACACAGATACAATAGGGATACACGTATAAACAGATACTATATATCATCATGCCATGTCTTCTTTGGAGTAGGTAGAGAAGACAGATCTCGACAACTTTTTCCATGCACAGTCACCTTTTCCACATATATACACTCGTCATATATACTAATTAATGCTGACTAGATGATCAATGGGATTAGTCTCATGGGATTCAAGTAAGAAGGGAAATGGTACAAAGTTGCTTCTTCAAAATGCACTTAACCTTTCCTTCCCTGTGTTGGGTATCTTCTACACGTTGCTTCTAATAACCATCAATATCTCTATAAATATAATAAATACCAGGTTAAGATTTTAGGTATTCCTCCATAATATATTTACGCATTGATTTAAAAAATAATATTAATAATAATCAGAATTTATCGACTACATCGAGGTGTTTTGTAAAGATCGAAAACAAATTCGCATTTAAACGCTGCGAGTGCCTCGTCTTGACGATAGGTGAATAGTATGCGGGAAGCGCGACACTATATTCGCATCTCACTCTTGCATACTAGACTGAATTGCGAGAACCTGAATTGTCTCAACGTCGCAAGCAAAGGCCTAAGCGCCGGGGTATGCGACTGACGTTCCGCGCCACTAGTAGCTTCTAGGCTTGCAAATAGGTTAGACGTACGCCCGTTCCGTGAGCGTTTTTTAATGTTTTCAGATGGTTTTTTAATGTTTTCAGCAAATAAATCTCAATTATTATAATTTTTAACTTCAATTATAATTAATTAAGGGAATTATCTATGAATGTTCTTATTTTTCCGATTTAAAATCGCTAATTTTTGATTGCGTACTCACTATCCAACACCGGAGCACGCGTATTATTTTTATCACCGTAAGGGAAGGGTTAAAGACACTTACTCAGGCTACCACAAAGTAGATAGAAGCTGTTTAAATGTGTTTCATAAGTTGACAAAGACTGTAAGTATGACATCTTGAAATGGATTATATGACATAGAAAAGGGTTCAATCCACCACCTTCCTATCCAATTACTCCACTTTTAATATATCAATAAAAAATCATGTTGATTCGAATCCCCAATTAGAGCACCCTCGAAGAAATTCTGCGCTATACAAATTATCCTTTCAGTTTTATCCACCATAAAAAAGACAAGGTTGGACACATAAGGCGTGGAGAAAAATATGAAATACTTGTAGCTGATATTGTAAAGGAAAATTCTGGGCAGAAAACATTCGGGAAGAAAACTTATATTCTGGTTGAAGAACTTACAGGGGTGGTGTCATTGTGGTTGCACATCTTTGTTCAGAACTGCTGCTTCAAAAGTCAAGAATAAACTTTAAAGAAATAAATATTTCTTTTTAATTGTTATACCACTTTGTTTCTTATGTTCATTGGTTATATATGTATTTTCGTAATATAAAATAACCATTTCTATATCTAATATATCTATTGGGTGTTAACATAAGTTGTGTCCGTTTTTTTTTTCAATTTAAAAATTACCACCAAAAGTTAAACAAAATGGTAAAAATTATATGTCATTCGAAAGAAAATTTTCTGCTCTACAAGATATTGTGTTTGCTTTTACGTTACATATATTATTTTATTTGATTATAAGCCTTCAAAATGCAATGCCAATTAGACGAAAGTGAGCATTTTCGACACCTCCTTCTGTTCGCGTTCAATCGAGGGAATAAAGCTGCTCGCGATATTTGCGAAATGTATGGTGAAGATACTATAAATTAAAGGAATTAAAGGACTCGTCGATGATTTTTGCGTTTCAATGACGATAATTTCGACCTGAAAGACATGGAGCGTTCCAGACGACCAGTGGACTTCAATGAGAACCGCTTACACCATATTATTCATGAAGATTCCCTGAACGCGAACAGAAGGAGGTGTCGAAAATGCTCACTTTCGTCTACTTGACATTCCATTTTGAAGGCTTGTAATCAAATAAAATAATACATGTAACGTAAAAGCAAACACAATATCTTGTAGAGCAGAAAATTTTCTTTCGAATGACGTATAACATTTACCATTTTGGTTTACTTTTGGTGCTCATTTTAAATTTGAAAAAAAAAAACGGTCACAGCTTATGTTAACGCCTAATACATTTCATAGCAAAAAAATAAAACTCTTTACAAAGAAATTTCTAGACAACATAATTATAAAAAAGCAAACAATCATCTCATAAACCACCCACATAAAATTATTATATTATACGAGTATATAGCTTTGAATTTTCTTATTCGTTTTCACAGTAAACATATTATCATTCAATTTTCTTTATTTCTTAAAATCTAATTTAACTTTGTATTTAAAAGCATTGTTCTACTTAGAAATAACTCGGTTAGTGCGGTTTTAACTATTACGGTTTTCAATTTATAGGGATACAAAATTTTGAAAACAAAGAACTGAATTGAATCATCTCGTGCGGCTTTAATAAAATGAGAAGCGTATTCTGCGATGATAATCTAAACTTGAATCTTCGACAACGGTTAGTCAAATGCTACGTTTGGTCAGTGTTATTGCATGAAGTGGAATCATGGACCCTCAAAGTTGGTAGTGTGAACCGACTGGAAGCATTCGAAATGTGGATGCACCGGAGAATGCTACGGATACCCTGGACGGATATGGTCAGCAACACAAGGGTTGTTCAAAGAACCAAAGTTGATAGAGAGTTGCTGACTAATATTAAAATTCGAAAGGTGTCCTATTTAGGTCATGTACTTGTCCTATTTAGGTCGTCATGTACCATCAGGTGCAGTAATTTGTAGGAGCAAAGTACAAATTACTGCACCTGATCATCCAAGGCAAAATAGAGGGTCGAAGAGGTGTTAGCAGGAGGCAAATCTCCTGGCTCCGCAATATACGTGATTGGACTGGTAACATATAAGGAGCGTTGGGGATCTTTTTCGGGCTGCCGAGGATAAAGATGCCTACTCTCAGGCGATATTCAACGTTGGGAGGACCTGACATGACACTGGGGAGAAGAAGGAGATATTTTTAAAATGTATTATAGTATGTCTAACTGAAAACATACAAATAATTTAGTAGTAATATACGGGTCTGAAGCGTAGATCATGACAGTCAAAGACCAACAAAAGTTACTTAGCTTTAAAAACCGAGTATTACGAAATATCCAGAACAGGCTGCAGGAGAGTGGTAACTAAAATCTAATAAAAAAACTCAAAAAATAACGATTTATTTTCATGTTGGCATGCATAGATCACATAAGCCTACCCTTCCGTTATAAGCACAGTTGCCTGACTAATCCACCTACAGTATTAGCTGGGACGACCAAGGTCTGAATAAATGTGATGAAATACAAGTAGCCTGAACGAGTGGACTTGTTCTTGCTAAATAATTAGTTGTAAGAATTGTTATCTAGTTATAAGTAGTACGTAGGTGTTAATTATTTCTAAGAATTCATATATTAAGATTATAAAATTAAAAAATAAAATGACGTGTAGGAAAATAAGATTAAGTAAGTTCATAAATTATAAAATTATAATATATAGATAAGATTAGTTAAGTAATAAATTTGTATATAGGTATAGCCTTGATAAATATTGGGTTGATGCAAAAGTAATGACCGTTTTTTACATATACAATTTAACATTCTTTTTTTAGATTTGTATTATTTATTTAATAAATTATATAATTTCCATCAGTTCTTTTAACCTTCTCCCATCTTTCTATTAACTTATTAATACCATTAGTGTAAAATTCCGTGGATTTTGATGCAAAAAATGTAGTAAGGGATGTTTTTACCTGCTCTATTGTATCAAATTTTTTACAATTTAAAATTTTTTGCAGTGATCGGAATAAATGAAAATTGGAAGGAGCAAGATCTGGAGAATACAATGGATGCTTGATAACATCCCAATTCAACTCATTTAGCTTGTGTTGGGTCATCATAGCCACATGTGGTCGCGCGTTGTCGTGATGAAACACTAGCCCTTTTCTGTTTACCAATTCTGGTCTGTCCTTTTGAAGGGCGATGTTCAATTTGGATAATTGCTGACAATATCGTTCTGCTGTAATTGTCTGATTGCGTTCCAAGAGTTCAAAATACAAAATAGTGAAAAATTAGTAAAAAATTTGTGAAAAACAATTAGTGAAATATCCCCAGATCGGAATTTTGTAAACCATCTTCGTACCTGTCGAACTTTGATGACATCTGCTCCATACACTTCGCAAATGTTTTTGGTTGCCACACTCGCGGTATTGTCTTTACGGAATTCATAAAGTAAACAATGACGTAAATGCACTTTATCGACCGACATTTTGAAATAATACAAGGGCTCTTCACTGTACTCTGGCCAGGCCAAAACTGAATAGAAAGTAGGGGGAAAGCATCCTTTATACAATGGAATCATTTAAAAGAAGATACTATTCATAATTTCTTATCAGGGAATTTTTTTACCTGGGATCATAAAAAACGGTCATTACTTTTGCATTAACCCAATATTTGTACAATATATCACTATATTACTTTGTTTATTAAAAAAATTAAAAAAAGATCATATAATATCTCAGTTGACACGGTCAACTAATCACATTATGCAATCACAACAACATGGAAGAAGGGCACATGCCAGAATGAAACAGAGGCTTTTAAATTACGTACGTCCAATTTTAGGAGGCTAGGAGAAGACAGCAAGAAAACCATCCAGAAGGGTCAAGTTCTAAATGAGTTAGTAAATATCCAATTTTAACTCACCCCTTGTCATCAATTTCTAATTTAATATAGGGCGACTACAATGGCGTGACTTGTGCTCCACAGGATATGAAAAATCACTTGGATAAGCAGATAGGACCACAGCAAGAAAAACTATCCAGAAAGGTCAAGTTCTAAATGAGTTAGTAAATATCCAATTTTAACTCACCCCTTGTCATCAATTTCTAATTTAATATAGGGCGACTACAATGGCGTGACTTGTGCTCCACAGGATATGAAAAATCACTTGGATAAGCAGATAGGACCACAGCAAGAAAAACTATCCAGAAAGGTCAAGTTCTAAATGAGTTAGTAAATATCCAATTTTAACTCACCCCTTGTCATCAATTTATAATTTAATATAGGCCGACTACAAGTGCGTGACTTGTGCTCCGCAGGATATGAAAAGTCACTTGGATAAGCAGATAGGACCACAGCAAGAAAAACTATCCAGAAAGGTCAAGTTCTAAATGAGTTAGTAAATATCCAATTTTAACTCACCCCTTGTCATCAATTTATAATTTAATATAGGCCGACTACAATGGCGTGACTTGTGCTCCGCAGGATATGAAAAGTCACTTGGATAAGCAGATAGGACCACAGCAAGAAAAACTATCCAGAAAGGTCAAGTTCTAAATGAGTTAGTAAATATCCAATTTTAACTCACCCCTTGTCATCAATTTATAATTTAATATAGGCCGACTACAATGGCGTGACTTGTGATCCGCAGGATATGAAAAGTCACTTGGATAAGCAGATAGGACCACAGCAAGAAAAACTATCCAGAAAGGTCAAGTTCTAAATGAGTTAGTAAATATCCAATTTTAACTCACCCCTTGTCATCAATTTATAATTTAATATAGGCCGACTACAATGGCGTGACTTGTGCTCCGCAGGATATGAAAAGTCACTTGGATAAGCAGATAGGACCACAGCAAGAAAAACTATCCAGAAAGGTCAAGTTCTAAATGAGTTAGTAAATATCCAATTTTAACTCACCCCTTGTCATCAATTTATAATTTAATATAGGCCGACTACAATGGCGTGACTTGTGCTCCGCAGGATATGAAAAGTCACTTGGATAAGCAGATAGGACCACAGCTTATCCACTATAGAACGGGAAGTGAAAGAATACAAGTTAAACAAGGCGGGTTAAAAATGCTTGAAACCTGCACAAACAGCTTCAAGGGAATCTATGGTATAAGGATTGTGGCGATAGACATTCTAGCGTGAATAAGGGGACGAAAAATGGATTAACCTGGATCCAAAATTAAAAGGAGGAAGAAGATTAAAAGAAAAAGACCAGAAACAAGCGCCTTCATGTTTGTTTGTCTCTGAGGTTAATCTTTAACTTGAGAAAATACGATCCTGTCACAAAAAACTGGATAAAGGGTCCTCTTTTAACAGAAGTAGGAGTTTACCATATTCTGTATGTTGAATTTGCCAATCACAATTTAAATTTGAAGTATCTAAATTTACCGTATGTATTCTTATATGAGAAATGAAATACGCAACTAGACTACCCTTAACAACTGCCCTTCGAGCTGCGGAGTGCAGGGATGGATGGGGAGGAGTCATCAGGGGCTATCATGGGAGGCAAGATGCTTATCCATGAGCTACACGACAGCTACACGGGTATAGCAATAAAAGTAAATTTATACAGAATTTAACAATATTATACAATGAAAAAAATAGATATAAAAGAAGACGACAATTTAAAAGAAGGAATTTACATAAAAAGATAAATTGAAAGTATCAACATATCAAAAAAAGATAAATTGAAATTTGTACATTAAAATTTGTACATTAAGCTAATAATATATTTACTGGAACATGAAAAATAGATATAAAAGAAGACGACAATTTAAAAGAAGGAATTTACAAAAAAAGATAAATTGAAAGTATCAACATATCAAAAAAAGATAAATTGAAATTTGTACATTAAAAGATAAATTGAAAGTATCATCATATCAAAATAAGATAAATTGAAATTTGTTAATTAAAATTTGTACATTAAGCTAATAATATATTTACTGGAACATGAAAAATAGATATAAAAGAAGACGACAATTTAAAAGAAGGAATTTACAAAAAAAGATAAAATGAAATTTTTACATTAAAAGATAAATTGAAAGTATCAACATATCAAAAAAAGATAAATTGAAATTTGTACATTAAAATTTGTACATTAAGCTAATAATATATTTACTGGAACATGAAAAATACATATAAAAGAAGACGACAATTTAAAAGAAGGAATTTACAAAAAAAGATAAATTGAAATTTTTTACATTAAAAGTAAGTTGAAATTTGATAATTACTCGTATATCGACAATTTCCAAGTTGTTTTATATACGGTTCGTTCACTTACGAATGCCAGATCAATTCGAGAGGCCGGAAGCTGTTACTATACAGTCTAACACAAGAGTTCCCAAAGTAGTCGATATCGACACCCTGGGGTCGATTTCATTTATCTAGGGCTCGATAGTTTCAATAAAAAAAATTGGGCGTCTACGACAGCAAAAATAGACCCCCTAACTACTGTTATTTGTTTGTTACTTCAAAATATCTATGATTCCAATAGGTACCTAATTAAGAAGTAAAATAATAAAAAAAAAAACTTTTTTGATAAAAACACATTACATACCAAACTGTACAAACTTATTCATTTGAGTAAGTAAAGTGAATGACAAGGGAGTCAACGGTTTTTTTGGTAAAGGGGTCTGAGGTCGAAAAAAATTTGGGGACCCTTGGTCTAAAATTTGGACCACTGTTGCAACGGGCCACTATGTGAACTCGTCTAGTTTCAATAAGTTGCGGTGGACTGGACAACTTCATGTAAGATTCATTTAACGTCGTGATGGCGAGCTCTATGAGCAAATATACCAGAAAGGCTATAAATACTCTTCACATTCAAAGCTGTGTCGCAGGCAAATGATAGATCGGAAGCAGATCCCCGTCAAAGTGGTTGAGAGCTTTTCTGTCTCTCCAATTATCGCCCTTCATCCCCATCAACAATGAAAAATATAAAAAATCGTGTTTTTATTGTAACTTCCCTCTCATTGTCCGGAAGTACAGAAGAACATTCCCTCTTAATCACTTAGAAGGAAGGAATATTTCTCTATCAATTTTTGTATACACTTCCTAATAATACACCCTTTTGTTTAACGATAGTCTTTTTAAAAAATAGTTATTTGGGGGCTATAATCCCTTAACCTGTTCACCGCGTTAAAAATCAAATTCCACGAATCCTGTGCGCGGCACAATTTCAGCGTTTTTAAATTTCTAAGTTTAAACACATATTTTGTTTAGAACCACTGATATTTGATTACAACACCAAGTAAACATGACACTTAAGTAATTTTCTGATAATAAATAATAGTCATTACTCTTAATAAGGAGACTCATTAAATAAAGGAGATAAACTAAACATTACGTAAAATAAACAAAGGAATGCTACGATCAAATCAATGCTTCATGACACTCACCCAATCAAATGCATATAGCACTAGTAATGTTTATTTACGTAAGAGAGACTTAGTAATGTTTATTTACATAAGAGAGACTCATCACAGGACTCGATCCGTGCGACAGGTCGTTAATGCTGGAAATATTGAGAAACCAAAAAAATTCGGCGCTCTGTTTATTCAACAATATCTCATAAACTAATATATTATTTGACAAGGTTTTCAGAGATGTCGCTAGAATAAAGATTATTTTAAATTTTAGTTCAATTTTTATTCCGGTTTTGTGTAATTTTTTTTAAGTATTTGTGATTTGAAACTTGGATTGTCGTCAGATCACAGGCGTTTGTGCTCCCCGCGGGGAACACGTTAAATTGATTCTTTGCTAAGCTTATCTTAGCTGATGGGAAAGAAAGACTCAACTAAATAAAACGCGGCCGTTCGATTATTACAAAATAGACGGATGTAAATATTTACAATATATGAAAGTAAAAACCTACAATTTAAGTCATCAAATACTGGTAAAAAATAACTTACATTAAATTAATAACATACTGTATGATTATTTTTACCAATTATGCGGTTTTGTTAAACGCGGCGTTTTCTTGTCAGCATTAAACGAAATAATCAAGGTTAGCCTGTAAATTTTGAATGGATGTAGGGAATAACTGTACATAAAATTTGAAAAATATTTAATTTTCGATTTGCGTGGGTTTCATACCCTCTTTCAACGGAAGGTGATTCTAAATATATTAGAATTTCAGACAATATTAATTGGCATAATATATATTGGAGTGTATTATTACAAAGCATCAAAAAAATACTTATTAATTTCGCTGAAACCTTTAAAAAGATCTAAAAACAATTTTCTTAAAATCTTTGTACACCCACACGTCGTTGTGTTACGAGTAGGCGCAAACTGGGTAATCACAGTTTAAACAAATGTAGAGAGAAAACGTATTTTATAAAGATATAACGTAACTTTACGTTGTTGTTTATAGTTAAGGCATTAACATTGTGGAGGTTTAAAGACATTGTAATTTATTTTTTACACTAACTTTAATCTCCGGAAACTCTTATTTAATGGGAAAGGTAAAAATGGAATACTTAGCAACAGTGGTGTGTATAAACTTTTATGTGCTGACTGTGATAATTTCTATATAGGAAAGACAGGAAGATCTTTTGAAAAGAGATGTCGTGAACACAAATCCGCCTTAACAAATCCTCTAATTTATTCTGAAATGGCTAATCATTGTCACCGTGAGAATCATACTTTTTCTATCGATGATGCCAAATTCTTACATATTAGTGGCAACGGAAATAAATTGGACAGATTAGAGGCCCTAGAAATTTCTAAGTCAGTACACCGATCGGAACATCTGTTGAACAGTTATTTCCCCAAAATCTCCCCGCTCTTGGCCGAAATTATCCCTAGCCTTCCTCACCCCCCAGCCTCCAACCGTTGAAGCGTCTATATCGGTACCAGTTCGAACAGCATTTAGTCTTGTTTGCGCTCCCCTGAAGATGAGGTGAAAGCCTTGAAACCGGTAGGGTTATACCATCATAAAAAAGTGGAATAAACAGTGTTTGATAAAAATAAATTACAATAACTTTACGTTATTGTACATTATAAAGATATGACGTTAATTGAAATATCTGTTAGGAAAAATATTTATTTGAAAAACAGTATCAAAATCTGCTTAAAATATAGTCCACTAGAGTATTTAATACCAACTTTGATGTAAGGGAGTGTAACATGGACGTTGAAAAATACTTAAAAGTACCGAATAACTTATTGAGAAATGCGTGTACTGACAATAATACATTGGTTGAGAATGTATGATAAGGGATGATTGTGAACTAAGCAATGGTGTGCTAAGTGAAGCGATATAGAACTCAATGGGGCGCTTAAATATATATACTCAAACAGGGTAGTATCAAAATATGTGAAGATGATAGTCCATAGCAGTATTTGAGTACCAGTAGTAAGAGTGGAGTGTTAAGTGAGTTGAATAACACTCTGAGGTATTTTGGGCATTTGGAACGAAGGAATGAAGAAAAACTAACAAATTAAATAAACAGTGGAAATTATTGTTGAGGAAGACCATTGAAAGTATGGTTGGATGGAACAGAATAAAGTAAAATAATACCAATAACTATTGTTGATATTTATTCCTTGTTTCTTGTTTCGAGTGTATTTATATTACAATATAATTTAAGTTTATTGTATATTTCTACATCGCACAGTGGATGGTTGTCACTCCATCTTTTTCAACGGTGGAGCTTTTCAGAGAGTATCAGATCCTGAACATAGCCAATTTGCACCTCAAATCCATTCTCTGGCACTACCATCGAGAGGAAAGGAAGATACAGACTCAGCAGAGACACATGACACGCATGGCAACTAATGAAATGTTTACCATCCCTAGAGTTAAAACCTCTTTTGCCCAAAGCAAATATGCTTATTTGGCTCCCATGACATACAATGGCGTGCCGAATTCAATAAAGGTAAAAGTAGGATAACCATTTAGACAGTCGATCGGAGCGTGGTTGTTATTGCGACAGGATTTTGAGTACTTAGGCTTTCAGGATGAATGACGTGTGGAAAAGATTTTTGTGGGCTCGTGAGTGTGGGTTTCTTCTTGTTGTTTTAAATTTTGTTGTTTTTGTATTTGTGTTTCTGTATATTTTGGTTTTTATTTTTATTCTTATGATTGTGTGCGGTATATTGTGGGATGAATATTTTTGGTATTTTTAGTGATGATGTGTGAGGAGTTTAATTTCGCATGATGTTTCCAGTTGTAATTGAGTGTCACTGTTTGTCAGGTTGATGAGAACGTGCAACGGGGTTTTGTTTTTGTGTAATCAAAAATCGGAAAGAAGTATCGATTTATTTTTTCATGCTAAATATCTTCAGTGAGATACAGGCAAAAGCCTAGTTTACTGGGGATACAACAAATGAAAGGCAACAAACCCAGACCCATTAAAATTGTATGTCCAAATTAAATTGCCTCTTGGTCTTTCGAAAATTATGTATATTTCTTGTCATGTTTAAATAAAATCTTCGGACATTCGGGTGTGATTTTCAACGAGTCTCGCTGAAGAAAAGAGATTCCTCGTTGGCCTATATAATTTTGTAAAAATAATAACACAATAGACGTTTCAAAAGACGATAATATATTTTTCGTCCCTTATGTTTCGCCCATCGCACATCACAGGCCAATCAATCGGACCGCTTATGTCGTCATTCTGCGCTAGTTCAACGCTTACCACGCGTCTTTTCCTCGCAGGAGCTCTCCGATAATTTACAGTGATAATGCGAGGATCACACAAAGGGACGTTTTATTACAATACAACCATCATTCAAACCATACCTCTCAAATGTTACAGACATAAATAAAATTGATTAATCTACGTGACGTATACATATTATTTCAATTTATTTTTAAAACGTTTCCCTTGCTTGAGTAAGAAAATTGAGACATAAATATATAGCTAACCACCAGTTTCCATGTAGCTTTAACCACAATTCTCTCCTCACATCGGTTAACTTCAGTTTAATATTATATTATTTAAGGTTCCCAAAATTGTTATGTTGGCTATTTGTGGTCAATAGTTAATTTATTATGTGTTCCTGATTTTATATAAAAAATATGATAATATGCGTGCTCTATAAACCATTTTTTATTTGATGTATTTATAATGAAAAAAATATATAAAGTACAAACATCATTCTAGTATATTTAATAAACATTATTAATAGTTAAAGCATTAACATTGTGGAGGTTTAAATACATTGTAATTTGTTTTTATCAAACACTGTTTTTTCCACTTTTTTGTAACAGTATAACCCTACCGGTTTCAAGGCTTTCACCTCATCTTCAGGGGAGTCTTGTTTGTGCTCCCCGCTGCCAATAGGTCTCTCAATTATCGCTGCCAATAGGTCGCTTAGTTATGGCTGCCAATAGGTCTCTCAATTATCGTTGCCAATAGGTCTCTCAATTAGCATAGTACATTTATCTTTCAATTAGCGATCTCAATAGGTTTCTGTGTTATCGCTGTCAAATTATATCTTATTATCATTAAAACACACACTGATTTACACCAAAAATTTCATCAACTATCTTAGAACATGCAAAATAATGTCAATTTCTTAAAGATATTGCTCCATACTAGCCAAAACAAAGCGGTGAGATATTTCATCAACTATCTTAGAACAGGCAAAATAATGTCAATTTCTTAAAGATATTGCTCCATACTAGCCAAAACAAAGCGGCGAGATATTTCATCAACTATCTTAGAACAGGCAAAATAATGTCAATTTCTTAAAGATATTGCTCCATACTAGCCAAAACAAAGCGGTGAGATATTTCATCAACTATCTTAGAACAGGCAAAATAATGTCAATTTCTTAAAGATATTGCTCCATACTAGCCAAAACAAAGCGGTGAGATATTTCATCAACTATCTTAGAACAGGCAAAATAATGTCAATTTCTTAAAGATATTGCTACAACTAATGTTTTAAAATAATAAACAAATTTTATAAATATTGTTTATTTGATATTCATCACACATGTAACATTTTTCCAATTTTAAATTTATCAAAAATAATTCAAATTAATTAAGGCTTCACACACTCAACATTTTGCAAATGAATGATTTTTTTCTATAAACAAAACGAACAGTTTCCTACTGAGATACACATTGTTACGGAATACATTTCACCTGAAAAACAATAAAAAATATAAATTCAGAAACATAACGACGCAATACGATTATTGCGCTATTAAGTAGGATAATATGGGAAACGAACACGCAACTCTCGGGTTGGTTAACAAGCATCTTACCAACTAGTACACGAACGGTATTCATCTAAAATGTATGAAGAGAGCTTGGATTATATAGCACATTCCCTCGAAGAGCTTGTTGTTTGAATTTATTAAAAGCACCTTGTAAACCTTTCGAAATGAGAAATGATATGAAAAAATTATTTACAATCTTATTTACAATATTATGAAGTACTCTTATCTGTACTGTTTGGCTCATCAACCAGTCCACTACACCTGACGAAGAGAGGTGCAGCTCTCTAGTACAGTGCGAACGTTTGGAAGTTATCCGCAATGTGGTCAGACGACTGCACCTCGCAGAATTACATGGAGAAGAAAGTTGACAGTAAAATGTAAATAAATAAATACAGGTTTATTGATAGCAACATAGTATGTACATAATACATTAAGATATATTTCAAGAACACATTAAAAAGAGAATACATTAAAAAATAGAAGCTATCAAAAGGCCTGGGCTCATCTAATAACATCCCCCCGGCCAAGATACACCCCACCAATATAGGGCGAGCCCATCCACGGGGACACCAGATGTTTTTCAGCCCACACCCTTGAACATGTAGAATAAGAAGAGAAAAAAACACAGAAAATCAATAGATGACAAAAAAATACATTCCAGAAAGAATACATTAAAAGGTCCGGGCTCATCCCACAAACATTCCCCCGGTCGAGACACACCCCACCAATGTAAGGCGAGCCCGACCGCAAGGGCATCGGGGGGCTTCCAGCCCACACCCCGGCATATCTAGATTAAAAAAACAAAAAACGTATGGCAGAAAACAATATAAAAAGTAAACCCACATATACCGCCTCAGGTTAACTATCAGCAAGAACGAAAAAAAGAAAAGTCTCAAAGGAGTCCAAATTTTATGAAAGTAAAATGACAAATGACAAATGGGAAATGATGTTCATACATAAAAAAAAAACAGGACACAATACTTTGAAATAGTTAAGCAGTAATATAAGAAGAAAAAAAAAAGCAAATAAGAGACATATTAACCACTAAGAAACCCATTAACCACCCAGTTCACACCCATGCATCAGATATTCACAGTGTCCCTAACCACAATAGAATATATTTAAACTTAATTCATCTTTGCACCAAGCCTTACTTGGATGATTACCTAGAAAGCATCGTTTTCCTGAAACTAAGTTATAGAAAATCGAAGTATTTTCGTTTACCCACTAGATAGTTGGCATTGACAATGCTGTTTGGGTAAATATCTCAATTTTTAAGGCTTACGAGTATGTAGGAAGGTAAGAAAACTTCTTGGCAGCTTTAAACCCTTTTTTCATTTAATTTGTTCATGTAGTATTCTTCAAATTACTGAACTTGATCATGCAAGGCAAAATAGAAGGCCGAAGAGGTGTTCGCAGGAGACAAATCTCCTGGCTCCGCAATATACGTGATTGGACTGGCATAAGGGGCGTTGGAGATCTTTTTCGGGCTGCCGAGGACAAAGATATCTACTCTCAAGTGATATTCAACGTTGGGGGGACCTGACATGACACTGAGAAGAAGAATAAGTATTCCTCAATATAAACCACATTGTCTAAGACCCTAGAAATTAGGTCTTTGGGTTTCATTTTGGGCTCCTCATCGTTTGGGCTCGTCATTGAAACACGTATATGTTGGCAATCCTACTGCACACTTCTAGCACTTGTTAGTATTATTACCAGATGAACTCTTTCACCAGACTGAGTATTATTTTTTGGGTACCATCGGGCATTCAACTCTAAACTCATTACTCTTACCAACTAACCCACTGAGGCCATGTTTAACAAGACCACACAGTAACGCCCTGGACTTCCGTGCAAAACGTCGCCGGTTTAACCCCTATGATGGTCTACTCCCCTCGAATGATTAAGCATTTTCTCGCTTATTATTCAGGAGTATAAAAACACCTGTGATTTCAGTCATACATAATTCTTTATAAAAGCACATCTCGTATTATAGAAGTTAGGTGGTTGGAAGAAAAACTTACTATAAAATAAATTGCTTATGCACACGTACTGGCCACTGATTCAGAGCTATCAGAATCAAAAGAGGCGACATCGAAGGGCTGGTTGTTGATGCGATGGGTCCTGACGTTGATCTCAAATATACAAGCCCTCCCCATGAACACCATTGAAGAGATGAGCAGAAGTGGGAGGGTGTATTTGCATCTCCACGCCAATTTCATGAGGAACAGAAAAGGAGTATTGAATACAGTTAATGTATTTATTTCCATTATAAAATTTTGCAAAAATCGTATAATTTATTTGTTTCACATGTTAAGAAATTATATTTAAATCGATTATTGTAATACTATAATATTTTACTCGTACATCAAAATTTGACAGTTATAACGTGAACATTGAACTCATTTCAAATGAAATTTTAATCCGTGAATTCTAATCAGAGAGTAAAATCATTTGAACCTATAGACAAAATATGTATTTTTTTCCACAGAGTAGAACTAAATATAACTGTCAAATCAACTTTAATTATATATGTTACTTAGGTTCCTCGATTGGTGCAAAGTGCGATTGTGGAAAGGAAATAAAGAGGCGAATACTTGTGCGAATATTGAATATTTACGTGTGGGTAGTATTACTTACAAATGCGATGATGAACCCTCTAGCCGCTGAGACGTCATCATCCTGAGAACATACGGCTCTCCACCCCTTACGGTCCCGAGCCACCTGCTCCCAGTCCTCAGGCGGCGCCACGCACAAAGTAAGTGACTCTCGCAGACTGTCCTTATAGCGCTTCCTCTGCCCACCAACTCTTCGCTTGCCCACCACTTACACTTCGTCTAAAAAGTTGAAGAATGACATATTTTTCTGTTCGCCTTGTGACCCAAGTACTCTTATTTTCTCCTTAATTGTTCTTTCCAACTACGAGTACAATATATGGTTTTCGAGTCCTGTTTTCTTTTTCAAATTCTTTTTTATTGACCAGATCTTGATTGACTCCCAACGTCCCAAAATATTCTCTCACTCCATTAATCCATCTTGTTTTTACCTGTTCTTCTCTCGACCTCATCCCAAGCAGGGTTTGACAAGCACTGTATCTGGTTTTTCATTGAAATTGACCGCATTGGACTCTCCCTAACTTGTCGTTGATAAGTGCCACTTAACGACTCCCCAACAGTATCCATCATAGTATTTTATAAAATTAGGTAACACCGTCATTATTGTATTGTAAAGAATATAGTTCAATAAATTAAACTGCCATAAAATATATACAGTGTGGGTCAAATAAATATATACAATACAATTTTTTTTTAATTATTTTTTCTTCATATGGTATTTCTCAATATATCCGAATTGGCAAGGGGGACAAATTGAAGGATTTGATCTGGAAACCGTTAATCTAACTTTCGATCTAGTGGAAAAGGTAGGAAACTCATAGTTCATCATCGTACGTGTTGCCAATACTACTGCAACTCAAGACGCAATAAAACTCGTACGCCTCTAGCGCGTGTGAATATTCTTATCAAAAAAACTCTTTTAGACTGGAACCTTTTTTATTTCGGGAATCCAGCCCAAGTGCCTCGGATGGAAGTCGTACAACTTACAAACGGTTTACCGGTCAACCATAGTCAAATACCGGTCAACCTTCTCCCTGGCTCCATCCCAACTCACAGTCTGCGAAATCTGTTGGGGTCAGCTCTCCTCGTCCTCAGGTTGTATGCTCTTCTGTACCGGACTACGTCCCCCAGGCCGTGCCTCTGCATCAGGTTATCTTTTTGCACCACCCATGAATTATTTGGTCTTCCTCTGGTTGTTATTCGAGGAAGATCTATGGAAATTGCCTGGTTCACAATGTGATCGGGTGCTCTGCGTCCAACGTGCCCATACCATCTCAATCGCCTCTCCTCCATCTTGCTGTTGATGTCTGTAACACCTAGGCTTCCACGAATGCGTGAGCTTTTTATTTTGTCTCTTAGGGACACACCAGCTGACCATCTTAGCATGCGCATTTCAGCAGTTTCTAGTTGCCTAGAGTAAGAGTTATACATCGTCCAGCATTCGGAGCCATATAGGAGTGCGGGTCTGACAATTGTTTGGTATACTTTTCCTTTTAACTTTACTGGCATTTTCGGATAGTCGGACACACCGGTCAACCATAGTCACATAAAATAATATATTTCTTTGATATTACATGTATTTTACATACAATTTATTTGCACCAAGTCATTAGATTAAAACATGTTTTGTTTAAGATAAGTGATGACCTCGGTAGCCTAGTTGGTAAGGTTGTGAAAACCCAGTTTTTTTTATAAGTGTTCCAGTCTAGTTTTCACTACAGGTTTCTTTATTATATTTCTGATTGATCGGAAGAGATTGTCACTTGACAATAAGGCCGCAAAGTTGTATTGTAAACAACGAAAATACAATACAATAATAAAATACAACACATGCTAAGAAAACTTATTGCCAGTCTGATCATTAAAGTTGAAATCGTTAGCAAAAACTTGAATAAATTTTTTTTTAGCTCACCTTATACATATTAGCTATTAAATATAGACGTATTTATGCAAACATAATCCAACCAACATAATACTTTTTTTTTTTTTATATTTTGGAAAATACACCATTGTTGTATCTATATCAAGATTATAAACGAGGATTTCAATAAAGAAATACACGTTTTACTCGTTTAATATATTTGTACTTACAAGATTGAGATATGTTCACTAGATATTTAAAGCCAACCAAAAATATATATTTTGAGGGTTAGATTATTTATGCGTATTATACGTATTTAAACGTCCATAAAATATGATGTATAATCAATACTTAAATATGCATTAAAAAAAGTTTAACTGGTTCAAGCCCAGTATTCAAATAATCGAATCGATTTAAGCAGAGGTTTTGTAACTTGTTAATTTGAGGGCACCTTTAGTGTTTGAAGATTTTTTTCACAGCGCCTTAAAAAGAGCTTTCAAATTAGTGGTATGAGTGAGCCTGTTTTTCATCGCAGAGTTTCTCAAATCTTATTTATTTTTTTATTTATTTAACACTTTTATTGCAAATACAATCTGGTGGGTTTATTGTCAGGCGGCAATCTCTCCCAACCAACTAGACAAAAGTAAATGAAGCAAGTTACGTGGTCACATAAATCATTCAAATGACTATCCATCCCCACGAAATCCATAAACATATACGTGAGCACATGCCCACGAACCCCACAAAGATGGACAGTCACCCGAACATTACTTTTCATATAAAGTGAGATATCATCAATCAAAAGGAAAGGAAGGGATGGTGGAGAGGAAAGGAAAAAAAATCAGGAATGAAACACGTTATTTTACTGACTAGAAATTAAGAGGTTTTTCAGTCGGTTTTTAATGCATGCCAAGGACGGAGCGAGTCTTATATTGGTTTGTAACTGATTCCAGAGTCTCAAATCTTGACATCAAACTAGACGCAGTTACCCTAATTTTCTGTTGCCGACAAAAATCTTACTTTATTGAACATGGAACCAGGATTCATTGAGTTTCATGTAACATTCAGCGCAAATAATATTCATTGTTTATTGATATCTTAAATTCGAATTATACCAATCGATAAATTTTGATTTAAATGAATTGGCTTATATAAACGAGGAAAGAACACTGATTTAGTCTTCCATTAGTTTGCTGTGATGCCTTGTCAACAATTATATGCCAAAAAACTCTTCTGTGGGCATTTAGAAAATATTGTAACATTGAAACAAGCATTTATGGAACAAGAGAGGAAATTTAAGATTGAGAAAAATACCATATACGAGTACATATATACGAACGATCTTTGGGCAGACAAGTTTCGCGTATTTGTAAGATATTTAATGCATTATCTAAAGCTATAATATACTCGTATATTAATACAAACGGTAAATGTAAAACTAAAATTAAAAAATAGCTGATTTAGTAAAAGATAACGTCAACATTAGATGGAAACCTAAATTAAATTAAAACCATGCAATGGTTAAATATTTCATATATAGTATAGTTAATTACCTTTTCTTTGACTTTTGTCAGTACTGTTTTGTGTCTACAAATCACTAAATAAATGCTTTCTTTTGGAGTAATGGTGGAATTTTTATACTTACGAGTAAAACTGCTCTACGATATATGTGTTTAGTGTTTTTTTTGTTTGTTTTGTTATTTGAAACCTACCCACCATAGGATGGGCATACTCCGAGTGAGGCAGAAGGCTGTTAGGCAGAAGCTTTATTGTTTATTTTGTTATTTGAAACCTACCTGCCATAGGATGGGCATACTCCGAATTAGGCAGAAGACTGCTCTTTTGATATTTCATTGTAAAAATAACAAAGTTCAAACTAAATTTAAAAAAACCTGCTTCTCTTTTTCTGCCGAGATAAAGTTGGAAAGATATTAGACCCCGAATGAGTCTTGAATACACGTATCATTGTGACGTGCGTTGAATTAAGATTGCCTGGGATTATATAATACCCAAGGCGCCCAGACGCACACATTGAAAACCTCTGGTTCAAAGCAATAATAATATGCTTGATCGATTTTTAAATAAGCCCTCCTCAATATCCGTATTTTACAAACAAATTTGGCTTAAACTAGTCCGTATACCCGGTAATAATTGCATACTTTTAAATTGATCCCTCGTAAATGTTATAACACTAGTCAAAACTGATTTAGCATATGCCATAATGTACATAATGCTTAGTAACACTAGTCAAAACTGATTTAGCATCTGACATAATGTACATAATGCTTAGTAACACCAGTCAAAACTGATTTAGCATGTGACATAATGTACATAATGATTGGTAGCACCAGTCAAAACTGATTTAGCATCTACCATAATGTACATAGTGCTTAGTAACACTACTCAAAACTGATTTAGCATCTGACATAATGTACATAATGATTGGTAGCACCATTCAAAACTGATTTAGCATCTACCATAATGTACATAGTGCTTAGTAACACTAATCAAAACTGATTTAGCATCTGCCATAATTAATGTACATAATGCTTAGTAATACCAGTCAAAACTGATTTAACATCTAACATAATGTACATAATGCTTAGTAACACTAGTCAAAATGATTTAGCATATGCCATAATATACATAATGCTTAGTAACACTAGTCAAAACTGATTTAGCATCTGACATAATGTACATAATGATTGGTAGCACCATTCAAAACTGATTTAGCATCTACCATAATGTACATAGTGCTTAGTAACACTAATCAAAACTGATTTAGCATCTGCCATAATTAATGTACATAATGCTTAGTAATACCAGTCAAAACTGATTTAACATCTAACATAATGTACATAATGCTTAGTAACACTAGTCAAAATGATTTAGCATATGCCATAATATACATAATGCTTAGTAACACTAGTCAAAACTGATTTAGCATCTGACATAATGTACATAATGCTTAGTAACACTAGTCAAAACTGATTTAGCATCTGACATAATCTACATAATGCTTAGTAACACTAGTAACTGATTTAGCATCTGACATAATCTACATAATGCTTAGTAACACTAGTCAAAACTGATTTAGCATCTGCCATAATGTACATAATGATTAGTATTCAATGTAATTTAGATAGAGGAATAATTTTATGACTGGGCAGGGGATGTTCTTCCTGGTCTAGTTGATAAAACGTCTGTCATACAATCCGGGGGATGCAGATTGGGTTCTCCGTCAGTACCTCGATTTTTTTTTAAATTTTGCATTCTGGTTTTCACTAAAGGTTTGTTTAACATTTTTGCAGGTTGGTTGAAAGAGATTATCGCGTGGCTATAAATTCACCAGGTTATTCTGTATACTTGACCAAGAGTGTAAAACAATACAACGAGAAAGAGAAGGGAAGTAAATAAGGCCAAGAATATCAGATTTTGACCTGCACGTCTACACTCTAAATCACGCACAAGATTCAGCACTCTAAAACTATTTAGGTATAATCACACATAAATCTTTTTTTAAACTTTTGTCTACCTTTTCCAAGTACACCTTACACGTGTATACTCGCCTAGTCATTCTTTCATCGCTCATTCTCTCCATTTGTCGAAACCATCAAGTTTATTTTTTTATCTTATTTAAAACATTCAATTTATATATGCAACTATTTTCATCCCACCTGGTTTCAAACATTCACACTCCGCATAATTTCCTAAGTGCACGCTTCTCCACATCATTAATCCCACTCTTATCCTTCTTCGGCTAAGTCTAAGTTTCAATTCCATACTTCAAAATAGACACTTAACAAATTATAATGTATTGTCACTGTGACGGTCGCCCACTCGGATACTGTGGGTGTTCATACATACGGTCAATGACCGATGAAATGACCTTCGCATTCCTCGACAAAATCTAAATAAACAGTCCAAAGTTCACACGCCGGCCATTCAAGTCCGAAGGTCACACGCCGGCCATTCAACCCATAGCCGAGCGGACCGCATTCCATACTAGAGAGAGAACGCACCACGCTTGTCTCGCTAGTTCCGTATTCGAATGATACCTACATACAACAATTAATCGTTTTGCATTCACAGAAACGAGACGTAGGCATATCGCGAGCGCATTCACGCGCACATTCTAAAAAGATATAAATACCTACGTTACTAATAAAATTGGACTCTCTTTCCGCATTGCGATCTAACGTGTTTTATTATTTATCAACAAATCATCCTCAACATCTCTTCCCATAAGGACTAGCTCCTAAATCACCATTATTTCAATGTCCCTTTCAACTCGCCCATCACACGTAAACATATTGCTCATATAACAAAACTCATCAACCTGCTCTAATTTTTCTGAGCTAACCCATACATCCCACACACGTTTTTATTTATTTATTTATTTAATTAACGACACACAGTTTCTTTATATACAAATGAACATGTGACAAATTATACACGTACTTAAAATTATTGACAAGTAATACAAAACTTTATCTTAAACTAACATGAAGATACTAAAAAGCAGTAGTAATAATAAATTACAGTCAATGTTTTAAAATTATTCAATAATTATATGTATATTTAAGTTCAATATATGTTATGTATATATACCACAAAATATTACCAAACTTCACCAAGCAGACTTAGGTAATTGTCGAAGACTTATTTTATAGAGGTAAAGAACTCAGATTTGTTTTTAGTGGAATAACGCATACATAGAACAAATATTGGATTTTTTGAGAATTTTGTGGGAATTTTATGGATAGATATTGAGATATAGAAAACACATGTTCTCATTAGTAGAACGAGATGCAAGTTGCTTTGCAGAATTAAAACCTTCCTACATGTTGATGCAGGGTTACTCAACTCCAGAGGCAAAGTATTGTCCTTAATGTTTTGTTTATATTACGTTATTTATATTAATAAAGGAGAGCACAAAGTTAGTAGCTATTTCTAAATATTGTTGTGATATTCTGGCGAATACTATATATACTTATATTTAAAATATGTAAATTGTTGCAAAACTCGTTTTCAAGTCTTTGCATACGAATTATAGAGGAGTTGATTTTATAATTAGTACAGCAATTTTCGGTATAAAAGGGATTGAGCTGTCTTGTGGATCTTGTGGGAATACGAAATGAAATGCTTGCGAGTAAGTGAGGTGCATCAATCACTGAGTGAATGATTTTGTATAGCAGTACTATATCGACTGTTTTTCTTCTGTCACACAGCTTCTTTTACCACACTTCTTTACCACAGCGTCTTTTACCACATTTCTTTACCACACTTCTTTACCACACTTCTTTACCACACTTTTTACCACACTTCTTCATATAACCATAACCTTTGATTTCGCTACATTCATTTTCAAACCTTTTACTAGACATCTCTCATATAGTTCACTTATCATGTCCGTTAAATCGTCTTCATTTTCAGCAAGTATGTCAACATATGTCGCATAATGAAACACGAGAATATCAGAAACTTTCTAAGAATAGACATTCAGCCTAGTTGCAAGCCGATATTAATCATATATAAGACAAGCTATACGAGTATAACATAATATACGTGCCATACTCTCGCGGTCATTATACCACGCGACCTATTTTGTTTTCAAGAACGATAATCAGTGATCTGAAAATTACTATCTTTGAGTTTTTTCTTCAATACAGATAGATGCCAACACGGACCGAGGAGCGAGGAGGCGCTCACCAGTAATTGCCGGGTCCAACCAGAAACGTCGGTGATAAAAAAATGTTCATCTTATAGAGCGGTGCATCTAAATCTAGGAACTCGAATCTTAATCTAATAAACTTACCTTTTATATTTATTTATTCTAATATTAACATAGTTCTACTTCACAAAATATAATATATACATACGAAGTCATTCCAGTCAACGCAGATATAATTTGGAAACTCGAAGGACGGCTAATCCTTCCTCTTGCTTAATTACCTTGCCTGCCTTTCAATGCTTTTCACCAAGATCACTTTGAAATCAAGGTATTTATCATATAAGGAGTCTAGGTAAAAAATCAATGGGACACTAAGATTACACACACTAATCGGACAGTATAAATATAAGGAGTCTAGGTAAAAAATCAATGGGACACTAAAATTACACACACTAATCGGACAGTATAAAAAAAGGAGTCTAGGTAAAAAATCAATGGGACACTAAAATTACTCACACTAATCGGACAGTATAAATAACTACTTATATAATACTACCTTGATCAAAAATTTTTAGGACTTTATTTATAAAATCGAAAATACAAGTTTATTCATCAAAATCAATATGGTCTCCTTCAAAGTACTCCCCATCGACTGCAACGCACTTACTTCAGCGCTTGATCCAATCCTCGAAACACCGATGGTACTCCATCAGAGTCGTCTTCGATTTTTTCATGACATCCTCTCGGGTGCTGTAACGCGTTCCGCGAAGCGGTTTTTAAAGTCGGTTGAACAGGAAAAAGTCGCAGGGAGCCAGATCAGGTGAATTCGAAGGCTGCTGGATAGTAATCGTGTTGTTTTTGGTCAAAAACTCATGGAAATCATGTCTTTCGCGATTTCAACGCGGTCCTTTTTTGCATGAAATTGAGGTCTTTCGGCACCAGTTTTGCAGCGACACGTCTGAGACCCAAATCATTAAACAAAATGTCTTGAGCGGATCCATAAGCGATGTTAAAGTCTTCTGCCAGGTCTCTGATGGTCAATTTGCGGTTTTCGGCCAACATTTCTTTGATTTTATCGATGTTTTCGTCGGTTTTCGACTGCCACTGCGTTCGTCATCCTCGACCGACTCACGACCACTTTTGAAGCGCTTGTGCGACCGAAAAACACTTCTCCAACATTTCCAAGGTCTGCGGACCGTTAAATCCGTTTTTCACACAAAATTTAATGCAAACTCGTTGATGCACAGTTAATGCCATTTTCTAACTTACAAAAAATCGAAAACACGCACAAAGGTAGATGTACTCAGTACAGCGTAACTTTTACAAATGTCAAGCTATGACGCTGAAATTTGAAGGGAAGTGTCAATGATAGATGTGGTAAATGAATTCCAATCGGGTGACTGACAGCGCCACACGGTGGCCGGTCCTAAAACTTTTGGATCAAGGTAGTAGTCCACAACAATATTTTACAGTGAAACGAAAACGTGTAACGAGACTAAAACAGGCCAATAAATGTTGTAGAAATGCGTACACTTAGATGAATACATGAAGTGACAATGTATGATAGAATACGGGATGAAGGGAATAGAGATGAATGCGAACTTAAGGCTGATATTGAGATGAAGAAAAACAATCTGAGTTGTTTGGGAATGTAGAACGAATGATTGAGGAAAGATTAACCAAAACAGAAATCCTGGCGTGCTGTCATTTCGGCCTACTCCGATAGAGAAATGGCATGTTGCTATGTATTGTATATTATTAAATTTCATTCCTCTTTTTTTGTATACAAAACAACTTGGTGAGATTATTGCCACTTGACAATTCCTTTCCAACCAACAAAAATGTTAAAAAGGCCTTGTATGAAAACCAAATTAGTATCGTTTTTAAAAATCTGAGTTCCAACGGAAATCGAATTCACAACCCCCCAATAGAAGATACGCATGTTTTCAACTAAGTCATGGAAGTCATGTTTTTATTTATGTACGAACTGCCATGACATAAAACATTGTTGAATTGAAATATTTCGAAGCAATATTTTTAAAATATATGCAATTCACCTTTCTCTCACCTTATAGGGTAGAATTTACCAAGATTGGGTTCATAATATCGCCTACCCCTGTTCATATTACCGAAATTAGGAGCACCTGTTAAAAACGAGTTGCTAGTGGAGCACACATACCTGATTAACTAATTTCAAACTTTTAATGAAAAAAAAAGACTTCATAATTCAGCTTAAAGTTGAAAACAAGACTTCATAATTGTTTTCAACTTCAGAAAACAAATGCTTCATAATTTATTAGACAAAAAACGTTCGACACAGCCTCAAACCCTTCAGACGCAATATTGTTTTTACTGTCACTCATAGAAAGGGTGGCAAAACCCTAAGGCCTCGGCCAGACAGGTAGGAGCCTCGCTTGATGCTAAGAGCTACGCTGCGAGTTAGGCGACATATCCTAGCGAACCAACGCACCGCATACTATCACAATGGCCACAATGCACGCTTCGCGCCACACTACATGACGATTAGTCACCGAGTGAATCTCATAGCGAACAGACGTGTTTGTTAATTTTATTGTGTGATTTTACAAAATGGTGGAAGTTTTAATAACAGCTGTGTATAAAAGGGAGCCTTTGTGGAACCCATCGAGCAAATTATAGAAAAATGTGCCTGTAATAAAATCACTTTGGAATGAAGTTGCACAGGAAGTAAATAAAGATAGTAAGTTGTAATGAAATTGGTTAGTTTTCAGAGAAGCATCGTGTATTGACTCAACTGCTCCCAAATGTCAAATGAATTTGTGCGCAGCACTTTGGTGTGGCCAAGCATGAAGTCACCTAGTATATGAGTCACGTAAAACCTAGGTTAGCACCTAACGAAGCACTTTGTTGTGGCCTCGGCGTAAACCGTCAAGGTAACTCATAGGTGATGCGTATAGTAGCTTGTACTCGTAAACACTGGAAGGTTGTATTAGACACAGGGACGATATTTGGGATACCTACCCATATATGCTAATTTATGTCAACGATGGTAAGTAAACTAAAAGTTCTAACTGTCTCCTCATTCCAAGAATTGTAAAATGTAAGATTTAAGTGACTTGTTAGAATTAGTCATATCAGATAACATGGACTTACATACGAATATATGCAAAACGAACCTTTTTAAATTTATTGTATGTAAATTTGATGGGTTCCTTTTGTATTGGGTGTTAACATAAATTGTGTCCGTTTTTTTCCAATTTAAAAATAAGCACCAAAAGTATAACAAAATGGTAAAGGTTATACGTCGTTAGAAAGAAAATTTTCTGCTCTATAAGATATTGCGTTTGCTTTTACGTTGCATATATTATTTTATTTGATTACAAGCCTTCAAAATGGAATGTCAAATGGAATGTATACTTCTCAAATATCGCGAGCAGCTTTGGCAGCTTTATTCCCTCGATTGAACGCGAACAGGAGGAGTTGTCGAAAATGCTCACTTTCGTCTACTTGACATTTCATTTTGAAGGCTTGTAATCAAATAAAATAATATATATAACGTAAAAGCAAGCACAATATCTTGCAGAGCAGAAAATTTTCTTTCGAATGACGTATAACCTTTACCTTTTTGTTTTACTTTTGGTGCTCATTTTTTAATTGAAAAAAAACGGACACAACTTATTTATGTTAATACCCAATATATATGTCAACAATATATTTTTTTATTTAATAAACATTTTAGATTTAACTTTGTGGAGCTTCATATTACAATAGAATATTAAGCAATAAATTACTTTATTATTTCAATAATTACATTATTCCCCCTATACGCGTTTCTACCTTCTGCCCGAAGACTATTTTCAAGCGGAATGATCCCGCTTTGTTAACATACGAGATCAATTCTAAGGTCAGACTTGTGTCATGTTATATCGGAAGTGTGCGTGGTATATTCATCCAAAGGAAAAATATTTAAGTGAGGCGAAACCTTTGGCATTTTTTTTAATATTAATTTAAAAAAATACAGATTGTAAAGGTTCTATCAAATTGAGCTGTTTTTTAAATTCTTAGATTAATTGCATCGCGAACTGCCTTGGGTCATGTGACATTTGAGAAGTGTAATGTATGACATTTATAAAAATGTAGTCGTATACAATACAACAACGCGTTCAAATTGTTGAATTATTTTATGTATTGTAATCTCTGGAAACGGTGATGTTAATTGACTACCAAGATCATGTGATCTGACACCGTTGGACTATTTTCTATGGGGTTAAATGAAAAACCAGGTCTATAAGAATGACCTCCGATCAATTCTTGAGCTGAAGGACGAAATTATGATATTTGCGTTATTGGTGAGTTAGAACCGTAATTATGCCAAAATGTCATCGAAAATTTTGACAAAAGAATGGACATCTGTGGAGCTGCAAGAGGTGGACATTTCGCGGATATTGTTTTTTGTGTTTAAATGTCATACATTATACTTCATTGACCATTAAAAAATTTTTTTGAAATCAAAGCAAATTGTGTGTTTTATTCAAGAATTTAAAAAAATTAATACCGCTCAATTTGAAAAAAACCCTTTATAAAAATAAAGATAAAATTATAAACCAAAAGTTTTTATCTCTTTTAAATACTCGTATATTCCACTTCCGATGAAACATAACATCAGTCTGCCCGAAATACTCCTTTTGTAACAAAAAGGGATCATTCTTCCTGAAGAAAGCCTTGGTATAGGAGGCAGAAACACGTGTAGAGATAATTAATGCGGTCAGTGGAAAAATATTTATTTTTAAATTTACTTGACGACCTCCATGGCCTGGTGGTAAGACACTTGTCTGACGATCCGGAGGTTGCGGGTTCGATACCCGCTGGAACCCAGATTTTTTTAAATAGGATTCCAGTCTGGTTAACACTTAGGGCCTATAAAAACGGCTTTCTGGTTGGTTGAAGAGATTGCCACATGGCAATAAATCCCAAGGTTAACAAAAAAAAAAAAAAAAACAGATAAATTCTTTTCATTTTATAATAAAATATCAAATTAGTAAATTCGATTTTTTATGGTTTATTTTCATCTTAAAATTAATTTGTTTTATTTGTAGTTAAGACGTTAAATTACTGCACCTGATCATCCAAGGCAAAATAGAGGCTCAAAGAGCTGGTGGCAGGAGGCACATCTCCTGGCTCCGCAATATACGTGATTGGACTGGTATAAGGAGCATTGGGGATCTTTTTCGGGCTGCCGGGGACAAAGATGCCTATTCAACGTTGGGAGGACCTGACATGACACTAGGAAGAAGAAGAAGACGTTAAAACTGTAGCGGTTTAAAAATATTGTTATTCGTATAGTAAAATACTGTTTATTCCACATTATATAACGGTATAAGCAACGGGAGCACAAACAAGTCTTGTTTGTGCTCCCCTGATGATGTGGTCAAAACCTTGACACTGATAGGGTTGTACCGTTATATTAAGTGCAATAAACAGCTTTTGACTTAATAAATTACAATAAATTTATTTTATACAAGCTTGATGTACAAAGACGTTGAAAGTTTTCACAATTATGTCTTCTACTTTATCGTGTGCTCAATGCTGCATGTCTTGTCCTCTGCTACTCGGTATGTCTCGAACTTGGCGCACCACCTGTCTCCAGCCCTAAAGTACTGGGTCATGCCGAATGCAGCCCTTGAAGAGGATCCTGTTTACTCTTTTATTTGATACATTCGTCTCATAGAACATATTCCTCTTACTTGCTTTCCTTCAACAGTCCCCATGATCATTCTTTCTAGCAACATGCCCAAAGTGTGTTATGATTATTTTTCTGCATGTTGTCGAAAGTCTTTCAATAATCGTCAATTGTTTGATAATAGTTTATGTAAGAACAGGTAAAATCTAGTTGTGTAAGAACAGGTAAAATCCAGTTGTGTAAGAACAGGTAAAAGCTAGTTGTGTAAGAACAGGTAAAATCTGGTTGTGTAGGAACAGGTAAAATCTAGTTGTGTAAGAACAGGTAAAATCTACTTGTGTAAGAACAGGTAAAAGCTAGTTGTGTAAGAACAGGTAAAATCTACTTGTGTAAGAACAGGTAAAAGCTAGTTGTGTAAGATAATGTTAAATCTGGTTATGTAGGGACAGGTAAAAGCTAGTTGTGTAAGAACAGGTAAAATCTGGTTGTGTAGGAACAGGTAAAATCTAGTTCTGTAAGAACAGGTAAAATCTACTTGTCTAAGAACAGATAAAAGCTAATTGTGTAAGAACAGGTAAAATCTGGTTGTGTAGGAACAGGTAAAATCTAGTTGTGTAAGAACAGGTAAAACCTACTTGTGTAAGAACAGTTAAAAGCTAGTTGTGTAAGAAAAGGTAAAATCTGGTTTTGTAAGAACAGGTAAAAGCTTGTTGTGTAAGAACAGGTAAAATCTGGTTGTGTAGGAACAGGTAAAATCTAGTTCTGTAAGAACAGGTAAAATCTACTTGTGTAAGAACAGTTAAAAGCTAGTTGTGTAAGAAAAGGTAAAATCTGGTTTTGTAAGAACAGGTAAAAGCTAGTTGTGTAAGAACAGGTAAAATCTGGTTGTGTAGGAACAGGTAAAATCTAGTTGTGTAAGAACAGGTAAAATCTAGTTGTGTAAGAACAGGTAAAAATAGGCGTGTGTTTTTTTTTCTTCATATCATTATCAACCCATATTCTACCCACTGCTGAGTGAGGGTATCCATAAATGATTCCCGCTTTTGCGGTTGTCACACTTGCACACATGCTGTATAAGGGCAAGATAATGTAAGAACAAATTCTATAATACATACATATTATCACGTCGTTTCAAATCGAGGCAGGTAAAGGACAGAGCGCCAAACTTTTATATCTCCCCACACATATTTCGCTTTATCTACTCGTATATCCATAGAAATCCTACGATTTCTCTAACTTTTAATATTTCCTTCTTTCAAATTACCATTCACTCAGATCAACCACACTTTCCTTACTCTCTTCCTCTAAACTGTCGCATTGCACTGTATATTTGTTTGGTATACATCCTATCATCATCAGCAGTAGCCTACATTCATCAACTGCAGTATATAGGCCTTTTCAAGTTATTTCCAAGAAATCCTATTCTTTGTGCATTGTTGCCACGTAATCGCTGCTTGCTTACTAAGTATCTTGTCCACCTAGCGTGCCTTTGATCTTTTTTTAGGTCCTTTACACATTACAGGTTTCCCTACATTCATACAAGGACCAAACATAACAAGTACAAAAAAACATGTATAATTATGACTTAATTGATAAAAACAATAGTAAAAATGTGTATGTTACACTAAAACATTACGACAAAACTATTTCAAGTATTACACTAAATTTAAGAGATATTTCAAGTATTGCACTAAATTTACGAAATATTTCAAGTATTACACTAAATTTAAGAGATATTTCAAGTATTACACTAAATTTAAGAGCTAAGCGACACATCAAACACGTCTATATGAGGACACACACGATTAAAAAGTGTGATACCGGCATTTCCCAAGGCAGGTTAGTTCGACTTATAGGTTGATAGAATTTTTCAGGCAATATCTGCAAGAGCGTAACATCAAGCGATCGACATAGACATACATAACATACCATCTCACCATTTCCCTGTTGGAATAGGGGAATAGAACAGAGCGCCGACTTTCCTATCGCGACGTACTTCCATCGTCTTCTGAACTTCCTTATATGTACCTTCTCACTCCTTACATTTCCTTCTTTTAAAATGTCATTCAATTGGCCCAACCATACTTTTCTCTGTCCATTCTCTACATCTCACACCGATACAGTAAATTTGTTCAGTCAGTTTTACATCACAAATTCGTTCAACACGTTCAAACCACCTCAAAGTGATATTTTTACCCTACTTAACGCATCGGTTTTAAGTTCACTGAAATAATAACATTTTATTTGCCATACATTGACACACCGCATATTATTTTTAGTGCACGGTTTTTCACCGCATTTACTTGACGTTTTTCAATAATTTTCCACATCCATGTTTCTCGTCCATCCATCAGTGTTGACACTTATACGTTGTTATTAACTATCATTTTATTACATATATCTTAACAAAGCTTGTTTTGAGTGTTTTGCTTTTATTTATTTATTTATTTCACACTTTTATTACAAATACAATCCGGCTGGCTTATTGCCAGGCGGCAATCTCTTCCAATCAACCAGAAAAAGTTAATGAAGCAAGTTACGTGGTGGCATAAATCATTCAAATGACTATCCATCCCCACGAAATCCATAAACACATACGTGAGCATATGCCCACGAACCCCACAAAGACGGACAATCACCCGAACATTATTTTTAATATAAAGTAAGACATCGTCAATCAAAAGAAAAGGAAGGTGTGGCGGAGAGGAAAGGAAAAGAAAAACCAGGAATGAAACACGTTATTTTACTGAATAGAAATTAAGAGTTTTTTCAGTCGCTTCTTAAAGCATGCCAAGGACGGAGCGAGTCTTACATTGGTTTGTAACTGATTCCAGAGTCTCACTTCATGGACAGTAAAGGACAACGTAAAAAATGAGGAGCGCTGAACTGGAAAGGCCAATAGACCATCATCTCTGTTTGAACGTAGCGCTAATCCATGATTGGAAAGATGCTGAATTTTTTTGGCGAGATAAGAGGGGGTGGCGGGATATTTAAGGATATTATACTGTAGGAACTACGGTCGTCCCTGAATATTGTCAACACGCACGGTCAACGACCGACGAAACGACCTTCGGATATGTCCAAAGGTCGCATACCAGAACATTAATATTGTTTACCCGCAAATACTATTTACGATACATTCCACAGTAGAAAGAGAACGCATCGCGCTGTCTCGGCGTTTTCGCCAACAAATTATTTACCCACAATATTATTCGCGACGTCTGCGACCATCTCTGCACGCACAGGAGTGAGATAAAAATATATTGCGGGCGCACTCACGCGCCCCGTTCTGAATATGTATAAATATCTACTTACCGATAAATAAAGAATCATTAACCATTTGACCATTTATCACTGTTTACTATTCATTGATTATTCACTCTCACTTTCCGCATTGCTAATCGACGTATTTTATTTTAAATACCAAACATCATCACGTTTCATAGAGACAGTATTTACACAAATTCCCATAGAGACAGTATGGGAATTTGGCGTCTATTCCTAACATTCAACAAACTTTTAGTGTCCCATGGACGTTTTTTTCTATGCGACACGCTTTTTAATATATCATTCCACTTTTTCGCTGATTGAGAACGCACTTTACAAATAGCTGAATTGATCGACTTCTAATCTTTTATATGTTCCCCTAATACTGCATTTACTTTTCCTTTACGCGATCGAAAAAACGCCCAAATATAAGGGGGTGGTAGAATAGTTAAAAATATTAAACAGAAATGAAAATGTGTGTAGTCGTCCCCTGTTTCTTGCGAGGATAGGTTCCAATTCGGCACTAGTTCGGCCCGCGGGATGGTGAAATGGGAAACAGCCAACCATTATCGATTGACCCCCACGGATTGGATATATTCAGTATCGCTATTGACTATGTCATGAAGTGCCGTCATACGGAACCTTTTTATTGCTTTTTTTTATTAAGAAAAAAATCGTATATTAAACTTTTATCTAATAACTATAAGACCAGCTATTCATTAAGGTGCATGCCATCATTATGATCATTCATTGAGGGGCATGGGCGTTATTATAACACCAGTAATTTATTGAGTTGCATGACCGTCATTATAATACCAGCAATTCATTGAGGTGCATGGCCGTCATTACAATATCAATAATTCATTGAGGTGCATGGCCGTCATTATAATACCAGTAATTCAATGAAGTGATTGATCGTCATTATAATACCAGTAATTTATTGAGGTGCATGACCGTCATTATAATACCAGTAATTCGTTGAGGGGCATGGCGGTCATCATAATACTAGTAATTCATTGTGGTGCATGACCGTCATTATAATACAAGTAATTCATTGAGGTGCATGGCCGTCATTATATACCAGTAATTCATTGGGGTTCATGGCCATCATTATGATACCAGTAATTCATTGAGGTGCATGTCCATCATTATGATCATTCATTGAGGTGCATGGCCGTCATTATGATACCAGTAATTCCTTGAGGTGCATGACCGTCATTATAATACCATTAATTCATTAAGGTGCATGGCCGTCATTATGATACCAGTAATTCATTGAGGTGCATGGCCGTCATTATAACACCAGTAATTCATTGAGGTGCATGGCCATCATTATAATACCAGTAATTTATTGAGGTGTATGGCCGTCATTATGACCATTCATTGAGGTGCATGGCCGTCATTATAACACCAGTAATTCATTGATGTGCATGGCCGTCATTATGATATCAGTAATTCATTGAGGTGCATGGCCGTCATTATAACACCTGTAATTCATTGAGGTGCATGGCCGTCATTATAATACCAGTAATTCATTGAGGTGCATGGCCGTCATTATGATCATTCATTGAGGTACATAACAGTCATTATGATACCAGGTGCATAGCCGAGAATCGAGAAAATCGAGCCCAAGACTATACAAAACATTTCATATACCCGTCAAATTATTTCGTAGGAAATAAAAAAATAATCAATAGCCTAACACAGAGATCGGCGTCCTTAAGATATCGACTGTTGCCTTTATTTTCGCATGTGTATTAGACATACATTTAGGCAATAAATATAGCACTCTTTAGGCAGAAGACTTTCATCAAAGGCGCAACTCGGGATTTGAACCCGCTATTGTTGACAGCGGGTTCGAATGCTCTCTGAACGGTGCAATTGAAATTGTCCATTTATTATTATTAACAGACTGTGATTACTGTGATTACAACAAGAACACAATACATCAAAATGACATGGCAACACCAAGCACTTTTTCACACATTTTCTAAGGTCTTTCGGAAGCCCTAGCTCCATTTATTTATTTAACACTTTTATTGCAAATACAATCTGGCGGGTGTATTGCCAGGCGGCAATCTCTTCCAACCAACCGGACAAAAGTAAATGAAGCAAGTTACGTGGTCACATAAATCATTCAAATGACTATCCATCCCCACGAAATCCATAAACATATACGTGAGCACATGCCTACAAACCCCACAAAGACGGACAGTCACCCGAACATTATTTTTCATATAAAGTGAGATACCATCAATCAAAAGAAAAGGAAGGTATGATGGATAGGAAAGGAAAAGAAAAATCCGAAATGAAACACGTTATTTTACTGACTAGAAATTAAGAGGTTTTTCAATCGCTTCTTAAAGCATGCCAAGGACGGAGCGAGTCTTACTCGTATATTGGTTTGTAACTGATTCCAGAGTCTCACTGCATGGACAGTAAAGGACGACGTAAAGAAAGAGGAGCGGTGAACTGGAAAGGCCAATAAACAATCTCTGTTTGAGCGTACCGCTAATCCAAGAGGAAGACGCTCAATTAATGCGGCGAAACTAGTCAAGCCTAAAAAGACTAACACGCAATATAAATTTCTAATTAATATACGAAATATTCGCGATAATTTCAAAGACAACATGATTTTGATCTTCAACAGTGTCTTAATAAAACACAGAGTTGCCGACCAGTGCACGTGTTGGGATCATTGGTCTGGCGGTCGAGGTGCGGCGGTCGCTAGACGGGCCGCAGACGGGCCTAAGGGCGGCCGTTTCCGGTTATGCTGACACCATAATTTATACAACTATATCCGGGACACTTGGACACGATTATTTCAGGGAGACTTCACAGTCTCTCGATACGTTTGCGTATTTATATATGATAAAATTCGTTAAAATTTAACAAAGTAGTTCTAATTCCGTACAATTCTATAACAATAAAATGACAATTTATATAACACTGTTTAGAGAGCAGACTATTTTCAAGAGCGCTCTAACTTGGGATTGGCATTTACTATTATTGACAGATTAAAAATATAACAAAAAATAACAAGCAAAGTGTAAGGATAGGAAAGTGGTAATTGCGACCTCAGACATCATTAATACAGACCCTCGTAAGAAGAAAATAAGTTCAACGTTTATGATTCTTGATAGCAAGAAGTTGTCTTCCTCCGATACTTATACTCAAAAAAATGTAGGATGGTCCCTGTGTTTCTCTAAACTGACGTTTTAATTCCTAATTTTCATTATACTAACTTTCCAATGTATTGTATGATTTGTATCTATATTTAAATAGGCCAAGATTCACTATGAATTAATACTAATTACGGACATTTAATTTTATGTATAAAAAAATCGAAAATCCAATTATCGTATACCCCACCCCATCCTTAGCCAATGCAGATTAACGTAGTGACTTTTGACGAACGTCGCCAAATATTATTTGACTAGTTGCAACCCGTGAAATATTCACGGAAGTAAAACAAATTCTACATTTATGAAAATATATATTCATAAATGTGAAATGTGTTTATATATATATATATCATTTATACATCGTCCCCTTTTACACCGGTTTAAAAATTGTTAGCTAGGTATTTAAAATTCGTTCAGTATCACGGCCCCACCGAGATTCAAATTTCGAATTACTTTCGGAGAGAATCCAAGTATTCCTCTCTCGCTCTCTTGTGTTCAAAATTCAATTCTCGTATTCTTTCTTTGACGATAACCATCGTATGGGTTTTGGCCTATTTATACAATGATTTTAAGAAACTGACATATTTTTGCTAATTTTATTTATTTATTTATTTATTTTTTCAAAACAGGCTTAGCCCAATTACTTAGAAAAATACAAGACATTAAAAAAGAAGAAAAATGACATGGAAAAAAATAATTTAATTATATAAAATAAAAAATAGTGCATATGTATACAAACGAGTATATACACACAAACATATGTTACATATATATTCAGTCACTTAAGTATGTCGATGAGTGTTTTCTAACGCGCTTAATCTAAGAAGAAAATTTACTTTTGCTTTTGGTAATGTGATATGAAATATGTCAATATCCGAAGCAGTCCCGTTCAGAAGAGTTAAGGCCCTTCCAACAGGCACAGCGGCTGGAAGACCCGTTCTTGCGTATGTTATTGAGAACAGTTCCTGCCGGCGCAGTCTAGTGTTATTTGTAACAAGATGTATTAATTTATCATTATTGTTAGTTTTATGTATGATAATGTATGTTATTTACCTAAATAACTTGCTATTTATTAGAATCGAGGCTTATTTTAAAGTTGATAAAATAATTTAAATTACTGAACGTCGTTACAAGGTTGTATTGGGGCAAATTTGTGAAACGTCACATCATGATCATGCTATATTTTCTTTAGTATAGTCAGTAAAATGCTAGCAGTCTTCCTCATAAGTAAGATGTTTATAAACTCCACAGTCCTGATGGCTGAAGAAGTAGAAAGTTCATCCATTTCTCACTCTATGCAAAAAATGGGTATGAAGAATTACATATTGCGTTTGATGTAGGAAGAAAAGAAGACACTCGTGGATTAACGATTCCATCAGGTTATTATTTCATTCGTATGGTAATCCTCCAATTTATCCAGGTTGGTGAATCAAACATATTAAAGGTTATGTCTAAGAGGTGAATCAAACTAGTTGGTGAATCAAACATATTAAAGGTTATGTCTAAGAGGTGAATCAAACTAGTTGGTGAATCAAACATATTAAAGGTTATGTCTAAGAGGTGAATCAAACTAGTTGGTGAATCAAACATATTAAAGGTTATGTCTAAGAGGTGAATCAAACTAGTTGGTGAATCAAACATATTAAAGGTTATGTCTAAGAGGTGAATCAAACATATTAAAGGTTATGTCTAAGAGGTGAATCAAACTAGTTGGTGAATCAAACATATTAAAGGTTATGTCTAAGAGGTGAATCAAACTAGTTGGTGAATCAAACATATTAAAGGTTATGTCTAAGAGGTGAATCAAACTGGTTGGTGAATCAAACATATTAAAGGTTATGTCTAAGAGGTGAATCAAACTAGTTGGTGAATCAAACATATTAAAGGTTATGTCTAAGAGGTGAATCAAACTAGTTGGTGAATCAAACATATTAAAGGTTATGTCTAAGAGGTGAATCAAACTAGTTGGTGAATCAAACATATTAAAGGTTATGTCTAAGAGGTGAATCAAACTAGTTGGTGAATCAAACATATTAAAGGTTATGTCTAAGAGGTGAATTAAACTAGTTGGTGAATCAAACATATTAAAGGTTATGTTTAAGAGGTGAATCAAACTAGTTGGTGAATCAAACATATTAAAGGTTATGTCTAAGAGGTGAATCAAACTAGTTGGTGAATCAAACATATTAAAGGTTATGTTTAAGAGGTGAATCAAACTAGTTGGTGAATCAAACATATTAAAGGTTATGTCTAAGAGGCAATGTTGTCTTTGGCTATATTTTTTTGGGTTTAGAAACAGGCACAGACCTCGCTGTTTGGCATCAATCTTACAGATCTATCGAGTGTGAGTATTATCACCAGACGAACTTTTTAACCAAACACGTATTCTTTTTTGGGGTACCACCGGCAGCGAACCCTAAACCTTCGGGTGGAAATAAGAAAGGAAATCAACTAAATCAGCGGTCGGCAACCTTTATGCACTGAAGTGCCACTTTTTATTTATTTTTAAGTATTGGGCACTCCGCGTGCCACTGAAAGATTCAGGAATTTTTCATGAAAAAAATGGCCACCCTTCTCTATCCCCATATATGGCAGTATTATGTTAGTACACATGGGTATCTTAAGATAAATGATGATTGACGTTTGATGTAACGACAATGCTGCCGTGTCCCGCCTGTCCCGCCGTGTCCACACCACAATTGGAACCCACTTCCACTTCCTTATTGGATCTCGTCTCGGTCTCGCCGGATTTAATCGCTTCGGTTCATTCTTGCTTCTATTTAGTGGTAACACTATAAGTAGTCACTATATTATATTTGTTTTAATTATTTATTTATTTATTTTCATCAACGGTTTGATATACCTTAACGGTTCAATATACATTCTGCTTCTGATATTATGCAAAGTGTACAAAAATTAAAACTGTCATTATTTTAATGAACATGACATACGAGTATATACTTGAACCGGACAGTATCAAAATCTACTAAGATGATAGTCTGCAATAGTATTTTGGGACCAACATTGATGTATGGTAGTGAAACGTGGACGTGGAAAAATACTGAAAGGAGTCAAATAAAATTCTGTATAAATGGGTACATTAAGAAGAATACTTGGAGTAGCAATGTATGACAAAAAAGGAAATTTATTGATAAGGGATGAATGTAAACTTAAGGTTAATGTGTTGAGTAAGATGAAGAGCACGCTGAGATTAAAATAAAGAAAGACGAACAAAACAGATATAAAGTGTAAATGTGAGTATAAAACGTGTAGGAGGAAGACCAAGGAAAGTATGGTTGGATCAAATAAGTGATATTCTGAAAGAAGTAAACGTAGAAAGTCAGAGATCTCGTAGAAGTATTATGAAAAGGGGTATAAATGTGAAGAGGCGAAGGATGTGTGTCGAGACAAGGTCTGACACTCTGTCCTGTTTGCCTACCCCGACATGGAAATGGCGTGATGGTATGTATGTAAATAATACATAAGTATGCAACTCAAAATTCTTTCGAAATATGAAAATCTATTAATAAACACAGTTATAACATACGATATGTGTTCGTCACAGTTATAACATACGATATGTAAACACAGTTATAACATACGATATATAAACGGAGCATTTAATAAACACAGTTATAACATACGATATGTGTTCGTCACAGTTATAACATACGATATGTAAACACAGTTATAACATACGATATGTAAACGGAGCATTTAATAAACACAGTTATAACATACTCGTACGATATGTGTTCGTCACAGTTACAACATACGATATGTAAACACAGTTATAACATACGATATGTAAACGGAGCATTTAATAAACACAGTTATAACATACGATATGTAAACGGAGCATTTAATAAACACAGTTATAACATACGATATGTGTTCGTCACAGTTATAACATACGATATGTAAACACAGTTATAACATACGATATGTAAACGGAGCATTTAATAAACACAGTTATAACATACTCGTATGATGTGTTCATCACAGTTACAACATACGATATGTAAACACAGTTATAACATACGATATGTAAACACAGTTATAACATACGATATGTAAACGGAGCATTTAATAAACACAGTTATAACATACGATATGTGTTCGTCACAGTTATAACATACGATATGTGTTCGTCACAGTTATAACATACGATATGTAAACACAGTTATAACATACGATATGTAAACGGAGCATTTAATAAACACAGTTATAACATACGATATGTGTTCGTCACAGTTATAACATACGATATGTAAACACAGTTATAACATACGATATATAAACGGAGCATTTAATAAACACAGTTATAACATACGATATGTGTTCGTCACAGTTATAACATACGATATGTAAACACAGTTATAACATACGATATGTAAACGGAGCATTTAATAAACACAGTTGTAACATACGATATGTGTTCGTCATAGTTATAACATACGATATGTAAACACAGTTATAACATACGATATATAAACGGAGCATTTAATAAACACAGTTATAACATACGATATGTGTTCGTCACAGTTATAACATACGATATGTAAACACAGTTATAACATACGATATGTAAACGGAGCATTTAATAAACACAGTTATAACATACTCGTACGATATGTGTTCGTCACAGTTACAACATACGATATGTAAACACAGTTATAACATACGATATGTAAACGGAGCATTTAATAAACACAGTTATAACATACGATATGTAAACGGAGCATTTAATAAACACAGTTATAACATACGATATGTGTTCGTCACAGTTATAACATACGATATGTAAACACAGTTATAACATACGATATGTAAACGGAGCATTTAATAAACACAGTTATAACATACTCGTATGATGTGTTCATCACAGTTACAACATACGATATGTAAACACAGTTATAACATACGATATGTAAACACAGTTATAACATACGATATGTAAACGGAGCATTTAATAAACACAGTTATAACATACTCGTACGATATGTGTTCGTCACAGTTACAACATACGATATGTAAACACAGTTATAACATACGATATGTAAACGGAGCATTTAATAAACACAGTTATAACATACGATATGTAAACGGAGCATTTAATAAACACAGTTATAACAAAAGATATGTGTTCGTCACAGTTATAACATACGATATGTAAACACAGTTATAAAATACGATAAGTAAACACAGTTATAACATACGATATGTAAACGGAGCATTTAATAAACACAATTACTATATAACATACGATATGTGTTTGTCTTAGGATAGGCCAAGTGCGAAAAGAATAGTACAGTACAGAATAAGAATAGGTAAAAATCGACTAAAAAACCGAATCTTTGTAAAATGTACATCTGATTAGACATTGGTTTTACCTTATGAAAAAAACCTCGTATTCGACCTTGAAGAGATCGTTTGAAATTAACCTATTTTGATGTCCTCCAAAATGAAGGTGAATTTCTGGTATTAACCACCCTAGGAAATTCATTATTACTGCTGAGCTCGGAGATCTAGTCAGGTGTCATTTTATTAAGGGTCTTAGAGCTATCCTGAGCAGAGCTTTAATTGATCTCTAAAGCGAAAGGACGAAAAACTGCTCTTTACTGCAGATATTATAATATATTGTATAACACTTCCGTTTCATACATTGCCATGCGGTAATCTTTTTCAACCAACCGTAAAAATGTTGAAGAAGCCTTAAGTGAAAACCAGACTGGAATCCTTTTCAAGAAAGTCTGGGTCCAACGGGAATCGAACCCGCAAACCCCAGTTTGTGAAAGAAGCTTCTTACCAACAGGATCACTAAGATATACAATGTATACGTGTCACGAACAACTCAATCAAATTCGGAAAGAGAGAAAAGCCTTTATAATTGTAATGTATGAATTACGAGTATATATGTGAGTGGCAGAATCGAAAGATATGTGCATGAAATGAATATCTGTTTTCTCAGCCTATCCCAATAGGGGCATGACGTAATGATGATGATGATAATGTGCATGCTTCGGGGGTAACTAGACGTTACTTAACAGGACAAATCGGACGTGACTGACGTACAACCATATTGACGTAAATCAAATATTGGGTGTTAACATAAGTTGTGTCCGTTTTTTTTTTAATTTGAAAATGATCACCAATAGTAAAACAAAATGGTAAATGTTATATATACGTCATTCGAAAGAAAATTTTCGGTTCTACAAGATATTGTGTTTGTTTTTACGTTAAATGTATTATTTTATTTGATTACAAGTCTTCAAAATGGAATGTCGAGTAGACGAAAGTGAACATTTTCGACACCTCCTTCTGTTCGCGTTTAATCGAGGGAATAAAGCTATCAAAGCTACTCACGATATTTGCGAAGTGTACGGTGAATATGCTACGAATGAAAGGACAGCTCGTCAATGGTGTTTGCGTTTTAAAGACGGTAATTTCGACCTGAAAGACATGGAGCGTTCCGGACGACCAGTGGACTTCGATGAGGACCGCTTAAACTATATTATTTATGAAGATCCCCTTCAAACCACCATAGAATTGGCTGAGCAGATGAATTATAGTCACATGACTGTATACCGCCATCTTAAATCAATGGGAAAAGTCCAGAAGTTCGGCGCTTGAGTTCCACATGTTTTGAGTGAAAACAACAAAAATCAACGTTCGACAATTTCTGCTGGTTTGCTCACGCGACATCGAGCTACGCATGGCCACAAGCAAAAGTCCCTTTACCGTATCAATACTGGTGATGAAAAATGGTTTGAAAATGGTGATGCAAAAAAAAAATGGTGATGGAAAATGTTTGAAGGGGATCTTCATGAATAATATGGTTTAAGCGGTCTTCATCGAAGTCCACTGGTCATCCGGAACGATCCATGTCTTTCAGGTCGAAATTACCTTTTTTGAAACGCAAAAACCATCGACGAGCTGTCCTTTCATTCATAGCATCTTCACCGTACACTTCGCAAATATCGCGAGCAGCTTTGGCAGCTTTATTCCCTCGATTGAACGCGAACAGAAGGAGGTGTCGAAAATGCTCACTTTCGTCTACTTGCCATTCCATTTTCAAGGTTTGTAATCAAATAAAATAATATATGTAACATAAAAGCAAACACAATATATTGTAGGTCAGAAAATTTTCTTTCGAATGACGTCTAACATTTACCATTTTGTTTTACTTTTGGTGTTCATTTTCAAATTGGAAAAAAACGGACACAACTTATGTTAACACTTAATATAAAGCCTGATTAGCGAAACTTGACTTGTACGGGCAAGTGACCACAAATATGAAAACTCCAAACATATACATTTATAGATTTAGAACGTTTACTTCTTCTTCCCTTCTTTGTCCCCGGCAGCCCGAAAAAGATCCCCGTAACGCTCTTTATACCAGTCCAATCACGTATATTGCAGAGCCAAGAGATTTACCAAAGGGTTCCAGTGGATAGTAGGGCTACGATGGAGTATGCTTGGCTAAACAGTATACTTCTACAAAATGTCGTAATGCGCCACGTTGCAATGTCACCAGTAACACTACTACCAAGACCAACTCTCTAGCGTCCACGAGTGGTCTCTCAGGCCCCGCGAACCCCGGGCAATGTGACCACTGAGTGTCATACTCAGTGTCATAGCAGATAGAGAGTGGACGAATGGCGAGTTTCCAGCGCTAAGGGAAGGTAACCCCAACAGAAAATCCTCCAGAGAAGGCAAGGGGAAACCACTCTGGATATCCCTCCCCAGGAAATCACTATGGAGAGAAATCATGCCACGGCCCCGAGTTCCGGGCGACCCTTAAATGGGTCAGGGGTGCTAAGAATCTCCCGGCTCGACATAGTGAAGAATATATGATATACGTATAGGAACCTGGAATGTAAGAAGTTTTTATGCTTCTGGAAAGTTTACAACTTAAATTAATCTTCGGAGTATCCATTTTAAATTGTGGTTTAATATAATGATAATAAAAATAAGTATTTAACCGTTGAAATAAAATAAAATAAAAATATTAATCTATAGACCTTTCCAGAGTATAACTTAAGCTTAAATATGGCAAAATCACTGAAAATGGCAGCTGTATCACAAATCACTAAGATAAGAATCTCCAATAACAAGAAATCTTCAAGGGATCAAGAAATAACTTCATTTATGTTTCAGACGCTGCTGATGGGATCTCGAGTCAGGTAAATTAAAATATTTAAGGACCTGGCTGGCTTATTCAGCAGATCTATAATAGATATTCCCATCAACTTAATCACTATGACAGGTGAATGTTTTTATGGATGTTATGAATTTTATGTCGCCGTTAATTAAAAGAAACACCACTTAAATACGCGCCTTGTTTCTGCGTGAAATGTCCAGAGTGTGAGTTCTAAGAATTTTTCCATTGATTCTTTAGCATTGAACAATAATGGACCAACTACAATTTAGATTTCAAAAAAAACAAAATGAACACATTTTTAAATATATTGGATTTTTATCATTCATTCGTATGGTAGTCCTCAACAAATAGGTTGTAAAGGCGAAATTGCGGTGGACCAGGCATGTGATACACATGGGCGATAACAGACTCCCAAAACGCGTCTTGTATGGGGAAGCGATGGGCAAGCGAAGAGTTGGTGGACAGAGGAAGCGCTATAAAGACAGTCTGCGAGAGTCGCTTACTTTGTGCGTGGCGCCGCCTGAGGACTGGGAGCAGGTGGCTCAGGACCGTAAGGGGTGGAGAGCCGTATGTTCTCGAGCTGATAGCGTCTCAGCGGCTAGACGTGTGAGAAACAGTCAGCGCGATGCGAACATGCATCAGCATGACCAGGCGGCTCTGCAGAGTCTACATGTCTGTGGCATTTGCAGGAGGGAATGCGCATCTAGAATCGAGCTGTTTTCTCACAGAAGATCACACGATTGACGTGAGAGAACGGTTCAAGATTGACGTTGGAGTGGCGAGGGGATCCACGACTACGAGGCTCGGCAACGATGACGACTCCTCAACACGTCTTAATTAGTTATGCGAACATGTCCAACAGCGTGGTTTGGAGACAGCATTGATTTGGTCCCATAAATCGAACTTTCGGGTTAAGAACCACATCTCTAATAACTTAATTCCGTATTCTGTCATACATGGTAACCGTATTCTGTAACCGTAACTTAATACCGTATTCTGTCACACATGGTAACCGTATTCTGTAACCGTAACTTAATTCCGTATTCTGTCATACATGGTAACCTCATAAATTCTTCTAAGTGTGCGAATTTCTACAGCATATATTCAGAACATTGCAGTGTTTTTCTACGTCCACGTCTCACTAGCATACATCCAAGTGGTTACTAAAATACTTTTCTAGAATATTATCTTAGCAGATTTTTGTACTGTCTCGTTAGAGTATATAACATATGTTTTAGTGCCCCAATGACTTTATTTCTTATCGTTGCACACCGTAACTATTCCGTCTGAGCAAAGAGTTTCCAAATAGTAGAACTCCTCAACTCTCTCCAATATTTCTTTGTTTACCTATAAATCACATTTACTTTTTGATCACCATGACTTTGGATAGCGCAACATTCATTTTCAGGTGATTCTCTTCGCATCTGTTATACAATTTACTTGTCAAACTCTATCTTCTTCGTCTGCGTTAGGCCCTCACGCGTGGTACGTCTTCTCCAACCAGATCACAGTGTCCGGTGTTAGGTTGTGTAGCTCCAGAAAACGCGTACAGTGGGTAGCTGTGTACAATGTGGTCCATGATCTGGATTTCCCCGCACTCACAGAAAGGCTTCTACACTAGTCTATCTGATCAAATCAAACTCTGTGATTGATCTTCATAATCCGCTATCATTGACACGTCATCAGCATACAGCAATCATTGACACGTCATCAGCATACAGCAATCATTGACACGTCATCAGCATACAGCAATCATTGACACGTCATCAGCATACAGCAATCATTGACACGTCATCAGCATACAGCAATCATTGACACGTCATCAGCATACAGCAATCATTGACACGTCATCAGCATACAGCAATCATTGACACGTCATCAGCATACAGCAATCATTGACACGTCATCAGCATACAGCAATCAGTGGCACGTCATCAGCATACAGCAATCATTGACACGTCATCAGCATACAGCAATCCGCATACATTCCAATTCGAGATCTGTATTACTTACAAAAATATAAATATTTAATACATAATAAAGTTACTCCACTTTGGTTTTGAACATCCGATACAATGTTGTTAACAAGTCAACAAAATAATGAACACAGTAAACACACTAAAATGATATTTTTATAGGCTTAAGGTACAAATTTAATAATCTGTGATCGTTTAATATGACTGTGAACGTCTCTACCTATAGCAAATACATTGCGCCTTATTAACACCTGGCAACGTAAAAAATGCGATTATTTATTTAACCATAAATAATATTTCTTAATTAAATATATAAATTTGAAATCTGATACTGTACATACTACCTTGATCAAAAAGTTTAAGGACCGGCCACCGTGTGGCGCTGTCAGTCACCCGATTGGAATTCTTTTTTTTTGTTAGGTAACCACATCTATCATTGACACTTCCCTCCAAATTTCAGCGTCATAGCTTGACATTTGTAAAAGTTACGCTGTACTGAGTACATCTACTTTTGTGCGTGTTTTCGATTTTTTACAAGTTTGAAAATGCCATCAACTGTGCATCAACGAGTTTGCATTAAGTTTTGCGTGAAAAACGGATTTAACTGTCCGCAGACCTTGAAAATGTTAGAGAAGTGTTTTTCGGTGGCACGAACGCTTCAAAAGTGGGCGTGAGTCGGTCGAGGATGACGAACGCAGTGGCAGTCGGAAACCGATGAAAACATCGATAAATCAAAGAAATGTTGACCGAAAACCGCAAATTGACCATTAGAGAGCTGGCAGAGGGCTTGAACATCGCTTATGGATCCGCTCAAGACATTTTGGTTAGTGATTTGGGCCTCAGACGTGTCGCTGCAAAACTGGTGCCGAAAGACCTCAATTTCGTGCAAAAAAAAGACCGCATTGAAATCGCGAATGACATGATTTCCATGAGTTTTTGACCAAAAACAACACGATTACTATCCAGCAGCCTTCAAATTAACCTGATCTGGCTCTCTGCGACTTTTTTCTGTTCAACCGACTTAAAAAACCGCTTCGCGGAACGCGTTACAGCACCCGAGAGGATGTCATGAAAAAATCGAAAACGGCTCTGATGGACATACCGAAAATTGAGTACCAGCGGTGTTTCGAGGATTGGATCAAGCGCTGGCGTAAGTGCGTTGCAGTCGATGGGGAGTACTTTGAAGGGGACCATATTGATTTTGATGTATACACTTGTATTTTCGATTTTATGAATAAAGTCCTAAAACTTTTTGATCGAGGTAGTACTATAGAATGGTGGAAACTGATATCACCGTAGTATTATAATATTTTGATTTGAAAGCAATTCTGCAATATGGATTATTTATTTGATTCGCAGTCAACAAAATAACGAGTATAACATAATAGCCACGACTCGAATCACAAGGCATTGGGTTAAATTAAAACTAAATACATAAATATCGGAACAAAACAAGAAACGACGTCCCGCTGAATCTGGTTTAGACCTTCGAACATCATTTGAGGTTAGGAAGATGCAGTTCCTTACGCCAAAAAATTACAACGTATTCCTGGAAGAACAATTTTTGTAATGACACGCCTTCAAATGTAAAAAAATATGTAACAAATTGGCTCTTTAATAGGCGGAAAGAGACGAATTAAGAGATGTTGAATGACTCCACAATGGGCTGTGAGTAACTATAGTTCAGAAAATGTAGGATGAGTCCTGTGACAGCTCACAAATTTGCCCCAACAACCTTGTAACGATGTTCAGTAATTTTAATTATTTTATCAATTTTAATATACGAGTACGTCTCAATTCTAATAAATAGCAAGTTATTTAGGTAAATACATTACATAAGGTTGTATTGGGGCAAATTTGTGAGCTGTCACAGGACTCATCCTACATTTTCCGAACTATAACTGATGTATAGCATATTATTTATAGTTAAGGCATTAACATTGTGAAGGTTTAAAGACATTGTAATTTGTTTTATTAAACACTGTTCATTCCACCTTTTTTGTGGAATAAACAAAGTCGAATAAACAGTGGAATAAACAAAAAAGTGGAAAAAACAAAAAAATGGAATAAACAAAAAAGTGGAATAAACAAAAAAAATGAATAAACAAAAAAGTGGAATAAACAAAAAAGTGGAATAAACAAAAAAGTTGATTAAACAGTGTTAGATAAAAACAAATTACAATGTATAGTATTTTTATATAATCATTACACACATACACTACACTATATCTAAAGTCGAATGTGTTACCATCACATATTGAAAGATCTAAAGGGATTTGTTTATAGTTCGTCTTTCCTTGGTTTTCTTAGCAAACATGTTTTTTTTCTAAACATATGCAGATGCGGAGAAGTGCCTAAACGAATGGCTACAGTAACCATCTTCCTCTTCTAATACTCAACTTGAAAATTGAGTATAAAAAAATATTAATAAACTTCCTACCTGGTATCCCGCAGCGAAGCTGTTCAGGGTAGTATCGGGTCCTTAATGTAGCCAACTTATATTTCAAATTTCTCTGGAACTATCATAAAAACTCAAACTCAGCAGATACATATAACACGCATAGCAACTGATCAAATGTTCACCATCCCAAGAGTTAGAGTTGTTTGTTTATAAAGATGAATTTATTCAATTTCTTATCATGTTTCAATAAATACGTGGGTCGTCCAGAAAGTAAAGAACGTTTTTGCATAACTAAATAAAAACGAAAGATATACACAAAACTTTATTTACAAAGTCACAATACCTTACTCTATTTTTCAATGTAGTCGCCATAGCTGTCAATGCACTTATTGTAACGTGGAACCAATTTTTCAATTCCGATGTTATACTCTTCTACCGCCAAAGATTTGAGCCAGGATGTCACTTTTTGTTTGGGTTTAGGTCTTCATCGTTTGCAAACTGTTTTCCACCCGAAAATTCCTTTACTTTCGGGAATAAGTGAAAATCACTTGGTGCCAAGTCAGGGCTGTAAGTAGGATGTCCAAAACGACGTTGAAGTTCTCGCTGTGTTTCGTGCTGATGCATGAGGCAGCGCATTGTCATGAATCAAAACCACATTTCCCGACAACATTCCACGTCTCTTGTTTTGGATGGCGCGTCTTAGTCGTTGAAAAGTTTCACAATAGGCCTCTGAGTTTATTGTGTGTTCTCTTGGCATAAACTCCACGTGGATCAAACTCTTTCGGTCCCAAAAAAACTGTTGCCAACACTTTTTTGGTGTTGAGATTCGGTTTTTCTTTTCCGAGCACACATTTTTTTGTAGCCAAGGTGTTCTGTCACTATTTCATGTAGGAGCGATCGTGAAATTTGTGGGAAAGATTCATGTACTGTGCTTAAAGTTGCCTATAAATTTCGATAGGCCGAACATTTTGTGCATTCAAAAAACGAATGACACTACGCACTTCACATTTGGCGAGATTTTCGATGGGCGCAGCCATTTTGAAAGGTTACAGAACAAAGACGCACAACCATTCAGCAACAAAACTCGGCTTGCACTGAAGCGAGGGAAGGAGCTAACTGGTGCGCATACGATCGCGGTGGTGGGGGATCGGTACAAGGCGTTATGCCCAATCGTTCTTTACCTTTTCTGGACGCGCCTAGTATGTTACATACTCGTACATAAATACATACGAGTATACACGTATAGCTTATTCCATCGTCTTAATATTGCCATTACTTCAATGCCATATTTACTGGTAAACTTGCACCAGGTTTTAATTATGTTTTTTTAATTTAAAATTACTTTTTAATATGACACTTAATCAATGAACACGCACAAAACAGATCATCTTTACATATTAAAATTCCAATTACTATTGTTAATTGCATGCACAGTTCAATCATGTTAACAGGTTAGTCAAAATATTAAACCATAATTAAAAACGTTTATTTTTTTTCGGTCAATTTGCCTTCTCCTTAACCCTGACACCGTTTAACTAAATGTTCATATCACAGTTAAAAAATGTTCGTATTTAAAGAAAATAAACTTAAAAAAACAGTGCAGAATTATTTAGGGATAGATTCAAATAATTTCTAGACTTTTATATTTTATACCGTTTCATCTTTACGCCATTTTTATTTGAAAAAAAAAACTTAAGACCTTTTTCAAACATTCAAGTATTTTAAACATTTTGTTTTTCCTTTTAAACCGTAGAGAGATTATATTTTATCCCAATAAATATTTTAGAAAGAAAATAAACTATTTACCTAATATTTTCAACAACAACAGAGTTCAATAATCTATTGAAATATTTTGAAAAAAAATCAAACACGTGTTATTTTCCTTTTAATATTTTACGATAATTCCATCGGGTAAGGCGTCTGCTGTTATAGGACTTTCTTTGAAAATCATGAAATTCTAAATAGAAAATAAGTGTTTGCTTTTTCATGCATAAACCATATTTTTATATCCGTAATATTACGACTCGAAGAATTAGTTAAACTGTTTATATTTTTCAAATCAAGTATGAACAACTCTTCGATGAATACCTCCGTGGTCAAGTGACAGAGCGATTGTTTTCCATTTCGGGGTTGATGCTCGAAATAAAAGAGCCCAAATGTGGAAATTTTGACGTTAAAAGGATATTTGCAACGTAGAAAATACGTTATGATAAATTTGGGAAGATCTAGATAAATGTGGCACGACCATGTATTATGTCGTAAAGGTCATTTATTTATTTATTTTTTCAAAACAGGCTTAGTCCAATTACTTTGAAAAATACAAGACATTAAAAAAGAAGAAAAATTACATGGAAATTTTTTTTTTTTTAATTATATAAAATAAAAAATAATGCATATGTATACAAACCAGTATATACACACAAACATATGTTACATATATATTCAGTCACTTAAGTATGTTGATGAGTGCTTTATAACGCGCTTAACCCTTCCCTTACGGTGATAAAAATGAAACGCGTGCTCCGGTGTTGGGTAGTGAGTACGCGATAAAAAATTAGCGATTTTAAATCGGAAAAATAAGAACATTCATAGATAATCCCCTTAATTAATTATAATTGAAGTTTAAAATTATAATAATTGAGATTTATTTGCTGAAAACATTAAAAAACCATCTGGCAACGCTCACGGAATGGGCGTAGATCTAGTCTCGTTGCCAGCTCAACAGCTACTGCGGCGCGGCAGGGTTGGTGGCTAACTCGGGCGTGGCTTACACTTGCGAGGTTGAGACAATTGCGCTCCTCGTTATTCAGTGACGTATGCAAAAGTGAGATGCGAATATAGTGTCGCGCTTCCCGCATACTTTTCACCTATCGTCAAGACCCAAGATCGAGGCACTCACAGCGTTTAAATGCGAATTTGTTTCCGATATTCACGAAAAACTTACGATGTAGTCGATAAATTCTGATTATTATTAATATTATTTTTTAAATCAATGCGTAAATATATTATGGAGGAATACCTAAAATCTTAACCTTGTATTTATTATATTTATAGAGATATTGATGGTTATTAGAAGCAACGTGTAGAAGATACCCAACACAGGGAAGGAAAGGTTAATCTAAGAAGAAAATTTACTTTTGCTTTTGGTAATGTGATGTGAAATATGTCAATATCCGAAGCAGTCCCGTTAAGAAGAGTTAAGGCCCTTCCAACAGGCGTAGCGGCTGGAAGACCCGTTCTTGCGTATGTTATTGAGAACAGTTCCTGCCGGCGCAGTCTAGTGTAATTGTTAGGAACATTTAACGCTAATCTTTGTAGTAATGCTGGACAGCTCACAACTCCTCGAACGAGTTTGACAACGTATACCAGGATGGCTGAGCATCATAATATCTTCTGATGACTCCTCTCCATCCATCCCTGAGCTCCGTGGCTCGAAAAGCAGTTGTTAAGGGTAGTCCTGTAGCGTTTCTCACTTGGTTAGTTCAACGCATTGAGATTCTTCCTCTATGTGTCGTCCTTCCAGTAACCACAAACCTCTCCAAACTGTCTCCTTGGCCACGATCAATGCGCCCAAGAATCGGAGGTCTCGTCAAAAGCATAGTTTCCTGAGCGTCCATATTTTCCACTCTATCTATGTGCTATGGAGAATACCTGAGTTTCTGTACTTAAGTCAAGTACAGTCCAGTTCGACCCCACCACCAAGCACGATGTTATAGAGGACAAAATAAATGCCCATCCTGCGCGATTCACACTAGAAGACTGAAATTTACTTATTTTTTTATAAGCGTTACGTTACTTCGCAACGGAGAAAAAGCTGCCTAAAAGGACTCCTTCTTTGGTGGCGACGCACTTGAGTGAGAAAAAAATATTATTGTCGAATGACTTAAGGTCCAACATCACGAGAGAAGGTATTGTCGAATGACTTAAGGTCCAACATTACATCTTTGGTGGCGACGCACCTGAGTGAGAAAAAAATATTATTGTCGAATGACGTAAGGTCCAACATCATGAGAGAAGGTATTGTCGAATGACTTAAGGTCCAACATCACATCTTTGGTGGCGACGCACCTGAGTGAGAAAAAAATATTATTGTCGAATGACTTAAGGTCCAACATCACGAGAGAAGGAAAATGACTCGTAGCAGAGTAAATATATTTATAAAATGACTTTAGGCCTGGAGTTCGTTCAAACAGTATAGCAAGTTGTCAGTACTATCATAGAAAATTTTGAATGCAACAAAACTATTCTTTGACGCCACTAAATCGGAGTAGCTAATCGGTCCGAAGATAAACTGATGTAAGGCTGAGTCGAGTTTCCTTCAGAAATAATTGACTCGATGATCATCGCAGTACCACAAAATGTGATCTGTGGATTGATTAATGTAGTCGTAAAAATGACAACAAGACGAAGGGACAAGGTTGAAACTGAAGAGGTTGCTATTAAAGCTTACATGGCCACTGAGAAATCAGATGTCGAGTCGAGGTACGCCTTGATACAAGGAAAACAATCCTTGCATCAAAACTTTCCACGGAGAAGGACGACCAACGATGTTGCCAAGTTAAGCACGATCAAGCCTCTTTATTAGTATTATATTTATTGTGATTGCTTCAACATAGTTAGACATATTAATACATGATGCTGATGTATAAACACTGAAAGAATTTTTTGATTTGCTTCAGACTCGAAGAATTGGTATGAACAATATTGTCGCCATACGAGGCAGGTTCCGAGAACGGAACCATTATTTAATGGTAGTCAAAACATGGATACGGACGTATTGTAATGTGATAACGGGCATTGTTGACGGGTCTCATTGTTTAACAATTCGTATTGTTTGCCTCCGCACATTATTCCAGATACTTGAGATTAATAAAAAAACTCGATAAGGAAATTCTCGTGTAATGAGAACTATATTGATTTGCGCGAGTGAAACGTGGATACGGAAAAGGAATAAAATAAGTGAACATTGTGGATGTTTGATTCTGAATACGATAACAAAAGGTGGTATGTGGAAAGCAATAAAAAATAAATTATTTGTACGGTCGTCGAAGATACTTAGTTGTGAGAACAGGTGTGTCAGGAAGATATTGGGAATCAGGTGGTATGAACACATAATAAACGACGCTGTACGCAGGCGCACCCGGCAGGGGTCTGTCGTCTCTGTAATTCGGGAGAGGCGATGGTCCTGGCTGGAACATGTTCTGAGAATGCCTGATGATAGATAGCCGAGGAGAGCGCTGTTTTTCTGTCCATTGGGGTCCCGACGGCCTGGAAGACCCTCTCTCACGGTGTACCGTTCCTATGACAAGGAAGTCAGAGCGTTAGGAATTTCGTGGAGACAGATTACTAACACCGTCCAAAACCGCTCTGAATGGAAAAGACTGGTGGCTTCCCTATACTCCCTTGTGGAGCTTTAAAAGGATGAATTGATTGATTGACGGTCGTCATCGTCGTTGCTGGACCTCATAGTTAAGGATATCCTCGTCATTCCAACGTCAATTCAGTTGGAAAGCAAAGCTACGCCGTGGACTTGGTTTTTTTTATAAGAGTGAGTGAGCCGTTGGACACCAGTCAACTCACCTACTGGATCCGATGGCATACCAAATTGAAACCATCGGAGCACACCAGCATGTTTTTTTTCTATTTTGGAAATAATAGTTATGGCTAGAGTCATAGGTATCCTTATACCTCCGAATACAAGCTGGAATAAATGCTTGTATCATCCGAGGGGAGAAGAACAGCACGGGGTTCGAATCGGTGAAGTCCAGCGTGTTAGCGTGTGGCCATGTATATACATCAATGGTTGGTACCCTTCAACATATCCGAATTGGTAATTCGGACATAGAGAAACACGTGTTCGAAAGACTACCTTGCCTTTGGTCTCATTAATCGAGCTGGTTTAGGACCAATATAATCCTAAGGATTTCTTGGAGAGACCACATTACAAACGACGAGGTTCTCCGCAGGATTGAAGAAACCAGACACCTGTCAAACACCATATCGGAAAAGCGTGCAGAATGGATGGGTCATACTCGTATGCTGCGACACGAAAATCTCCTGCACAATATACTGGAGGAAATGATTGAGGGATCGATTGGCATAGGGCGTCCTCGCCGAGAGTGTCTGGAGCAAATATGCCACGATATGGACTGCACCTCCTATACAGAGCTCAAGAGAAGACCGAGCGGAGTGGAAGAGGAGATGAAGGGCTTTGCTGCTAACCAATCCCCAGGATTGAAACTGAAGAAGAAGAAGTTCACATTTATCCCTAATCACTTCATTCCATATTCATACATTGTCACCCCGTGTGTTCTAAGTGCATGCATTTCTACAGAATTTATTCAGTTCTTTTTAATATTTTTCCACGTCCACTCTTCACTCCCGTATATCAAAGTTGGTACTAAAATTATATTGTGTACTATTATCTTTGCAAATTTTGATAATGTTCTGTTCGAGTATACATGTTTTAGTACCCCATCGACTTTATTTTCTATACACACAATTTCTTGTTATTATAATTTTTCCCAAGGTGTTAACATTCCTTTTAATATCGTGATAAATCATAATTAATGAGGTGGATACCCTCGCTGTAACGCATTGGACTTCCGTTCGGAAGGTCGCCAGTTCGAACCCTGCGCATTCGACTCCCCTCGAATGACACAGGCATTTTTTCCGTATAGTATTCAGATGCATAAGGATACCTAAGACTCCGGTCATATCTATTCTTAAAAAAAAAAATCTGGACAACAAATATTTCATTGTATGAATACAATAAGTCATCTAAATCCCGTTGTTTAAATATACCCTCATAGTTTTCCTTTATCATATTTATTAATTGGCGTATTTATTATAAAAATTATCGTTAAATCGAAAGAAAAAATATATTTCCATAACTCTGGTTAGTAATACGTATAAATCAAAAAATAAATTGGTCTGGCCATTGCGAAAAAAGGATAAAAAAATGAATGCGGCAATTACCGAGTACCCAGAAAAGACAACTAACGAACCGTACAAAGTTGCAAAACGGATCCGCAAAATGAATTAAGTGCATACATTACACGCGCATATTCCACGAAAAAGGACGAATTTCAGACGATACCAAATTACCTCCGGTCGAAAAATATATTTTTCTCATATTGTCGACCTCTACATGTGTACCTGCTAATTGGTCAGATGCAATTTGCCATTTGTTCTGGAAGCAGACACACAGTTTATTTTTATTAAATGAATATGCAAAATAGATACAATACATACGTTGCCGAATTCAATAAAGGTAAAGGTAGGAAAACCATTTAGACAGTCGATCGGAGCGCGGTTGTTATTGCGACATGAGTTTGAGCACTTGGGCTTTCAGGATCAATGACGTGTGGAAAAGGTTTGCGTGGGCTCTTGGATGTGAATTTCTTTTTGTTGTTTTATATTTGTATTTCTGTATATATTTGTTTTTATTTTTATGATTGTGTGCGGTATATTATGGGATGAACATTTTTGTTCTTTCTGGAGTTATGATGTGTGAGGAGTTTGATTTCGCATGATGTTTCCAGTTGTAATTGAGTGTCACTGTTTGTCATGTTGATGAGAATGTGCAACGGGGTTTTGTTTTTGTGTAATCGAAAATCAGAAAGAATTATCGATTTATTTTTTCATGCTAAATATCCTCAGTGAGATACAGGAAAAAGCCTAGTTTACTGGGGACACGACAAATGAAAGGCAACAAACCCAGATCCATTAAGATTGTGTGTCCAAATTAAATTACCTGTTGTTTTTTAACAAATTATGTATATTTCTTGTCATATGTAATAAATAAAATAAAAATACGACCTCCGTACTAAATCTTCCGACCAGGGTTACGAGTCGATTCCCGTTGAAACCCAATTTATCTTAAAAGTCCCATTGACTTTGTTTCTCGTTGCTACATGCCCTTCGATATCCCTCGTAATTCTTCTATCGTATGAGAAAATACTACCAAAATAAAATAATTCTTCATCTTACTAGCATTTTATTACTCACCCATATACCACTTGTTGAAGTCATAGGTATCCTTATGCCATCGAACACTGGGCGGAAAAAGTGCCTGTGTCGTTCGAGGGGGAGTAGTACAGTGCGGGATTCGAACCGACGACCTTCCGCACGGAAGTCCAGTGCGTTACCGCGCGACCATGCACCTCTCTTTGATTATCACATTATCTTTTACTTTCACATTTTTCTATCACCATGACTTTAGGTTTCTCAACATTGTGTTGTATTGTATTACACTTTCGTTGTATACTGTATAACCTGGCGGGATTATAGCCACGTGGTAATCTCTCCCAACCAACAAAAAATATGTTAAAGAGGCTTTAAGTGAAAACCAGACTGGAATCATTTAAAAAAAATCTGGATTTGAACCCGGGTGGAGACAGGCATGTAACAGGCACCAACTAGGACACGGATGTCGTATTTCGTCCTCAAATCTTTCTCTTTACATCTCTTATATGTTACATAACATCACGTCATGTCACCCTGGTTCTTTGATATTTACATCGATTCATGTCTGAAGGAACTAGAGTTGATAGATGGCCTACAAATGTCGATTGAGAATGTGTGCAAATTGCTGTGTTCTGATGACCTGTTAGTTTTAGCGGAGAATGAGGACGAATTACAGTCTGATAAGTAAATTGTAAGACAAGGTGTTTGGATATAGAAGGGGCCAATAATGTGTGTCGAGATAGGCAAGTGTGGCGCTGTATCCTATCTGTCGACAGATAAATGGCATGGTAGTATGTGTACCGGACGTATGCGTCACAGATTTTTTTTTTATAAAATTGTTTGTGAAATTATTACTGTTGTATTTTAACACATCATCTGCGTTTTACCATTGCTTGTGACGATGCATGTATGTATACCTGTACATATTGTAATAAAATACTCCTCATGCGTGACCTTCGCAAATAATCACTATATATGATCGGACACCCCCTACACGCGGAAAGCGCGTGGTATTCGTGGTGCTTGCAAGCCGTGACGGCATACGTTCATGGTCGAATCAAGAGGCTTACAATAAGCGATGGACTAAACATAAGAAACGAAAAACGGAAAAAATGTATTATTTTCTGAAACGTCTGCTGTTTTTATTTGTACAAACTTCTACCTGCCAAAGAAGAATCTCTTCATCGCAAACGCAAAAAAACGCAAACCGGAATCTCCGAGGATTGAGCGGCGGCCATCCACATATTCTACAGTCTTTGTACCAGTGCTGTACAGTGTATAACTTGTATTTTATAAATCCAAAAACAAAGAGTTGATAAGATTATATATTTATTACTTAACAGCACTAAACAAATTGATTTATTTTATAATAACTCTTGGAATATAAATAATTGCAGTCATGTTTTAAGCTAAGAAGCATTCAGAGTACGTGAAATACAGAAATGTATATTTCAAATACAAACAGTCTGCTTGACAAGAGCGTGTACGGCTATATTTTTTCCTGGAAACCGTTAGAGGGTTGATTCAAACGCGAACAGGTAGCAGGACCCTTCCCCCAAGATGCTTTGTGTAGAAAAATTCAGTTGTCACTCGACCTTAGTTATACAAGAACATATTTCACCATGAGTGCCGCGTACGCATCACGTTACGAAGCCGTGTATCTGTGTACACATCCGAAAGGACCGAAAATGTCGTACGGAGCCGCTACTAAATACATGAGAAAGTCGAAGACATTTGAAAGTAAGTGGGTGAAATGCTATTCCGACGTAAAAATCGTCGATGATCTACCAGATCGTGGCAGTGCACAGAAAACGACGAAAAAGGAGGACAGAGTGATTTTACGGGTGTTTGAGAAGAATCCTTGTCTATCATTGCGTAGCGGACAGGCGGTTTTGCGTAAAAAGAGTCTAATTGTGTCATGTGACACTATAGTATAAGACGTTTACAAGCTCATGGAATGAAATTTCGAAGCACGGCGAAGAAACTATTACTGTCCGAAAAACAAGTTGAAAAAAGACTCACTTGGGCGAAACAAAACTTGGACCCCGATTGGGACAACGTAATTTTTTCGGACGAAGCTTTTTTCTTCTCCATAGCTGATGTACCCGCACCAATAGACTCATCCAGCGGACTGTTAAACACCCGTTAAAAGTCCACGTCTGGGGCTCTTTCTCAAAGCGGGGATTTAGCATTTTGCACATCTTCACAAATAATTTGAACGCTACCAAAATGGTTTAAATATACCAGAGGGCTTTATTACCATCTGCCCAAAGGCAGTATATAAGAAAAAATGAAAATTGGCTACTGCAAGAGGACAATGACCCAAAACATCGCAGTCGTCTTTGTACTGCGTGGAAACAGGAAAATGATGTTGACGTAGTGAATTGGCTGTCGCAGTTACCAGATGCAAATCACATAGAAAATGTTTGGGCACTCGTGAAATTCTAGCTCCGAGGGAAAAACATCTGGAACGTCAAGCAGTTATTTCGACAGATTCGACTTATATATAAGTCTTTGTCCCTTGATTATGCTATAAAATGAGTAGAAAGTATGCCCCGGAGATGCTGGGCAATTATTACTAGTGGAGTCGACTGGACAACTTATTAATAATAAAGCATCACGGTTTATATTATATCATGTACTGGGTGTTAACATAAGTTGTGTCCGTTTTTTTTTTCAATTTAAAATGAGCATCAAAAGTAAAACAAAATGGTAGAGGTTGTACGTCATTCGAAAGAAAATTTTCTGCCCTACAAGATATTGTGTTTGCTTTTACGTTACATATATTATTTTATTTGATTACAAGCTTTCAAAATGGAATGTCAAGTAGACGAAAGTGAGCATTTTCGACACCTCCTTCTGTTCGCGTTCAATCGAGGGAATAAAACTGCCAAAGCTGGTCGCGATATAAAAACCATCGAAGAGCTGTCCTTTAATTCATAGCATCTTCACCGTACACTTCGCAAATATCGCGAGCAGCTTTGGCAGCTTTATTCCCTCAATCGAACACGAACAGAATGAGGTGTCGAAAATGCTCACTTTCGTCTACTTGACATTCCATTTTGAAGGCTTGTAATCAAATAAAATAATATATGTAACGTAAAAGCAAACCCAATATCTTGTAGGGCAAATTTTCTTTCGAATGACGTATAACCTTTACCATTTTGTTTTACTTTTGGTGCTCATTTTTAAATTTAAAAAAACGGACACAATTTATGTTAACACCTAATAGTACGTGTGTATTTTTAATGCCTTATCCCAAATAGTTTTTCGGGTTTCGCCGTACACGTTTTTGTCAAACAGACAGTATTTATCGAATTCATGAAATAAAATTTTACAGTAAAAAAAAATATTCATTCAGTCTTGACTCCGTCACCCCTCCAAGTCGTCTTCATCATCGTCTTCTTCTTCTAAAAAAGCCTTCGGTGTCGGCAGCTTGTTGAACCGCTTCTGCGTCGCTATCCATATCTTACTCTTCTGTTTCTTATTCTTTGTGAAGGCCACGTCCAGCAGTGATCCTGGGACAGAGAAGGGAGCGTTGCCCAGCCCTGAAGTACCGATGTTGGACACAAGAGGAACCTGGAAAGAAAGGATAAAAATTCATTATTGTTTTGAAAGTATAGCGAGCATTCTAAAATATTAATTATGTTACAAAATGAAGGTCTGGTTTATTTTTATCTATACGGAAAAATACTAAGGAGGGTTTTTCTCATACTGCTGTATAGAGAATATCCATTATGTCACTAAATCGGTGCAATATATCTAAACTGCGCGACACTAAGTGTTTACCTATCACATTGGTGTATCTTGACTGGGGGAATGTTACAAAATGACCCCAGACTTTTTGAAGTGAAATTTCTATAGGCGCGGTAGGGCAAATTGGCTGAACGTCACGAAAAGTGAAACGCTTCAAATTTACACTCTAAATTATTTGTATTATACTTCAGCTATCATAAACCTATAATTTCTTTCTTGGAGTATGAATCTATGGAAATAGATGAATAAATAAAAAAATAAAAATTATTTAATAAATAGAGATTTTCTTGAATTAAATTCCACATAACCATTTTCTAATCCTTAAAAAAAATCGTTAATAAATGGAAAAAAGCAATGCATAAAATCAACTTTTCCTAGGAGCTAAGAAGTTTCACTTCTACCGCGCGAGAGTCTCACGCATTTGTTTTTTATAGCTTTTCTCTATGTATTTTCATTGTTATTATTTTAAGATACGAGTATTTAAGATACTAGTAATAAAATTCCTTTGGCATCCCAAAAAACTGACGCTAACACCTTCTTGGCCGATTTCTGGACACGAACTCGCTTCGGAGCCAAAGTGCCTAGTTCACACCACTCCTTAGCGTCTTGTTTTGATTCAGGATCATGGTGGTAGACCCAAGTCTCATCCATAGTGATGAATCGACGCAGAAAATAATTTTTATCCTTTCGAAATTGCTCCAAATGTTGCTCAGAAAGTCGCATTCGAACGTGTTTTTGTTGCATTGTTAGCAAATGCGGCACCCATTGTGCACACAGTTTTTTGAAACCCAAAACTTCAGCCAAAATATGCCATGTTGTTCCATGTGAGATGCCTATGGTGTCAGCTATCACATCCACAGTCGATCGATGATCTTCCAAAACCATATCCTGTATTTTCGCTATGATTTCTGGTGTTGATGCACTTTTTGGACGTCCTGAGCGTGGATCGTCTTCAACGCTTGTACGGCCACGCTTAAACTCCAAAACCCATCGGTGAACGGTTGGAAATGAAGGAGAAGACTCCTTTAATACTTTCACCATCTTTGCATGGATCTCAGTAGCCGATAAACCTTCCAAAACAAAGAATTTAATCACTGCACGATATTCGGATTTTTCCATTGTTAAAAAATACACTGACACGTCAACTTCAAATGGCTTGTAAACAAAGAATGAATTGACAGATCGAAATGAAATTTTGAGTACGTTCTTATGAAAGAGGAAATATTAAAATGGCGTAGAAATTTTGGTTTTCTACTGCTCCATAGATGTCGCTTTCAAAACTTTTTGACTAACCTAGTATATGTTATTTCAGAATCTAGGACCTTTTTTGTTGCGATAATTATTTCTGGAAGGTTAAGCACTAGGCGACCTTCCTGGCATGCGGAGTCCTGCGGGAATTTTGTGTGTCGCTATGTATGGGATCTTGTATCTGCCCATCCTATCCACATGGTCACGCCAGTGCCCCCTTCTCTTTCTGCTTCATCTGACTACGTCGTCGGATGTGAGAATTTTACCCTATCTCTAAGATATATGATGTTTACATACGATAAAAAATAATTAGAAATAAATAATTTTAAATATCCAATGTAAGATAAAATCTCTCAATATTTTTAGTAAACAGTAGTGAATACTACTACCATCACTATAAAATATTATTTAAATTATCATGATTATTGCAAATGTTAGTTTTAATGGTCGTTTTTAATAGATATCAAAAGTTATGGGCAAAATAATAAAACGAAATATCAATATTCAATATGTTAATGTGAATTCTAATCGACGAAAAGGTGAAAAAAGACATTGAACGGCGAGTCGCAATAGGAAACAAAATCAATGGGGCACTTTCGTTAAATCGTATGATGAGCCTCAACATATCCGAATACTTGGTGATACGAAATATTGAAAAGTGTAGGATCGGAACTCACAGTTTATGACCATAGTTTTAGAAAATACTACCGCACATGGTGAAGCAAGTACATTCGCACATGGGTTTTTTTAATTTTTTTCGGGTATAATCGGGAATCGAACCTGAAAGTAGAGGGTAGAAGTAGAACGTCTTACCAACTAGGCCATTGAGATCGTCAATGGGGCACAAACATACATATACTCAAACAGCGGCGGCCGGTCCCGAAGTGCGCTGGTGCGCTGAGCACCAACGCACCTCGAGACGCAGAGCGAATATGAAATATCGCTGTCTCACGGTTTACCGTACTCTGTCTGCCCTGTATGAATTTGCGTGTCCGTCCGGTGCGTATTGGAGATCGCTTCGGTAGTGTTGGCAAACTTCGTCGGTCAATTTGAAAGGAATATTTTTTTAAATTGTATTTTGTTTCTTTAATTTTTACTTAAATAAAAATACTCGTACTATTTGTCAGTATTCTTATGCATAGTTAATCTATACACATATTTAACATTTTTGGAAGTCATGCTTGCGAATATATAATTTAATTATTGCGAATTGTTTCTCCGGTTCAGCGCACCAGCAGCGCACCTCTAAACCGGCCGCCGCTGTACTCAAACCAAGTTATATCAAAATCTGCCAAAATGATAATTCATAACAGGATATATGTGTCAAGATGGCGATTATGGAAATCGAATATCCATAAAATATCTCACGTCCGTCTTATAAGTCCGATGAAGGAGTAAGGTGTCCTAAATTTGAACCGATACTCCAAGCATAAACAATCAACAGTGTGGATTAAGGAAGTATTCGTAAAACGTGGACGTGGAAAATAAATTAAACAAGCCGAGTCAAGTGACACTGTGGATATATTCTCGGCACCGCCTAGCAGTATGAGAATTCTGGCTGATATTCTTCCTTGCGATTAAGCTAACTACATATAGGAGGGCGCAAGTGACACTGTGGATATATTCTCGGCACCGCCTAGCAGTATGAGAATTCTGGCTGATATTCTTCCTTTGCGATTAAGCTAACTACATATAGGAGGGCGCAAGTGACACTGTGGATATATTCTCGGCACCGCCTAGCAGTATGAGAATTCTGGCTGATATTCTTCCTTGCGATTAAGCTAACTACATATAGGAGGGCGCAAGTGACACTGTGCATATATTCTCGTCACCGCCTAGCAGTATGAGAATTCTGGCTTATATTCTTCCTTGCGATTAAGCTAACTAAATATAGGAAGGCGCAAGAAGAACTGCAATTTTAAATCAATGGAGGAAAAAACAAGTTTTTTAAAATGTTCATTGGTATCCATGTGCACATGGGAATTATGTGTGGAAAATGATATCGGACAAATGGTTACCTCGGCTCCTGTTGCAGATGAGGACTCTTTAAGCAAAATTTTCAATAACGGATTCACATAAATTGATACGTATATCTGCAATGGCACGAATGATGTTGGATTTAAGGTAATCGATAGTTTTTTGGATTATTGGCGTACATTCGAGATTTAATATAACCCCAGAGAAAAAAATCTAAAAAATCGCACGGTCGTGGCGGCCAATTCACATTTCCACGACGAGAAATTACACGGTCGGAGAACTTTTCCTGCAATAAAGCCATTGTTTCATCAGCTGTATGACAAGCAGCCCCATCCTGCTGGAGCCATATGTTTTCCATGTTCAAATCGTTCAATTGATGCCAAAAAAAAGTTTGAATCATGTCACGATATCGATTTCCATTGACAGAAGATATTATTTCACAGGGTGGCGCAACAAGAACAGCAATTTTCAATTTGCTGCCATTTTTCAGCTGTCAAACGTATACTATTTACTATGGACATACGTCATCTACATAACCTATAAATTAACCATGCAGCGGTACAAGATTGTAGAATTTAATTTAAATTTAAAATTGCAGTTCTTGTTGCGCAACCATATAGAAGAAGACGTTCTTTGCGTAGCAGGAGAAATCCGTGCAAAATGGGTTTTTAAAATATGGTGGAAACGCGTCCACCGAGAAAAATATGTTGTATGATAATTTATGTGGTTTGGAAATGTTGTAAGATAGTTTATGTGGTTTGGAAATGTTGTATGATAGTTTATGTGGTTCGGAAATGTTGTATGATAGTTTATGTGGTTTGGAAATGTTGTATGATAGTTTGTGTGGTTTGGAAATGTGGTATGATAGTTTATGTGGTTTGGAAATGTTGTATGATAATTTATGTGGTTTGGAAATGTTGTAAGATAGTTTATGTGGTTTGGAAATGTTGTATGATAGTTTATGTGGTTCGGAAATGTTGTATGATAGTTTATGTGGTTTGGAAATGTTGTATGATAGTTTATGTGGTTTGGAAATGTTGTATGACAGTTTATGTGGTTCGGAAATGAGGTATGATAGTTTATGTGGTTTGGAAATGTGGTATGATAGTTTATGTGGTTTGGAAATGTTGTATGATAGTTTATGTGGTTTGGTTGAATGTTGAACGGATGGATGACGAAAGACTGACTTAAAAAAATACAATGTAAACGGTTATTGTTACGCTGCGCGTGCTATAATATTGGAAAAATAAACTAAAATAAACCGCGAATTACCTGCTTACTTAAGTGTTTCCAAGTCCAAATTCTTGATAAATGCAGTTTTCGTATATCTCCCAGCCAAGTTCTTAGCATTTATCCGCATCATTAATACGGATAAGGTCAAGAGAACTAATTAATTATTGAAATAAAAATCTCATTCATATGTAGGTGTGTTAAAATTTATATGCGGTAAAAATCTCATTCATATGTAGGTGTGTTAAAATTTATATGCGGTAAAAATCTCATTCATATGTAGGTGTGTTAAAATTTATATGCGGTAAAAAGCGTCTTACATGGTAAAATTATTATTATATAAAATTCTACACAACTCCTCATAGAATTCACTCCGTTCATTTGACGTCGTTACCATCAGGGGGTGTAACTCAGTGGTAGAGTGTCTGCTTCGCATGCTGAAAGTCCTGGGTTCAAATCCCAGCTCCTCCAAATATTTTTTTGTTTTTTTTAGTATCATTTTTTTCTTCTGCTAAATTCTATTTTTTTTAATCCCATTATTGTTGGCTTGTTAACAACAGTGACTTAAAAAATATTACATCTCTCTTCAATTACTTACTCCTATTTTTTTTTACTGTCCCATCTTTGTTTTTCTTTCCCAGTGATATTTGCAAATATTTTATTTTACTGTTTGCTTTTTTTTTTAATTTGTTTTAGATATATTTTTTTTCTTTTTGGAAATAACGAAAACTTTCCAAACTACGTTAATTTTGTCTGATTGGTTGGAAAATATTATCTTACAATTAATTCACCACTAGTTGCAACCCGTGAAATATTCAGGGAAGTAAAACAAATTCTACATTTATGAAAATATATATTCATAAATATAGAATTTGTTTATATGTATCATTTATACATCGTTCCCTTTTAAACCGGTTCAAAAATTGTTAGCTAGGTATTTAAAATTCGTTCAGTATCACGGACCCACCGAGATTCAAATTTCGAATTACTTTCGGAGAGAATCCAAGTATTACTCTCTCGATCTCTTGTATTCAAAATTCAATTATCGTATTCTTTCTTTGGCGACAACCATCGTACGGGTTTTTGCCTATTTATATTATGATTTGTTTACTTTACGTATCTAATTAAATAAATAAAGAAATATCTCAAAATATTTTAAAACAAGGAAATTAACTTTCAGATGGTTGTGTCATATAGTTATACTGCTTACTGGTGTACAACAGATTGCACAAAAACAAACCTATACCCACCTACTATTTAGAGACACGAACTTAATACTGGTGTTTAAATAATAATAAATAAGAGTACTTTGAAATGGTTTTGGCATGTAGAACGAATGAACGAAGAAAATTTGGCAAAACAAATATACGCTGCAAATGTGAATGGAATGCGTGATAGAGAAACACCAAGGAGAGATGGTTAGATCAAGTGAATGATAATTTGAAAAAAAGATGTGTAAAAATTTAGAGAAAACTGTTTAAGAGCTGTATAATAAGGTGTATGGATGTGGAAGAAGCAAAAATATTAATGTCGCGATATAAAAGTCTGACGCTCTCTCCTCTCTGCTTTCCCTGGCAGGAAAACGGCGTGATGGTATTTATGTAATGTTTATACAGGTTACAACCAATTTAATGGTATATTTATTAAGAAAATTATAATCAAATAATTTAAGTAAAAACAAACTGAATAAAAAAATAAATGTTAATAAATAAAATAGAAAATGCTTTCATGTAAATGTAAACTTAGGTATAGCCTCACAGACTTTCAGAAACTAAATCTTAATATAGTTACCTCTCCAATTTCCGAAAGTTCATTAAATAAAGTCATCCCGTGTGCGAGTGTGAATGTTAGTTATGTTCTAGAATCAACATATCACCGAAACATAGCACCGAAAATAACTATACAGTGGATGACTTAAGTACTTGTCTATCCAGCCACGTTATACGGTTTTAATTAATATTAACGTTCATCATAAAAAAACATTAATAATAATACTTTATTCTGTCAAAATCAAATTAGCCAAATTATGTTTTCTTTTAAAAAAATGTAAAATTCAATTCGATTTCACGAGTTAAAAAGCTCTTAAAAAGTCGATTGGCTGAAGAGGGAAAAAAAAGTTCTTGGTAAATCTTTTTTTTTTGTTACAAAAACATGACAAGATCACCCTTGAAAAGTTGTGCGATTAGAAAACTTAGAAAAGCTAAGTTTTAACGAATTCAATTATTGATATAAAAAAAGGTTAGAAGATTAAAAACAAACGACAAAGAAAAAAATATTTAATATATAATGCGTAGAAAAAAATATTTTAAGTTATAAAAAGTTAGTTATAAAAACCAAATTATTTTCATAAAGTTTGATAATACTCGTATGAAAATTTTGTAAATTCAATAAATTTATTTATTTTCGTAGAATTGACGGCCGATTTCGAACAATACTCGTAAAACATTTAAAACATACCATCACGTCATTTACCTGTCGTGGTAGACTGAGGGTGACAGAGTGCCATATGTTACTTTTCTAATTCGACACGCATCCTTAGCCCCCTTCACATCCAAACACCTTGTCATACAACCTCAACGATTTCTGTGACTTTCTACTTTTCTTTCTTTCAGAATATCATTCAATTGATCCCACCATACTTTCCTTGGACTTCCTCTCAAATGCATTCCACTCACATCTGCACTGTATATCTGTATTGTTAGTCTTTCTACATGCCTAAACCATCTCAACATACTCTTCTTCATCTTACTTAACACACCAGCCTTACATTCACATTCATCCTTTATCACTTCATTCAGTATTATCATACATACATTGTCACTGCATATATTCTTCTCATTGCACGCATCTCTATATAATTTATTCCGCTACTCTCAGTCTTTTTCCACGCATATGCGTCGAGAGATCACTGTCTAGACGACGTTCGTGGCCTAGTTGGTACAACCCCTGTCTTCTAGCCCGGGGGTTGCGGATTCGTTTCCCGTTGGAACCCAGATTTTTTTAAGGAGTCCAGTATGGTATTCACTTTCGGTCTCTTTTTGGTTGGTTGGGAGAGATTTCCATATAGCAAAAACCCGCGAGAAAGTACTGTATACAACGGAAGTGTTATACAAATAATTTCTTGAATTATGATATGATACAATAGACTATCCCTCGTGATCGAATATGATTGTCAGTCAACCTATGGATGGAGGACGACTGTGCGTATATTAGTTTATTGTATGCATGCTGTTGTACTTTAGCAAGAACACATTATTGACAGATAAAACCCAAAGTTTCGATAGCAAGGAGACAATCAGTAGGTTAATTTGCTAGTCTTTCATTACGCAGTTTTATCTAACATTATTTTTTGTGTTGCTTAGCAGCACTAAGAATTTATTAGGTGTTAACATAAGTTGTGTCCGTTTTTTCCAAATTTAAAAATGAGCACCAAAAGTAAACCAAAATGGTAAAGGTTAAACGTCATTCGAAAGAAAATTTTCTGCTCTACAAGATATTGTGTTTGCTTTTACGTTACATATATTATTTTATTTGATTACAAGCCTTCAAAATGGAATGTCAAGTAGACGAAAGTGAGCATTTTTGACACCTCCTTCTGTTCGCGTTCAATCGAGGGAATAAAGCTGCCAAAGCTGCTCGCGATATTCGCGAAGTGTACGGTGAAGATGCTATGCATGAAATGACAGCTCGTCGATGGTTTTTGCGTTCCAAAGACGGTAATTTCAACCTGAAAGACATGGAGCGTTCCGGACGACCAGTGGACTTCGATGAAGACCGCTTAAACCATATTATTCATGAAGATCCCTTTCAAACATTTTTCATCACCATTTTCAAACCATTTTTCATCACCAGTAATGATGCGGTAAATGAACCTTTGCTTGTGGCCATGCGTAGCTCGATGATGTGCGAGCAAACCAACAGAAATTGTCGAACGTTGATTTTTGTTTGCACTCAAAACATGTGGAACCCAAGTGCCGAACTTTCTGGACTTTTCCCATTGATTTAAGATGGCAGTATACAGTCATGTGACTACAATTCATCTGCTCAGACAATTCTACGGTGGTTTGAAGGGGATCTTCATGAATAATATGGTTTAAACGGTCCTCATCGAAGTCCACTGGAGGTGTCGAAAATGCTCAATTTCGTCTACTTGATATTCCGTTTTGAAGGATTGTAATCAAATACAATAATATATGTAACGTAAAAGCAAACACAATATCGTGTAGAGCAGAAAATTTTCTTTCGAATGACGTATAATAACCTTTACCATTTTGTTTTACTTTTAGTGCTCATTTTTAAATTTGGAAAAAAACGGACACAACTTATGTTAACACCTAAAATGATAAACTACAGAAAAAAACATAAGAGTAAAACCATTTTGGAATTGAATCTGCGAGGAATTGAACCTAGGGCGTTCGATTGCTAAACGTGATTCCTAACCGTTAGACCAAGGCAACTAACTGATATGAAATTATGCGCTTTGATTCAAACAACGAGTTATTTTAGATACAAGGTGTACGGGCATCGATATGACAATATGAAAAAAAATCATGAATTTTCATCAGTCGATGCGGAAGGAAAAAAGGGTCGAAAAATCACTCAAGAAAAAAGGGCGCGATCTGCGCCGAGTCATCACCGTCTCAACCTTTTTTCTAATCTAGGATTGTGTCAAAAAACCAAGACAAAAGTCAAACGAAATTTAGTTTCTGCTTTTAGTCTCTGCTTGAGCAATTGTGGAGATAATTTACTCTCTGCTTGAGCCATTATGTTAATAAGAATTATTTTAGTCAGACTGGTGCATTCCAGTTTCGGTACCGGGTGCAATGGATGCACACGTCCAGGTTTTGGGATTAATTAAATACCGAGCTGCACAATGGTCCAGTTTTGGTTAAGGCAACAGGCACACTAAGGCGGTGCTTTACAAAATTTAAATTTTTACCTCTTTTGCTATTTAAATTGTCTAGTTTTTTTAATACACTCATATTTATTTTCTTTCAGAAAAATACTAAGTCACAAAAAAATAATATTTTATATACGAGTATTTTTATTTTATCTAGCCCAATTTTAATGTGTATATCGGCAGTATCAAAATCAGCTAAAAATAATAATTCACAGCAGTATTTTTTCCTACAACTTTCATACATGTGAGTGAAATGTGGAAATGAAAAAATGTTGACAGGAGTCGAATAGATGGTGTAGAAATGCGTGGAAGTAAAGAGATGGTGTTGAAGACTACATGGGGTGACAATTTATGACAGAATACGAAATTTACTTCCTTTTTTCTGACATTTATTTATTTTCTGTTATTTTTTCTTCTTAATCTACATGTGCAAAGGTGTGGGCTGAAAAACATCTGGTGTCATCGCGGATGGGCTCGCCCTATATAGGTGGAGTGTATATCTGCCGAGGGGTGTTATTAGATGAGCCCAGCAGACCTTTTCATAGCTTCTATCTTAAACGCATTTTCTGCTATTTATGTGTTTTTTGGAACGTATTTAAACATATTATGTACATACTATTGTATGTTGGTATCAATAAATCTATGTTTATTTATTTATTTAAATTAAGTAATAAGGTTTTAAAGCGAACTTGATGTATTGAATAAGACGAGGAAGATCACTTTGAGATGGTATGGACATGTAGAAAGAATGAATGAAGAAAGACTAACAAAACAAACATGTAGTGCAAATCTAAGTGGAAAGCGTAATAGAGAAAGACCAAGAAAAGTATGGCTGGAGCAAGTTATTCTGAAAGAAGGAAACGTAGAAATTGTAGGAGCTGTATGAGGTGTTTGTATGTGAAAGTGGTGAAAGATATGTGTCGAGATAGGAAACTCTAGCGCTATGCCCTCTCTGCCTACCCCGACAGTAAAATGTCGTGATAATTTTGAATTTTTATTTTGATACATTTTTAACTTTTTTTTCTTTTTGTAACATTAAAACTTCTTAACCTCTCAACCAACAACTATAGTTCGGAAATTCTAGGATGAGTCCTGTGACAGCTCACAAATTTGCCCCAATACAGGGATAGTGGCCAATAAGGGTAGGGGAGTAGGTGACGCCAAAAGGATGGCTTTTGAACGGGGAAAATATTTAGCGGAGAACTATTATTGAGATGAATTATAAACAACCAAGTTAATTTCAATAATATTCCTCTACTAAATATGTTTCCTGTTTAAAATCCATATTTTCGACGCCTACCTATTCCCCTCCCTTTATTAGACATTACTCCCCTTTTCTGTACCTATTACAAATAGAAAACCAATTTTAGATATAATTTAATTCACCTGACGAGGAAAACGGAGGACTTTGAAACCGGGAATGAACTCAAATAAAACAGTGGTGAAAACAAAATAAAAAAAACTTTTTTCAAAGGGCTACTACAAATGCAATACGAAGAAGTTATCAGAAGGCATTCTTCTTGTTACTCCAGGACAACGCCCCGTGGGTCCGGTCTGCGCCGATTAACGTCACAAACTTCACAAAAATAAGGCCAACACACGTGAAAGAGTTGCCGATTTGACGTGTAAGATATTATGTGTGGGATGTATTCTGTGTAGGCCGTGGTGTAATGCGTGGGTAAATACACCTGCCCTGAGAGTGGATTAGATATAGGTTCGAATCCCGCCGGTCATATTTGACTCATCAGACATTGTTTTATCTTAACGATTTGGTGTTTTTCCACACATACCATAACGCCATTCCCTGAAAGTGTAGGCAGAGAGGACTTAAAGTCAGATTTTTATTTCTTCTACACACACACACCTTCTCATACAAATTTACGAAGTCTCTGACATTTTACATATTTCAAAATATCATTCACTTGATCTAACTATACGTTATTACGTCTTCCTTCACCACACCTTCCTCTGACATTTTGCACTATATATATTTGTTTTATTAATATTTTTTCATCCGTTCGTTCTTCATGTCCAAACGTCAGAATAAATAATTTTTAACCCTTCCCTTACGGTGATAAAATTGAAACGCGCGCTCCGGTGTTGGGTAGTGAGTACACGATCAAAAATTAGCGATTTTAAATCGGAAAAATAAGAACATTCATAGATAATCCCCTTAATTAATTACAATTGAAGTTAAAAATTATAATAATTGAGATTTATTTGCTGAAAACATTAAAAAACCATCTGGCAACGCTCACGGAACGGGCGTAGATCTAGTCTCGTTGCCAGCTCAACAGCTACTGCGGCGCGGCAGGGTTGGTGGCTAACTCGGGCGTGGCTTACACTTGCAAGGTTGAGACAATTGAGCTCCTCGCTATTCAGTGACGTATGCAAAAGTGAGATGCGAATATAGTGTCGCGCTTCCCGCATACTCTTCACCTATCGTCAAGACCCAATATCGAGGCACTCACAGCGTTTAAATGCGAATTTGTTTCCGATATTCACGAAATACTTATGATGTAGTCGATAAATTCTGATTATTATTAATATTATTTTTTAAATCAATGCGTAAATATATTATGGAGGAATACCTAAAATCTTAACCTTGTATTTATTATATTTATAGAGATATTGATGGTTATTAGAAGCAACGTGTAGAAGATACCCAACACAGGGAAGGAAAGGTTAAACTAAATAAATTATTTGTAATTTATTTTTATCAAACACTGTTTATTCCACTTTTTTGTGAAGGTATAACCCTACCGATTTCAAGGCCTTCACCTCATCTTCAGGGGAGCGCTAATAAGACTGAAGATGAGGTGAAGGCCTTGAAACCGGTAGGGTTATACCGTTACAAAAAAGTGTAATAAACAGAGTTTGATAAAAACAAATTACAATGCCTTTAAACCTCCACAACGTTAATGCCTTAACTATAAACAACATAAATAAATAAACTTTATGATTCAGACTACAGGAACTCAGGAGGCTTTCTGGACCTGACATGACTATTAAAAAATCTTAATAATGCATAAAGTTGCTGTGGCATCAAACATGCACCCAAAATCAGTCATAACACGACGCTAAGTATTAAGTAATTCATATTGCTTTTAGCGGCATTGTGGTTATATTATACTAAAGGGTCTTTCAAATTGTGCGGTTTTTTTTAGTCTTGGATAAAACACAGATGGCGTCGCGAACTTGCCTGGGTCTTGTGACATTTGAGAAGTGTAATGTATGACATTTATAAAAATGGAGTCGTATACAATATAACAACGCGTTCAAATTGTTGAATTATTTTATGTATTGTAATCTTCGGAAACGGTGATGTTAATTGGCCACCAAGATCATGTGATCTGACACAGTTGGGACTATTTTCTCTGGGGTTACGTGAAAAACCAGGTCTATAAGAATGACCCCCGATCAATTCCTGAGCTGAAGGACGAAATTATTCGCGTTATTGGTGAGTTAGAACCGCAATTATGCCAAAATGTCATCGAAAATTTTGACAAAAGAGTGGACATCCGTGGAGCTGCAAGAGGTGCACATTTGGTGGATTTTGTTTTTTGTGTTTACCATAAATGTCATACATTATACTTCATTGACCAATAAAATTTTTTTTAAATCAAAGCAAATTGTATGTTTTATTCAAGAATTAAAAAAAAATTGAATTTAAAAAACCGCTCAATTTGAAAGACCCTTTGAAAGACTCAATTTGAAAGTCCTTCAGCTCAGGAATCGATCGGAGGTCATTCTTAAAGACCTGACTTTTCAATTAACCCCAGAGAAAATAGTCCAACGGTGTCAGATCGCATGATCTTGGTGGTCAATGAACATCACCGTTTCGAGATATTACAATACATAAAATAATTCAACAATTTGAACGCGTTGTTGTATTGTATACGACTACATTTTTATAAATGTCATATATTACATTTCTCAAATGTCACAAGACCCAGGAAAGTTCACGACGCCATCTGTGTTTTATCCAAGAATTAAAAAAACGCTTAATTTGAAAGACCCTTTACAAGGAGGGCACATCTTCACATCTATCTATGCACATACACAGCGATTGTCACGACATATGCTTCCATAAATACTTATCTATTTTTATTACTTCTGACCTTGCTCCTAGTTAAAATGTCTAACTTCATAACGTATTCTACTCGTATTACACATTATCACCCAATCTCCTTTAATAAAAAAATATTTATCAAATATTTTTTTTATAACGACAGTCGTTTAACAAGTTAATTCCAAAATATACCTTCGTTTGTATCCCGGTCCCTTAATCAGCACGTATCTCATATGCAGTAAAATCCATGCAGAGATTAGTGCTGGGAGTCTAGACGAGTTATGCAAGTGTGGAACAGTGCCGATATTACGATACATACTGCATGTAGATCCTGTCTGATCGGTGCATTATGTCCGAGTCAGCAGGATGCACTCCTAAATGTGCAATGCAACTCTGCACTTATACAAAACTACCAAGGATACCCGTTTTCATTAGCCCCCGTTTAAGAGTAACTAGTTTTATTCAACACTGTATTATTTTTTATGTATTGCTATCCACAACACAACATTAACAATTTGAAACAGTTTTAATGGAAAGGCGAACATCTAAGAGTATCAGTGCATAACAATAAACATACAAACTCACCGTTTTATAGATATAGATAACCACTTCACTTGGCAAGTCAGGTGACGAAGCGGTCTCATTCGATAATCACAAATTTCATATATTTTTCCTAAAATTCTTAAACACTCAGCTAAATTATTTATGACTTACGAATTCAACGTTATCACAAACACATTTCCAACCACATCATACACCTATGTTAATGTCCAATTCCTCATCGGTGAGCGGTGTTACTGTCATCATTCAAATTCAACAGAGACGGATAAAATAAAATTTTAATAATTTCGATAGGTGTTACTGTCATCATTCAAATTCAACAGAGATGGACAAAATAAAATTTTAATAATTTCGATCGGTGTTACTGTCATCATTCAAATTCAACAAAGATGGACCAAATAATATTTTAGTAATTTCGATCGGTGTTACTGTCATCATTCAAATTCAACAGAGACGGACAAAATAATATTTTAGTAATTTCGATCGGTGTTACTGTCATCATTCAAATTCAACAGAGACGGACAAATCATTCAAATTCAACAAAGATGGATAAAAAAATTATGTATATTCAATTAAGGTACAAAAGTGTAAGGTCTTAACAATTAAGATCGTGTATGGTCATATGCCACGCCGGCCACGACCAATGCATGGTCAGGGGATGTTACAGTTTAAATAAGACTCCTCTACCCACAGCACTGTGTCAACTAGAGCCAATAGAAAACGTATTGATTCGTTATATTCTGAAATGTTAAAAATCTCCTATCTATTTTTTTAGCGTCTTCTTATTGTCTACTTGCTGACCCTGGGAACCGAAACGCCTACCAGATTCCTCCAGCGCTCACAGAGGGGCGATAGCACCCACTTTGGGAAACAATTCTGTAAATGAATACTTTGCTTCAGTTAAGATAAGAAGTGCTCATGGAAGACTCGTTGACATGCAATTCAATTAAGTCATGTGAATTGTGGCGAGCTGCATGGCCGTGCGGTAACGCGCTGGACTTTTGTGCGGAAGTTCGTCGGTTCGAACCCCGCCCTGTGCTACTCCCCTCGAATGACACAGGCAATTTATCCGCCTGGTATTCGGGCATATAAGGATACATATGACTTCGGTTATTTCTATTCCTTCAAAAAAAGGGGAGGGAAACATGCCGGTGTGCTTCGATCATCTCCCTTCAGGTGTGCCATCGAATCCAGTACAGCAGTGTGACCGGTGAAATTGCTGGTATGCAACGGTTCACTCAAATGAAACAAACTCCACGGCACTGCTTCACTTTCCAGCTGAATTGACGTTTGAATTGCAATGGGATCCTCGACTACGAGACCAAGCAATGACGACGATTCGAGCTAAGAGCGGAACAAACAAGCTATCACCACAACCCTGGATTCCTATTCTGTCACACTTTGCATCCCCTTGTTTGAGCAGGAAGAACTAACAAAAGCAGCGCAAAGTGACCTTCCTCTGAGTCAGGACTTACATTTTTTGCGGGAGTTTTTGTACGTGCGGAACTCGGCAAGTGAGAAATGAGTGGATCATTCGGGACTCAATTGTGAAGCTACCCCTAGGCTCTCTCTATTCCAAGAAAGGCTTAAGGGGATATTCTACTCCAGAAATTTGAAAAATAATAATATTTTTTTTGCATATTTTTAAACTTTAGATCTTAAAGAATATGTTTTCAAAAGGAAATTTTAAAATTCTCAATATATACGAAGTTATAGCTATAAATGAGGCAGCAATTACGCCGCACCGGTATGACTCGGACAATAATCTCAAAAATTTAAACGCGTTTTTATCGAAACTAGTTTTTCGACCTGGTCGACATAAAATCTCAATTTCTATCCAACCGATTGCCTTCAAATTTGGTATGAAACTTAGATAAATGTTTATATATCGTCCCTACCTTGAAAAATCCAAAACTATTTTTTTACTACTTTTAAAAAATCTTAAATATTTGAAAAAAAGGGTAAAATAATGGAAATTTTTTTTCAGACAGCCACCATTTTACGATTTTTTTTCTCTTTGGTACCAACGATAACGAAATTATTTCTTATCAAGAAACTGTCTAAAATTTTTATTTCAAATTTATTAAAGGACTTCAATCATGTCGACCAGCTAACACCCTTTTTTTTTTACAACAGCTGATAACATCTTGAATTTTAAACTTTTTTTTTCAAAGAATTTTTTGTACATTCTCAAATCATCAATAAACAAACTGTAAAAAAAATGTACACTAAAAATGTTTTTACTTTTTTTTTATTAAGTCTGATAAAACGCCCGAAATTCACGCCTCGTAGAATATAGTAGAGTAGAATATCCCCCTTAATTAAATTTGAGTAGATTCGGGTGTGGCCAGTGGTTTTGCGCATACCTAATGCATAAACAGGGACTGACCAACTATCCCCTATGCTTACGTATTTCAGTTCTGTTCTATCCCACCACCTACCACGACGTAATAAGGGACAAAACAGGTCCCTATGCAGCACGATCGACAGGCCCCTATACAGCTCGTCCCTACGCAGCACGATCCTAGAAGATCGATATCTTATTTACTTTTACTAATCCAACGTCACGCAGAGACAAAGAACGAACTGATCTAAGAGACTATTCCTCCAGTGGCAGAATAGTAGAGATAATGAACGCGTTGAAGGTCCGACGTCATGGTAGAAGAGAAATGGCTCACAGAGCTATAAAGTTATTTAGTACAAAGCGGCTTAAAGCCTACAGTTCAAACATCCTAACAAGTTGGCAGTACTTGCACAAAAACAATATTTTTAAGCCACGAGATCGGAGCAGCCAATCGGTCTGAAACTGAACCGATGTAAGGCTGAGTGAAGATCCTTTCGGATATTATTGATTCGATTATCATCGCAGTACCACAAAATGTATGTAAAAAGAATATTAGCCATGACGGACTAAGGTCCGAAGTCACGAGATAATGATAATGATAATGACTTGCAGCGCAGTAAATATACTTATAAAGCGGCTTAAGGGGGTATTCTCATTTGGAAATATAAAAAAAAAAAATATATTTTTTATAATCTTTTCTGAATCATTTCCAGTAAGAAATGTTCAAAAATCTTGAAAATTCGAAAAGTTATGAGGGTTTATAGTCGAGTGCGCGCCGATCGAAAAATGACCTGAGATTCGCAGCTGTCGGGTCGTCTATTGTTATGGCAGTAGCCTTATTTTACAAGAATTCTCGTCCAGTAGGATTTCTTAGAATTATGAGTTGATAGTTAGTTTGCCGTGAAGAAGTGTAAAAAGGGGATTTTTAAACAAGTTTACATGACCCTGGAATAGCTGATTAACAGTAAGTTAAAAATATTTACTTTAATTCGTGTAAAAATCGGACTTGAAACTTTAAACGCGTTTTCTGAAAAATCACTTTTTTTATACTATTCCCCGTAATAACTCCGAAATTAATTAACCGATCTTAATGAATAAGTACTTATTCTCTTTGTTATACCTCTCTCTATAGCCGGTACTAGAATTATTTCAATCAATTCATTTTTTCGATTTTTTTCACTCCTCTAAAGACAAAAAAAATGAAAAAAAAAAAAGATTTTTAATTTCAACAAGCCGCCAATTTTTTTATAATTATATTATTTTAATTATTCTAGTACCGGCTATAGCCACGTGCTATCTGAGCTAAAAAAACTTTTTTTTTTAATTTTCAAACTAATACAACAACCACAATTACGTGCATAATGGACCCACTCCATGAACGGGCGGCCTTACTTTCGACTTAATAACATCAAAAATATATTTTTGTTATTATGAAATTTAATGAAAATGTTCTTAAAAGATAAATAAATATGTCTAAAAAACAACAATTTAAAAAATAATTCGTTCACTGGAAAAAATCGACGATTTTTCGGCCCATGAAATGAGAATATCCCCCTACCTGAAATTCAAACAATTTAATTTGCATACGTAGCAAGATGCAAACAACTGGCCACATTGTTTTTTTTATTAAACAAAGTAAATTATTGTACAAACGTTTGTCAAGGCTATACCTATATACAACTTTATTACTTAACTAATCTTAATTATATGTTGTAATTTATTTTTAACAAACACTGTTTATTCCACTTTTTTGTGACGGTATAACCCTACCGGTTTCAAGGCTTTCACCTCATCGTCAGGGGAGCGCAAACAAGACTCAAGACTACTACTCGAAGACTAAAAATAAATTACAATGTCTTTAAACCTCCACAACGTTAATGCCTTAACTATAAACAACATATTAATTATATGTTATAATTTATGAACTTACTTTATCTTACTTTCCTACATATCATTTTATTTTATTTATTCAATCTTAATATATGAGATCTTAGAAATAATTAACACCTACATACTACTTATAACTAGATTCTTACACTAATTAGTGTTAGACTACGCATCATATGTTATACACTGCGTGGAAGACTGAGGAAGCTGTTTCGTCCTTCACTGTGTGCCATGGAAGTTTCCGCGAGGATATGAGAGCCCCACACGAAAGACGGGCGGTGTTTTACGACACTACGTATATTTACAATTTACTAAGTTTTGTTTTTCAGCACAAAAAAAGCTAATTAATTATAAAGATAATCACATGGCTCGATCACGATTCCATCACATCTGTCTGCAGGCAAGAATTATAAATTGTTAATATGTAAGAAAATACCACAATACTCGTATACTATATATAATGTGTTATTGTTGTTAAAGAATCGGTGTATCTTGGTAAGTTAATAATTCCATTGTATTCACAAGGAATATCATCCTTATTAGCATTTTCGCACGGATTGCCTCTACCATTTCATTATTCAGTCATCTGTGGAGTGACCATGGTTTCTAATTCAGATATAATATAACTCTTCAAACTATTATGTGATTAGTTGGCGTGTGCAGCTTTAGGAAGCACTTGAAGACAACCCTTTTTTTCGAGGTCTTATCAAAATTTATGATTGTGTACTAGATACACCACACTTCGCCGAATGTGTTACTATAATATATCCGAAAATCTACAAAGAAACGATTGTAGTTTGTCTTCCTTTTGTAAGTTTTCTGCGATACTCTTACCAAATATGTTTTTCTTAACATATGCGGGAAAGCTTTTAATCTAATGACCGCAGCCACTACCTTCCTATCCTTACGCTTAACTTATGGTATATGTATTATATATTTTGGAATATTTTTTATCTGTCAATAAAAGTGAGGTCGAGTCTCGAGTTAGAACGTCCATAAGGAGAATCTGCCTCTTAATGGCACTATATAAATTATTATTTTATTATTTTTACTAAGATATTCTTCTTCTTCAAATCTCTGTATACCTAAGAGTATGTTACTGCAGGATTGTCCTCCTGTGATGCTGAGCTCCAGCTATCTCTCCATCGTTTCGGGGGTCTCCCTGGCGGACGCCGTCCATCCGGCACCCCATGCAGAGCTATGTATGGAATTCATTCTCTGTATATGTTGGTACCAGTATATGACAACACTAAGATATTGTCATATGGAAATAGTTATCCGGACTGTACTGCTTTTTATCGTGTGAAACACACTTAATTATTTCCACTTAGAATTCTACAACTTGGATAGCCCTGAGTGTTCCACGAATCAAGTTCTATTCGGTGTAAGACGCCAGGTTCCTAGAGTACTGCACCAAGCCACGCGTGGAATGCTCATCACCGTAGATGCAGAGAGTCGATCTACATATCTTATCAAGTGAAATTCCCCATTTTGACATGATATCCTTAGTTCTCCCAATTCCTGTTCGGAAACTGTTAAGATAAAATCTAATCCCATTAAAATATCGCTGGGTTTGTTCCTCCAAAAAACAGCAGATACATTAGAAACATTTCTGAGATATCCAATCGAATAAAAAACATAATTCCATGTGAACATCGCCTTTTCTGGATTAAAAAACACTTAAGATTATAAACTGAAAATATAGGATTATCCCACTGTAACCGAGAAGCCTGGTCACCCGAGTCGGCAGGATATAAATCAGAACAACAATAAGGGGCAAATCACTTCATACCTCGTAAATAACCCAAAAATAAAGCCATAAATCTTCAGTCTCGATCCAAAACGGCCAAACATTCGAGAGGAGCATTTTAAATTTTAAAAAAGTCCACAACAAAGTAACAAAATCAACGAGTGACTCGATAAATGATTAAGGACCTTTCGACGCCGCGTATCCGTTTTAAATTTTGATTAATCTCGATTTTGTCCGCGGCCGAGGCCCGGTTCCACAATTAGTCAACGAGACTGAAAACACGCCAGAATAAGATAAATACGGTCTTTTTAAATATTCAATAAGACACATTGCATAGCGACCCGCGACTCAAGATAAGATTTATTGCTCGGAATAATGCGGCGTTTAATACTCGTATATCGCGTGGGACACGTTTTTATTCTCATTTTTTCCTTTTTCGATCGTCGCACTTGATCTTGCTTGATCAGCTGGTAAATAAAAAGAATGGTTTCTCTCTCACAGTCGGATGTTCAAGTTTCTTATCCATGACAAAGTTGCAATAGTAGTCCGATGGATCTTCTCCAGTCTTCTTGGGAATTAATAATTCGCGTCTCGGTAATCGTTATGAAATAATCCATGCTGATGCTGAGGAAGTAAACAATCGAGGAGTTGAACGAAATCGAGAATGTCAAAATATGAATTCAGAGTCAAAGTATGTCAGTTTTAATCATTTAGTATTTTGTGTAGATGATTATTCAGGGTAAAGTGTCTTTCAAATTGAGCGGGTTTTTTTTAATATAAAACACACAATTTGCTTTGATTTCAAAAAACGTTTTATTGGTCATTGAAGTATTAGGTGTTAACATAAGTTGTGTCTGTTTTTTTCAAATTTAAAAATGATCACTAAAAGTAGAACAAAATGGTAAATGTTATACGTCATTCGAAAGAATATTTTCTGCTCTACAAGATATTGTGTTTGCTTTTACGTTACATATATTATTTTATTTGATTACAAGCCTTCAAAATGGAATGTCAAGTAGACGAAAGTGAGCATTTTCGACACCTCCTTCTGTTCGCGTTCAATCGAGGGAATAAAACTGCCAAAGCTGCTCGTGATATTTGCGAAGTGTACGGTGAAGATGCTATGAATGAATGGACAGCTCGTCGATGGTTTTTGCGTTTCAAAGACGGTAATTTTGACCTGAAAGACATGGAGCGTTCCGGACGACCAGTGGACTTCGATGAGGACCGCTTAAACTATATTTTTCATGAAGATCCCGACGTATAACATTTACCATTTTGTTTGACTTTTGATGCTCATTTTTAAATTGGAAAAAAAACGGACACAACTTATGTTAACACCCAATATAATGTATGACGTTTAAATACAAAAAAAAACAATATCCGTCAAATATCTACATCTTGCAGCTCCACAGATGTCCACTCTTTTGTCAAAATTTTCGATGAAATTTTGGCATAATTGGGGTTATAACTCACCGATAACGCGAATAATTTCGTCCTTCAGCTCAGGAATTGATCGGGGGTCATTCTTATAGACCTAGATTTTCACGTAACCCCAGAGAAAATAGTCCAACGGTGTCAGATCACATGATCTTGGTGGCCAATTAACATCACCGTTTCCGGAGATTTCAATACGTAAAATAATTCAACAATTTGAATGCGTTGTTGTATTGTACACGACTCCATTTTTATAAATGTCATACATTACACTTCTCAAATGTCACAAGATCCAGGAAAGTTCTTGACGCCATCTATGTTTTATCCAAGAATTTAAAAAAAACGCTCAATTTGAAAGACTTATTACTATATAGGCGAGCTTATTGCTATATAGCAATTTTTATTCAACTAACTGGCTCATTTTGGTCAAATATTTTTTTTTTAAATGACTAATCTTTAAACAATAATTGTAGAACTAGAGACAAGAAATTCGCTCAAGGATAACAAAAAGAAACAAACGAAAATTACGGTGAAAGGACAATTTATATAGCGCCGTTTAAAAAGTAAACTCTTCTTAAGGGCGTTCTAGCACATGGTTCGAACCCACTGGTTGCGGGTTCAAATCGCTAGTACCCGAAAAAAGTGTCCAGCTTTAATTTCAATTAAGGCTGGTCTAACACATTTCTGATTGGTTAAAAGAGATTGCCACAAGCAGGTTGTACTGTATATAACAAAAGTGAAATAAAATACAAACATATATTTTTATCAAAGGTTTCGGCTTCAACTTTATGGCACTCCATATTAGAATATTTAGCAATGAATAACTTTGTTATTCAACTAATTACATTAATCTCCACTGCGCGACGATGACGATCTCCTACCCCGAGGCTCTTATTATTCCTTTTGAAGAGTCTCGGGATAGGGGGTAGAAACACGTGTAGCGGATATTAATGTAATAACCGTAATGACATATTAATTTATTCTTAAATATATTATTTTTTCCTTTACCTACTCAACATGCTAGATGATAAACTTGAAATAACTTTCGATAGGGGTCGTTTTCATGTCTTTACATTAATAATAGTTACCCAATTAAATAAAAACCCTCAAAATGTACAATTCCACTTGATATTGAACAAAAGCCTTATCATTTGTCTGCGAAACACGAGCCCAACAATGAAATGAACAATTCAACGTTTTATGTACAGGGAAAAAATTAAACACAATAGAAAATGTATAAAAAAAATTCCATAAATATCACAAAACGTATACAAAAGCGGCTAGACATTCGGTAATGGTATTTGAAAAGCTGTTTTTTTCTGCGACCCATTCAATTTTTATGTAAAATATAACGAGAAAAAGTGGCACGAAAATTATTACAATAGAACAGGAGAAAAAAACGTTTTCTCTAAATGTGTCCATTTGATTTTTTGGTACCGATAGTTTTTGCTAAAAATTATTCATACGCAAAAAAATTACATCATATTTGTATTTTTAAATTTCGTTAATGTTTCAGGTTAAAGTGACTCGGGCATATTTCAAGGAGACTATTGAATTTAAAGGTCAAAAACAAAATTTAAAAAAACCCTTCATGTTCCTGGCCGGTTCCCATTCCGAGCTCTAACAATAAACCCATATCGCAGAATAGATGTTCAAACCCGTGAATTTTTTTTTTAAATCCTCAAAATATTATTTACTCATTTTCTACAGACATAGTACTTATTTCAATCAATCAGCTTATCTTGAATACGTCAAGTTATTTGAAATCATAACAGATTATACAAAAAAAAAATTATTACAAAAACAAACAAAAAATAACTACAATCTCTATAATAATATACAAAAAGGACAATTTACAAAGCGCCGTTCGGAGAGCAGACTGATTAAGGGCGCTTCAATTCAGGATTTGAACCCACTATTATTGACAAGTTAAAAATATTACAAAAAAATTATGTAACAATAGGAAGATGATAGCTGCGGCCATTAGATTAGGAACTTCCCTATACATGTTAAAAAGAACAAATTTGGTAAGAAAACTGCAGAAAATCCAAGATAAAGCGAACTGCAAAGACACCTTTATTGATTTTTCGATATGTATTGTAATAACAACACATTCAGCTTTAGGTGGAGTTAAGTGTATGTGTGTGTGTAGTGTTCAAATTTAATCAAAAAATTTGATCGACTTTCCAAAAAGAGCGGCATTCAAGAGCTTCCTAAAGCTGAACACGTCACCCACATCTCTAACACTTTGAGGAAGATAAAGATCGATCCATCCTGTTTCGACACACATAATTTGCCCCTTCCATGTTCATACACCTTCTCATACAATCCCTATATTTTTTCTGACTTTCTACGTTTCCATCTTTCAAAATATCATTCACTTGATCCAACAATAGTTTCCTTCACTTTTTTCTACCACGCCTTCCACTCACATTTACACTGCACATATGTTTTGTAAGTCTCTTTTAATTAATTAATTCTACATACTCAAACTATCTCAACGTGTCCTTCTTTATCTTACACATCACCATTAAGTTCACATTTCTACCTAATCACTTCATTCCCATATCAAAGTTGGTACTAAAGTGCTGTTGTGGACTATCTACTAATATAATCTTAACCGATTTTGATACTGTCCAGTTCGAGTTTTCGTCGTTGCTGGACCTCGTAGTCGAGGATCCCCTCGCTACTCCAACGTCAATCTTGAGCTGCTCATCCACGTTAATTATGTGATCTTCTATGAGAAAACATCCAGATCTTAGATGCACACTCCCTCCCGTAGATGTCACAGACATATGAATCATGCTGAATCACCTGACAATGCTGATGCATATTCGCAGGACGATGACTGTTTCTCACACGTCTAGCTAGTGAAACTCCATCAGCCCGAGAACAGATGACTCTTCATCATCCACAGTCCTCAGCCACCTGCTCCCAGTCCTCAGGCACCCCTCACAAAGTCAGCGACTTTCGCAGACTATTATTAAAGAGTTTTCTCTACCCACCAACTCTTCGTTTGCCCACTATTTTCCTGTACAAGACGCATTTTGGAAGGCTTTGATCGCCCAAGCGAATCACATATCCGGCCCATCGCAATTTCACCTTCCCAACCACACCCTCTATAGGTTAACAGTCGGAGCGCTGCATAACCGAGACATTTGTGGCATGATCACTCCAGTGAATCCGAAGAATTCAACGAAGGAAACGTTGGTGGAACATTTCAAGGCTTCGAATGTGCCTTCTATACATAACCCAAGTCTCAGGCCCATAGATAAATGTGAGGATATGATATATGTGTTTATTTATGATATCGGTTCGAGTATATATGTTTTAATGCCCCATTAACTTTATTTTACTACATGCCGTTCGATGTCCCTCTTAACTAAATAGTCGTCAGATCACACACTGATCATTTTCCGATAAATACTTTCGAATGCAGTCATTAAATAAGAGGTGACATGCTGAAACTGGTTTCTTTACCCACGTCTTCACATATCATTTGGCAGAGAAAACGTGCAGTTTCTTGCTCCAAAAATTTACAATGTTGGAAGAATATGATGATTTTCACAATGTTGCGCCTTCAAATAAAAAAAAAGCTCTTTAGGTATTGACAGCAAGAATCAGGTAGATTTGTCTGTGTGTGTGAAAGGAAAGGATATTTGTCGTTTCTCTTGAATACATTGCTTTGTCCTTGTAATTTATTTTTATCAAATACTGTTCATTCCACTTTTTTGTGACGGTATAACCCTAACGGTTTCAAGGCTTTCACCTCATCTTCAGGGGAGCGCAAACAAGACTAAATGCTGTTCGAACTGGCACCGATATACACGCTTCAACGGTTGGAGGCTGGGGGGTGAGGAAGGCACGGGATAATTTCGACCAACAGCGGAGAGATTTTGGGGAAATAACTGTTCAACAGATGTTCCGATCGGTGTATTGATTTATGTGTTGATTCGTGAACACAAATCCGCCTTAGCAAATCATCTAATTTATTCTGAAATGGCTAATCATTGTCACCGTGAGAATCATACTTTTTCTATCGATGATGCCAAATTCTTACATATCAGTGGTAACGGAAATAAATTGGACAGATTAGAGGCCCTAGAAATTTCTAAATCAGTACACCGATCGGAACAGTTATTTCCCCAAAATCTCTCCGCTCTTGGCCGAAATTATCCCGTGCCTTCCTCACCCCCCGGCCTCCGACCGTTGAAGCGTGTATATCGGTACCAGTTCGAACAGCATTTAGTCTTGTTTGCGCTCCCCTGAAGATGAGCTGAAAGCCTTGAAACCGGTAGGGTTATACCGTCACAAAAAAGTGGAATAAACAGTGTTTGATAAAAATAAATTACAACGTCTTTAAACCTCCACAACGTTAATGCCTTAACTATAAACAACATATTGCTTTGTCCTATTGAAAACTTTTCATAATACGGCGATAATAACAAAAAAATAACCTTTTTACGGAGGCTAATTTCGAAGTCGAAGGTCATGATCGAAGAAAGTGCATTGACATTTTTCCGGAAGTTACGACATGAGACCCTCTGCAATATTAGTATTTGTATCGAAATCTACCTAAAATACTCGTATATAACATCAAGTTTTCTAATACGGAGTTTCGCAATATTAACGCCGAAATATTTGATAACATAAAAAAATATTTGTCTAGACTATTAGTTTGTTTCAATTTGAGATAAAAAAAACACGAAGTATCGTTATAAAAATGTTAGATGCATAAATTTTTATATTTCGTAGATTAGAAAGTCAAAAAAACTTCAAAACTCATTAAATTTACTCCAGTCTCAATTCGGTTAGGTAGGTACTTGAAAATTCCAAGAAAATGTTATCATTATTTTTTTGTCTGGCAATATCGATGAAATTGTTCACTTGAGAATCAGACTACCTCAAGCGACATTTAAGAAAAAAAAAGTATTCATTATTTATTTAAGACATCGAATGGGATAAACTCCGTAGAAAAATGGTAGAACGCTTGTCTTACACTCGGAGGTATTGTATCCAATTCTCAATAGTGCCCGAAAAAAAACAGGTTTCAATTCTGATTATTCATAAAAAGATTTTTACAAATTTTTTAGTTGGCTGAAAGAATTCGAAACGACAAGTTGAACTTACTGACTGGAAGTAAGAGTTTGCTATACTAATATATAATAGAAGCAAACTTTTGCAAGTGAGAACATGTGTACATATTCTTATTCTAAATTAAATATCGTTGGCCTAACTATAAGAACACGTAACACCACATAAGTAACTTTACAGGAGAGAGCAAAAACGTCACAGATTGTCCTATGTAAACTTAAACATTGTTTTTTAAATATATCTGATTGATTAAGACATTGTTTTTTTATCAATTAGATATATTTAATAAACAATTCTTAAGTTTACATACGATAAACTCTCTCCTGTAGAGTTACTCATACGGAGTTACGTGTTCTTATAGTTAGGCAAACGATATGCTATTTCATTAGCCAAAATTCTAAATCTAACAATAATTTGCCATTGAGTTTATATACATTCATATACGTTTATATCTTTCTTTTTCCTTTTATAACATCTTTTGAGTATGTTTTGAATTCAATATGTATATTTTAAAGGTATTTATATTTACAAAAAAATACATTTTAACAATATTTTAAACAGACTTCGTAGTAATTAAATCACATTAAAGCTATATTTGTAAAATACGAGGCATATCCAGAAACTAAGTGTATTGAATTTTTGTAAGTTACAATTTTTTTTATTTAAACAAAAAAATTACGTGGTTACCATAGTACATATGTAAGCTATTTTTCGACATAGTCGCCATTCCTCTCAATGCAGGTGGTGAAGCGGGGTATCAACTTTTTGATGTCTTCCTCGAAGTAGTTTCCCGCCAACCCCTCCGTCCACTTCTCCACCTCCTCCTTTACCTCCTCGTCGGTTGAAAACCTTTTCCCACCCATGTGCAGCTTCAGGGAGGTAAAGAGATAGTAATCTGAAGGTGCTAGGTCAGGGGAATGCGCGGGATGGTTCAGGACATCCCATTTAAACGAGGCGAGCAATTCCTTCGTGGCGTTGGCCGTGTGTGGTCTGGCATTGTCGTGCAGCAGGCAGACTCCCTTTGTCAGCATGCCTCTCCTCTTGTTCTGAATCGCCCTCCGCAATTTTTTTAGGGTCTCACAGTATCTTGCAGAGTTGATGGTCTCCCCTTGAGGCATATATTCAATTAAAATTATGCTTTGACAGTCCCAAAACAATTTCGTCAATTTTGCCAGTCACAATTGAAGGTCTTCCGCTCCTCTGATCATCATGCACAGACGTACGACCGTTTTTAAACTCGCGACACCACTTGTAAACACTCGTACGATTCATAGCTTTATCACCATATGCAGTTTTCACCTCATTATAAACCTCAACCGGATGTTTTCCCTTCCAAACGACATAACGGATGACGCCGCGTATTTCGCACTTGGCGAGAGATTGGATTTACATTTTTCACGAAACGTGTTGTCGCATGTTGCAAGTATGTTGCAAGATTCTAGATAAAAATAACCAAAGCCAAACGAAAATTTCTGACAGTAAAATTTAACTAACGACCACATAGGCTTGTGGTAGAAATCTTAACTTCCACGCAGATGCTTTCCAAATAGCTTTGTAATCCTACACCCAGTAATTATCATATTGCAATAAACGAGGCATTTGTACACTTTACAATAAAGTATCTAAATAATACAATTCTTTTAATATAATTGAACACAAATAATAAACAGTGTAAAGTAGAAATTACTTGAATGAGATAATCATTTTAATCTAATTCCTTTGACAGTCTTTATTGTACATAGTATTGACAGTCTTTATTGTACATAGTAAATATGTAACAAAATAATATTTTTTTACTACGATTTACTTTTAAGGATCAAATCTAACTAAAAAAAGCATTAAAAATTGTTGGTTATGATAGTTTATCTTTCTAATGAAGATATGACGCGAGAAAATCACAATGGCGGGCAATACCAAGAGGGGCGGGAAAATCGTGTAAAACAGAGCGCTCTAGCGGTCGCCGAGCGCATCAATCATCCAAGTTATGGACAGATCTCCCTCACTACCAGAAAAATGGAGAAAAAGTTAATATCTTGATAGAATACATCGTGTCCAGACGATTGGAAATAAGATAAAAAGAAAGTTGGAATGTTTTCTTACGTAAAGTACACGAATTATAAATGGGTAAATAACTGAATTACGTTGATACTTGCGTATTTGTTTTGTAACACGACATCAAAAGAAATATTATCCATTCTTCTCTTTGGTTTTGAAGCATAGACAATTACTCAGGCCAAAACAAAAAAATTAGAAGCTTTTGAAATATGGTGCTATCGAAGAATGCCGAGTCTCATGGGTCGACAAAGTATGTATTGGGTGTTAACATAAGTTGTGTCAATTTTTTTCTAATTTAAAAATGAGCACCAAAAGTAAAACAAAATGGTACAGGTTAAAGGGGATCTTCATGAATAATATGGTTTAAGCGGTCCTCATCGAAGTCCACTGGTCGTCAGGAACGCTCCGTGTCTTTCAGGTCAATATTACCGTATTTGAAACGCAAAAACCATCGACGAGCTGTCCTTTAATTCATAGCATCTTCACCGTACACTTCGCAAATATCGCGAGCAGCTTTGGCAGCTTTATTCCCTCGATTGAACGCGAACAGAAGGAGGCGTCGAAAATGCTCACTTTCGTCTACTTGAAATTTCATTTTGAAGGCTTGTAATCAAATAAAATAATATATGTAACGTAAAAGCAAACACAATATCTTGTAGAGCAGAAAATATTCTTTCGAATGACGTATAACCTTTACCATTTGTTTTATTTTTGGTGCTCATTTTTAAATTGGAAAAAAAACGGACACAACTCATGTTAACACCTAATAATTATGACATATTGAAACGGATGTATTAAGATAAATAAGTAATATTTACAATCAAAAGGAGGAAATAAGAATACTTTGGGCATATGCGAGAAGAAAATATAAGATCCGTGAATAGATATTGCAGGGGAAAACTCAGGGCGAAGGAAATGCTGGAAGAACACGCAACTCGTTGAAGAACTTACAGGAGTGGTTTCTCAGTGGTACCATACGGTACCACTGTGGTACCTTTGTTCAGAGTTCCTGCTTCATAGATCAAGATAGCCGTGATAATCGGCAATCTCCAAAAAAGAGAGAAACTTTGAAAAAGAAGATCAAAAGACGATTTGTTATTTTATATTAAACCAAATCCAAGTCAGTCAACCATTCAATTGAATATGTTTTTGCCTAATGTAGGTCCGCTAGATACCCACAGAAAAAAACACAACGGACAGGCTCTGATGTAGAGCGCCCAATTAAAGTTTTTATTCTTCTTTTATTTATTTAAAAACCTTATTGTACAGTGTACAATATGTCAGGTTCACTGTCAAGTGGCAATCTCTTCCAACCCACCATACATTTTTTACAAAAAAAAATAATAAAAGGTGGGTGATTATTATTGTTGGAGAGAAAAAATAATCCAAAAACAAAATAAAAAACACAAGTGACATTTTTTTTTAATATGTTAATTTGACAAAATTGTCGCAGCCAAGAGAAAAGGTAGATTGGAAAATCAGGAAAAACACACTCTATCACTGAAGAGACATGTAATATTTTTTTATTCGTTTTCTCAAACACGTCAACAATGGTGCGGGTCTTAACATATATTACTAGCTAGTACCTGGTTACAGAGTCTAACGGGTAGTAAAAGATTATGTGAAAAATGAAGAGCCTTGAACTGGAAAAGTCAATAGACAATCTCTGCTAGAGCGTAACGCGAATCCGTGATTGAAAAGTAGTTGGACATTTTCGACGAGACATGAGGGGACTGTAGGACAGTTAAGGACGTCATATAAAGAAACAAAAATAAATAACATTTCAGCTCTTGTAATAATATCCGACCTCTGTTGTCTAGTTGGTATCTGTCTTCCATCGCTGGGGTCAAGGGTTCGATTCATATCAGTACCCTTTTTTTAAAAAAAAGAGGTGTCAATTTGTTTTTCACTCAAAGCCTCTTTAGCACATTTCTGGTTCGTTTGGGAGAGATTAGCACATATCAATTAACCTGCTAGATTGTACTGTATACAGCAAAAGTGTAATACGATAACGAAAAAGTGACTTATGTAACGCTGTTTCATAATAAAATATCACTTCAAGAGCGGTATGACTTCAAACAGTGAATTAAAAACATTACATCTCCCTTCAGTGACGAAGTTCGTTTTTCTTGGTTTTCCGTCATTATTTTTTTTCAATATACCTTTACTTCTACTATAGTATTCGATCAGTCTTGATTTGGAAGTCGACACCACTTTCGAATGTCGAATTATCATTACGAATTTTAAAACCACATTTGACACACACACACGATCGTTCACTACATCGTCGCCATATATTATACATATATTTTTATGGTTTGTATCACATTTTTTCTATGCGGTAGTAAAAAATAACTTATTTTGTTCAATCCTCAAAATTACGCCAAAAAACTCCATCAAGCCGTTTGGGTAAATAATGTCCGAAAAAATACGCTAAACTATAATCTTTCATAATATTATAGTAAAGTATAAATAGGCCAAAACCCATACGACGGTTGTCGCCAAAGAAAGAATACGAGAATTGAATTTTGAATACAAGAGAGCGAGAGAGGAATACTTGGATTCTCTCCGAAAGTAATTCGAAATTTGAATCTCGGTGGGTCCGTGATAACTGAACGAATTTTAAACACCTAGCTTACAATTTTTTAACCGGTGTAAAAGAGGACGATGTATAAATGATATATATAAACAAATTCTACATTTATGACTATATGTTTCATAAATGTAGAATTTGTTTTATTTCCGTGAATATTTCACGGGTTGCAACTAGTATTATATACATTCAGCACGTTTTGAATGAATTAAGCAACGATAATTTTGTCCTAACGATATCTATCCGCGAAATACGAAACTTCTTTCCGGATAACATATTAAATCAAATAACGTCTTAAATTACCGGTACGTATTAAATACTCGTAGATTAGGCTGATTGCGTGACGGCAACTATAGTCGCAATTATTATCCGTGCAAAAAAAGGAGTGTGCAAATCCAACGGTCATTTTGTCGAGAGGTTTATTTTATTTTAACCACATTATTAAATAATTATTTGCTAATTTACTATTTATTATATTCGTGTAAATACAAAGCTATGCAGAAACCCATGTTTACCACTCAATTCATAGCTAGAGCTAGCTAGACTCCAATTAGCCAGTCTGTTGCATTTCCGTTAGCACTACCAACTACAGGATGTTACTGATGTTATTTCTAAAGCGGATCTTTTAACATATACAGCGGTTCTGGAGCGGAATTCCCAATGGATAATTTAATAGTTCACATCTTCAGGTTTCAAGTTGTCACCGACAAACTAATACAACATTCTAAATTAGATGTTATTTTAAATCTAAGAGAAAATATATGATTCACTTGAAAAATAAGGAAAGATCAAAAAACTGCGACCTCGATGGTCTGGTTGGTAAGAAAACTGTCTACCAATCTAGGGACTGCGAGACCGATTTCCGTTAGAACTTAATTTATTAAATAAAAGTTCCAGTCCTGGTTGATCGGAATATTGTAAAATTCTACATGACAGAATATACTTTATATACGAAAAGTTTATATAAGAAAAGTTCAAAATCACAATTTCAGCCAAGAAAATCATGGCATCCGTGTTTTGGGACTGTCAAGGCATAATTTTAATTGAATATATGCCTCAAGGGGAGACCATCAACTCTGCAAGATACTGTGAGACCCTAAAAAAATTGCGGAGGGCGATTCAGAACAAGAGGAGAGGCAAGACCACACACGGCCAACGCCACGAAGGAACTGCTAGCCTCGTTTAAATGGGATGTCCTGAACCATCCCGCGCATTCCCCTGACCTAGCACCTTCAGATTACTATCTCTTTACCTCCCTAAAGCTGCACATGGGTGGACAAAGGGTTTTCAACCGACGAGGAGGCAAAGGAGGAGGGGGAGAAGTGGACGGAGGGGATGGCGGGAAACTACTTCGAGGAAGGCATCAAAAAGTTGATACCCCGCTTCACCATCTGCATTGAGAGGAATGGCGACTATGTCGAAAAATAGCTTACATATGTACTACGGTAACCACGTAATTTTTTTGTTTAAATTAAAAAAATTGTAACCTACAAAAATTCAGTACATTTAGTTTCTGGATATGCCTCGTACTATAATAATAAATTCTGAAGAAAGGAAGTGAAAAAAGTCTTAAAAATAAGATAAGCACGCATTACAAAGTGCATGACCGTGGCAAAAAAGAAAGACGTACGTCAGAAAAGAAAGAAGTGGTGATATGTGATACCATATTAGGAATATGGTGAGATGATGATGAAAGTGTTATACAAAACTTGACATTAAATCACCAAATTGAACCTAATCATATTCTGTAGACATTACTTAGCGTGCTTAATCCTTCCTTCCCTGTGATGTGTAATTAATTAGTACACATTGCTTCTAAAAACTTTAATATCTCTATAAATATAATAAATACTGGGTTCAGATTTTACGTACTCCTCCGTAATACATTTACGCATTGAATGAAAAAAATAATATTTATTAATAATTAGCACTTATCGGCCACATCAGAGATATTTTGTGAAAATCGGGAATAAATTCACCAATACAATCAAACGTGTGTCAGTGTGTGACGTAGGTATATTCATTCTAAAAAAACCGCTATGAGTGAGGAAGCGACGCAATTCACATCTCACTCTCACTCTACTTCGGTATATGGGAACGCAAGAAATAGAATCTCAGTTCGCTCGCTTCAGTAGGTTTCAGGCATCCATTTGAGGTGGTCGCTTCGCCCGTTTTGTGAACGTCGGCCGATGTCTTTTTCATGTTTTCAGCAATTAAATTTCAACTATTATCACTTTTGACTTCAAATTTAATTAATTTAAGCGATTGGCTATGAATATTCTTATTTTTCCGATTTATGTGTATTGAATACCCAGCACCGGAACGCGCGGTTTTTTTTTTTAGCACAGGAAGTTAACAATCCCAATTCTCCTTTACATCCAGTTTCTTTCAGAACACGGACGTTCTCTTCGATCCGACGATGAGAGACCCATTGCATACCAACACATTTTACACATGCTTATTTGATTTATTTTCCAAGATTTATCAGATGTGCACTATCTTTATTTACGTTTAAAAGATAATTGAAAAAATATTACAATACTAAGAATATATTTTCATCCTAATTTTTCTTCCCTATCTTAAAACAAATTCCTTTCATCTAGAGCTTCCATTATAGAAAGAGATGAATTATTTATAAAATCTTTATTATACTTTCATTTCGAATACACTACAACCTGGCGGGCTTAGTTGCCAAGTGGCAATATCTTCCAGCCTACCAGAAATATGTTAAAAAAGCCTTAAGTGAAACCAGACTGGAATCGTTTAAAAAAAAAACTGGGTTACAACGGGAATCAAACCCGCAACCTCTGGGTTGGGAGACAAGCGTCTTATCAACGTTGCATTCTAACGATTGATGAATTATTACTTTCAATTGTCGTTAGCAAATTGTTGCATTCTAAATTCCTATTGACATTTTGAAAAGCCAATTCCTATTGACATTTTGACTAGTTTAGTAGATATTGTTCCACTATGTACAATGGTTTGTGATATTTGTACACGCATTGGAGGCAAGTGAGGTAATTATAACCTTCCAGATCCGAACCAAGTTCAAACCGCACCGTGCTGCTTCGCCAAGACAAACAAAAGGTTCGAATGATAATGTGGCCGTGAATATTTGGAATACTGGAAGACAAATAAAATGTCCTTTGGGTCATCACAGAGCCGGGTCTAGTATTTTTCTATCATCTGTCGTTCCCTAAGGATGAAGAATAGTGGCCTAAGGAAACAACTTCATCGACACGTCGAGTTTTTATCTCCTTCTTTTGAGTGAGTTTTATACGGCGTAAAGACATGGACGCTTATTGGAATGCATAATTAAGAAACTATGTACAATACCCGGCAATAAGTAATACACATCGGGCTTAAGAAAGAGATTGTCGGCCATAATCGGCTAACTTCGGCTTTGTAGAGCGTCGTCTCTGTCATTCATATACGTGTTCCGTCGCGATTTGTCAGTCGTTGTCAAACGTTCTAGGGAGAGAGACGACGCTCTATAAAGCCGAAATTAAACGATTATGGCTGACAGTCTCTTTCTTAAGCCCGATATGTATTACTTACCGCCGGGTACTGAAACATAGATGTCGTTAGAGCCAGCTACTTAATGTCAAAGTCTGCTTAATGTCAATGATGCCCCTAAAGTTTATTTGTGATATTGTCCTGGTTTCAAATTTAATCAGTTCCGAGTATACCTGAAAATGAGTCACATATAACTTGAAACTAGTCGAGTTAAATATATTTTTTCAAGTGAATTAAACAGTGCTTCAATTTTTTATTACTATATATAATATTCGAATAAACATAAATTTCCACAGTGTTAAGGCTTAAATTCTAGAAATATGAGTTAATTGTATTTCAAATGTGGGTGTTGGCACCCTTTTTTAGTTCAATTCCTTAGATCCGTTCGACATCAATTTCTGCCCATTGACCAACCCATTCAATCGTTTTTTGATTGGTTGACGATTGCGTCAATTATGGTATTATTGGTTAATCTTCAAGGAACCTAAGCCATTGCTATTGTTCGATTTGTCAGTTAAAATCACAAGCTCGAGCAGTTTACACGTCGATCTGATTTTTGTGCACTTTTAAAGTCAAAAGTTATCGCCTATCTATAACGAATATTTAAAACATTCATCAGAACCATACTTCCATACCAGATTAGTTAGTTATTTCCCTTGTATCATTAAAGATTGCAACCAGATATCAGTCCTTCTTCTCCCTGGCTCCATCCCAACTCATTGTATGCGAAGACTGTTGGGGTCAGCTCTCTTCGTCCTCAGGTTGTATGCTTTTCTGTCCCGGACTACGTCCCCCAGGCCGTGCATCTGCATCAGGTTATCTTTTTGCACCACCCATGAACTATTTGGTCTTCCTCTGGTTGTTATTCGAGGAAGATCCATGGAGATTGCCTGGTTCACAATGTGATCGGGTGCTCTGCGTCCAACGTGCCCATACCATCTCAATCGCCTCTCCTTCATCTTACTGTTGATGTCTGTAACACCTAGGCTTCCACGAATGCGTGAGCTGTATCTTAGGGGCACACCAGCTGACCATATTAACATGCGCATTTCAGCAGTTTCTAGTTGCCTAGAGTAAGAGTTATACATCGTCCAGCATTCGGAGCCATAGAGGAGTGCGGGTCTGGCAATCGTTTGGTATACTTTTCCTTTTAAATTTACTGACATCAGTCCAAGATACACTAAATCTATTAAAATAGTACAGTGGGTATACCGAAGTGTACGGCGGAAATTTTAACCACAGAATGCCAAAAAATACCAAAATAAATAAATACAAATGATACCAAACAAAGAAAGCTAAAGTATGATACGAGTACGTAACAATTATTATTCCGGGGGTGGTCTGTCCGGACGTAGATGTCATCGTGGGGCTCAAACTGCTCGCACTATTTCAGCAAACTGGAAGCGGTCACCTGCTATTCTGGAAAACTCGTTTGATCTAAATCAAAGATTCCTAAAGTGGTCTATATTGACCACCAAGGGTCGATTTCGACTTGCAGGGGGTCTATGTCAGCGAGAAAAGAAATTGGGGGTGCACGAGATGTAAATGGGGGTCCACGTGAGCGGATCCCATTTAGGCAGATCATCATCAATATTAAGGCGTTCCGTAAATATCTTATTACACCTAACACAAATTGTGTGTACATAATACTTATATTAGACATAGAAAATACTTATATAAAGAAATCGAATGCAAATCATTGAACGTGGATATTTAAGACTATTCCTCACTAATTTGAAGCCAAATATTGAACCATTACTATCAGAGCATCAGGTTCATCCCTCTCATTAACAGTATTATTTGTGTATTAATTGTATGTAAGAATTTTACTAGGTGTTGATTTGTTTCGTTCCAAAGCCTTGCATTTTGTGTCTTTTCAATAAAGGTATGAATAAAAATTGTACATGTTTTTCTGTTTTTACAATTGTCTACTCTACATAAAAAAAAAACATTATCAAGGTGAACAGCACTGTGTCAGCTGTCAAAAACACATTTGAAGTTAATAAGTTTAGGAAAATTCAATATGAGGCAGGCAGGGGGTCTACGGAAAACAAAATATCGGCAAGTGGTCTACGGGGAGAAAAAGTTTGGGAAACTATGATCTAAACCCTATTCAGTTTCTGACGATCCCCGAAGATAATATCTTCCTCCCCAACAATTGTTGCCTTCCTTCCACTTTGCCCTCCATTATTTCTTATAATAATGGGTGATATTTGGATACAGTAAATAGGAATATAATTGCCATCTTACAAACATTCGGAACGGAGAAGACATCTGAAGAAGAATAATTCTTTTAACAAAGTGTTCCACTTTAACTTTGTGGAACTCCGTATTGGAATATTTTACAAGATAAACTTTTTATACAATTAATTACATTTATTACCGCAGAATGATCCCAATTTATGGAAACATTTAATGAGAGGATTTTATAAACTGCGGAAACACAGATGAAATAGTTAGCCTAATGAATGAACTAAACTTGGACGTCAACAATGAAGATGTTAATGAGTTGATTGAATCTCACTCAGTACCTCTGTCAAATGAATACTTAATTGAGCAACAAGAGTTAAATGAAATGCACAATGAAAGTGAGGAAGAAGAAGCTGATAAAATCGTCAAGACTTTGACAATTAAAAATATGAATGAATCCTTCATGCATCTTGACAAATTTGTGATTATCATCGAAGAATGTGATTCCAATGGAGAACGTATATCTCAAGTACGTAGGGTGATTGAGAAAGATACAGCATGTTATAGAATTCTTTATCAAGAAAAGAAAAAAAGGGTGGTATTCAACTAACTCTTGACAAGTTTATAAAGAAAACACCTGAAAGCACTTAAACACGTCTCGTTAACTTAATTATGTAAATTGATAAATAAATATTTTTAATATATTATTGACGAATAAATAGTATCATTGATAAATGAATATTTCAAAATAGAATTTTTGATGTTTTTTTACATCCCTCTACTTTCGAACATTCGCACACATTTTCAGGAATCAATTATGTGCGAAAGTCGACGGCCGCCTGTACTCGTATGAAAATGTTGAACTGAACTTTTTAACGTTGTTTTATGAAATTCAAAACTTTTATATCATAATAAAAATATTTAATTTTTTGCCTACCCCGTATTTACAAAATCCTACTTTAACGAAGTATCAAAGTCGCCTCTGTCTAGCCGCCCGCATACATGTAAGAGTATAACTAAAAGGAGAGCCAAATATAATAATACGCGACGGTTAGATGGTTTACAGTAAATTCTACCGAAATCACTATTCAAATGTTTCCTAACTCCACTCATAAACATTTAAAATCGTTTTCACCCTTTGCCTACGAGGTGTTAATATGCTTTTGAGGTGTGGTGCAAGATTTTTTTGGTTTATGTTACGTATGGTATCACGTTACAAGTTCCATTTCTGGTTTTTCTAATTGCATCACTAGTCACATTATGAATTTCCTGCAGACCTAACGAAAAGGCGAAGAGAAAATATCGGATCACTATCTGCTGAATTATTTGTAATTTTTTTTTAATATCCAAAAGGGGTCTCTACTCAGCCTTACATCGGTTCATCTTCGGACCGATTGGCTAATCCGATCTAGTGGCATTAACCCTTCCGTCCCTGTGATGTGTAACTACTACACATTGCTTTTAAAAACTTTAATATCTCTATAAATATAATAAATACTGGGTTCAGATTTTAGGCATTCCTCCGTAATACATTTACGCATTGAATGAAAAAATAATATTAATAATAATTAGCACTTATCGGCCACATCAGAGATATTTTGTGAAAATCCGGAATAAATTCACCAATACAATCAAACGTGTGCCCGTGTGTGACGTAGGTATATTCATTCTAAAAACCGCTATGGGTGAGGAGGCGACACTATTCACGCCTCACTCTTACTAAGATAAGCCAAAGCTGCTCGCGATATTTGCGAAGTGTACGGTGAAGATGCTATGAATGAAAGGACACCTCGTCGATGGTTTTTGCGTTTCAATGACGGTAATTTCGACCTGAAAGACATGGAGTGTTCCGGACGACTAGTGGACTTCGACGAGGACCGCTTCAACCATATTATTCATGAAGATCCCTTCGCAAATATCGCGAAGAGCTTTGACAGCTTTATTCCCTCGATTGAACGCGAACAGAAGGAGGTGTCAAAAATGCTAATTTACGTCTACTTGACATTTCATTTTGAAGGCTTCTAATCAAATAAAATAATATATGTAACGTAAAAGCAAACACAATATCTTGTAGAACCGAAAATTTTGAATCGAATGACGTAATTTTGAATCGAATCACCAAAAGTAAAACAAAATGGTAAAGGTTATAACCTTTACCATTTTGTTTTACTTTTGGTGCTCATTTTTAAATTGAAAAAAAATCGGACACAACTTATGTTAACACCCAATATTATTTATACAATCAACCAATGAAATCAAAACTCTCTCAATTTTTCATCCACTTTTATATTTTCATTTTATTAATTTGTATGGTACCCCTCAATATATTGATTGACTGGCGTTGCAGACATATTGAAGAGCGTGACCGAGAGGCAAGAGCATCTTCGGTTCCATTAATCGAGCCTTCGAGTTTAAGAATCACTGGAATAGGGACGGTAGAAACCTAGCGTTTAAAACGCAAAGTCTTTTTTTATCAATTTACTTATCTCGAAATACTATTTCACGCCTCACTTTTATTACCAGGAGAACAAAATATGAAACGGGTGTTGTCAGTTTTAATTATATTTTTAGAAAAAAATATTTGAAAATTGGCTTCCAGGAGGTTAACTGTCACCCATCCTCAATTCCTCCCCTAACCACACTTACTCTGGCCAGTCTGACCAGGGGAGTAAATTTGTATGTGGGGTAACTTTATATCGCCCTCCGGCCGACCTCCGTCTAGCGATACAATGTCACCCAGAAGTGTTCATATTGATCACAATGTCACCCATATGTAGTCTCATACCCATTATGTCAGCCTGGTCGCAGTATCTGGACACGGCTATGATTTGGAAACGGTCGCGATGGCAGAGGTGAATTGATGACGGATGGTGATAGGAGACCGGAAACTGACCATAATTTTAAAGAATTTATTGCTCATAAATTTTCCTGTATCTCTTTTGCATCAACCATATTCAGATTTTTTGTTTCAGTTTTCGGTACATTTTTTAAAGAACCAAAAATGTCTGCTTCTACGATAAATATGTTATATATTGAATACTATAAGACATACTTCGTTGCCTAAATGGTCAGATACCAACTCAGGGGTTGCGGGTTCGATTCTCATTGGTACCCATTATTAAAAAAAAAGGCTTTAGTCTGGTTTTCAGTTAAATAATCTTTCACATAATTCTGGATTGTTGGAAGAAATTGCTATATGGTAATAAGCACTCAAGGCTTATCTGATAATATAATACAATAAATATTTATTTATTTTTTTAACTTGGCGAGTTTATTGCCATGTAGCAATCTCTTCCAACCAACCAGAAAGATGTTTTTATAGGTCCTAAGTGTTAACCAGACTGGAATCCTATTTAAAAAAATCTGGGTTCCAGCGGGGATCGAACCCGCAACCTCCGGATCGGCAGACAAGTGTCTTACCACCAGGCCACGGAGGTATTATGTTTAAGTGGCAATCTCTTCCAACCAACCAGAAAGATGTTTTTATAGGCCCTAAGTGTTAACCAGACTGGAATCCTATTTAAAAAAATCTGGGTTCCAGCGGGGATCGAACCCGCAACCTCCGGATCGGCAGACAAGTGTCTTACCACCAGGCCACGGAGGTATTATGTTTAAGTGGCAATCTCTTCCAACCAACCAGAAAGATGTTTTTATAGGCCCTAAGTGTTAACCAGACTGGAATCCTATTTAAAAAAATCTGGGTTCCAGCGGGGATCGAACCCACAACTTCCGGATCGACAGACAAGCGTCTTACCACCAGGCCACGGAGGTATTGTGTTTAAAGTAAATAAAAATAAATTAGTATCGAAAAAATAAACAAACGACTTGAAGATGCTGCTAACAACAAAATAGCAGAACACTTATTTTCAATAGTTTTTTTTTTTAAAACAATACTTTAACACATTTCTCGTGAAACTTAATAATAAATAATAAAATAAAGAATACATTATTTTTCATTTCAAGTTCAAATAAATACTAACACTTACTTAGAAGCTAGATTTGTTCGGGTAGTTTATGTTTGTATACAATAAATAAATAAATAAGCACCTTTAAGTTTTTTTGCCATTATAAATAAATATATAAAATTTTCTGTAAATAAACTTTATAAAACTGTAAAATAATATCAAAATAACTGTGTAAACTCTGTATGTATGTCACATACCGTTTAGGTTTCAGATATTTTTTCAGGGAATATCGAAATGTCGTGTCTCCTCAATGTAGAAAGTAAGTGCCAAACGGAGAATAATAATAATGAATATTATAACAATATTAAATAAATAATCTAATCAAATCGAATTTATATTAAAGTTATGTTGATTATTATTTCTAATCAATCAATCAATCAACGAATTAATAATTTTCCTTTGAAAATATTAAAACGAGACGTTGAAAAAAGGGCGGAGAATTTCATGGAATGAGAAAAATTCCGTAGGAATGCGAGCGATACATTTTTCCGTCTACATCTGCAATCCAGCAACGCCGGAGTAACAGGCTAACAGAAATGCCGAGGAGGTAAATGCGGCTGGCACTTTACAAAGTATGTATGTACGCCGGCCATATGACCGAGCGACAAACCAACCGTTAGTGCTTTCCCGCGCATTATCTTACACATACATTCCGATAAAATTGTTGTTACACCGTTCGTAGAGAAGAAATATCAAATTTTGAATTTGGAAAACAACAGCGAATGAATGAATGTGTATTTATTTTATTTACCTAGTTAAGAAAAACGAATTGATGCGAAAATAACAAAAAATATAATTTATTATCAATTAAATTTATAAATTCCCCAAGCGCGCTAGCTTCTTTAGAGAAAAAATCGTAAAACTGAAAATTTACACCAATCGGTATATATTATATTTTTCAAACGCTCGTTTGAAAAATTGATTCACTTTTTAATTTTCACGTTCGATAAGAAATTATCACCAGAAAACAAAAAAATTAACTTTCTGAATATCATTTTGTCTTTACCCGAAATGAGTTTGGAGTGGTTAGTCGTCGACGACTAATAAAATAATACTTATTATTTATTTATTGAACAGTTAGTTAATAACGAAAAATCGCGACTGAGACAAACCTGAAACTTAGAGCGTACTTACAGTATATTGATTTCGTATATTATTTGTCTAGGCTATATGAAGAAATGGGAGTTTTTAAATGTCAGGCATTATGCGCACATCGAAAACTAACATGGACAGACCAGACCCAAGCAGTCCCAGCGGACTGCGCGCGATGCTCCCAAGTATCAGGATAACACGTTGAATGAGGAGGTCGTCGATAACACCGACAACCGTTTGTCAGCGATATACTTACCGCAATACAAGTTTAGCCAACAAGCTTTCGAGGCGACTGCACAGAAATTACGTTTCTAACACACCTCTGACAAAATATTCTAAACGGAAATGTGAATGGCTATTTCCTTTCTACAATGTGGTAAACTTACTTTACGGGCAAGCTGAAATTTCAATGGCGACAATAATGATATGCAAACACCACTTTTATATTTTGTACTCCTGGTGTGAGCGAGGCGCAAAATTTGGGAGACATGGCGCCACTCGAGCCAAATTAATTTTCAACATTTTTTAAATCTATCCATAAAAATAAATAAATAATGGACGTCTGTTAAGTAGGAATTGATTTTAATGTACATTGATAGATAAAGTCAGGAAGATAGATTTGAACTATGCAAACTAAGATGTTTTTCCACCATTTCTGTAAAAAGTCCGTGAAAAAATCGTATTTTAAAATAATCTCAAACAAACTCTTGGTTTTTTTAATGAATATTGGTAATTCTCAAAAATAAATAGAAAATGTTAGGATTTCGAAAAGGGGAACAAACAGCATTACATACAGTGTTTGTTGGACACTAAGATTGTGTGACAATAAAATATTATTTAACAAAATAATCCACTCGAAAGTTAGTTCTATTTCTTTTCTAACAGTTATTTTAATAAATATTTTTTGTCAATATCCCATGCTTAAATGCTACAATTCATGACAGGACCATGTTGTTTTGGACTGCAAATTTCAGAGCCACAGATTTTGCTTTAAAAAAATAAACACTGGTTGGTAGACCTCGCAGCGTTCGAACACCACAAAATGTTCAAGCAGTAAAGCAATGACGTTTAAACCTGTAAGCATGCTGCCTCTATAAGAATGTGAGGATAATTTTACACGCAAACCTCCAGATCCATCTGTGCAAAATGAGAGTTGTAGGTACATGAACATATATCAGCTACAAATAAATGAAAAATAGTATAAAACAAATTTCTGACGCTTGTTCCGAGAAAATATAAGATCTGAGTAAATATTTGAGTAAAAATAGTTTAAAAAAACATGCTTAATTAACGCCAAAGACAAAGGCGGTAAATTAGTTAAAAACGGGGTTAACTTTCAATGTGTTTGTGGAAGGAAATAAATATAAGTATACGATACAAGAACATAGCCCTTGCATATCAAATAAACGCTTTGTGAATTTGCAATCCATCGAGTCGAAAACATATTTAAATTATTTGTGTTGAGAAGGGATTCCAGTGGAGCAAGTAAGTCACTAAAGCCACTTGAAGCATAATTTATCATAACCATTAATGACTGCAATTCAACTAACTGTGTGGTCGCTTGACTAACCAATTTCTCACACATGCATTATAATATATTCCTTAAAAACAGGATAGATTGCAAGGGTTTTGTTCACTTTAAACTTTGTATACCGCGTGATTTAATAAATTTGGCTCTCGTTCATTTAAATTTTTTTTGGAAGAATACAATCAATGGTTCATTCGATTAGCTTGGATCCTGAAATTGTGCGCGATCTTTCCATTAAGAGTCGTAAGTCATCATAATTGCCACAATGAGCTAAAAAATCATTTTATCCTTTGAGCAAATTGCTCGTGCGTGAGTGACATACAGTTTGTGACTACTGGAAACGAGTGATGGATGGATGATGCGACAAGTATCGATAACAACTATATTTACGAGTAATTAATTGACTGACTGCAAAAGACGTTCAAAAATCGAATGCAATTTTCCAAATATTTATATAAAATTTTCCAAATATTTTAGAGAAAGCGATATATATACTTACATACATACATACACATCAATATTTCAAAATTATAGCCTATTTTTTTTAATACAATCAACCAATAAAATCGAACATTAGTAAAAAAGAAGTTAGTAAGTAAGTAAGTAAGTCACCCACCATCCATTTATTTTATTTATTTGCTGTTGAACGAATGAAATGGTTCTCAAAATTTGCGCCTCGCTTTTATTCATTATCAGGAGCCCAAAATACGGAACAGGTGTTTTGTCAGTTTTCATTATTTATTCAGAAAGACGTGTTATTCCAACGATGTAGAACTTGGTTTCGAATGGGTTGACTGTCGTCACCCATCGGTTTGTTAATTTTAAATTACACATACCGCACGAGTTATTAAATTACGAATATTTTTTTAATTTCTTGAATTTGTCAACATTGTTCAAGAAAAGTAACTGATATTCAAAACATATTTTGACTACCTTTAAATTGGTTCGACTCGTTTGTTGCGTATTGCCTCAGCATCAGCAGAAACTATTCCATTGCGTTTACCGAGCCACAAACTATTCGTGTAACTTATCAATAGTGCCGCTGCACACGCTGGGAAATCGGTATGGGCATTGCGCGAACCCTTTCCAAATCACACTAAGAGTGCACAAAACTGAACAATTTACTTGAAATGATCCGCAAATGTGTAGTGGAGTTTTTTTAAATCATTCATATTTATGTATGGTTTTTTTTAAATATGTTAACAAAATATACTATTTGTATTTCTTTATGCCGAAAAGGCCGACCTCCAAGGCTTAATTGATAAGACGTTTATTGGTTCGATTCCCTATTTTATTTAAAAAAGGGATCCAGTCTGGTTTTCATTTAAGGTCTCTATAATATATTCCTGGTCAGTTGGAAGAAATTGTCACATGGCAATGAATCCTCCAAGTTGTACTGTATACAACGAAAGTATAATAAAATAGGCCGTGACGACTCCGTGGCCTAGCTGGTAAGATACCTGTCTTCTAGCCCGGAGCTTGCGGGTTTAATTCCCGTTAGTAACTTTTAATTTTCAAAAAGTTATCAGTACAGTTTTCATTTCAGACCTCTTCAACACCTTTCTGATTGGTTGTAAGGGATTGACATATGGCAATAAACTCGCAAAGTTGTACTGTATTCAACAAAAGTGTGATATGTTACAATACAGTATGAAGGGTGATATGACCGTTTATTGAAATAAAATATACTGACGTGTTAAGATGAAGAAGAGCATTCTGAGATGGTTTGGTCACGTGGAACGAATGAAAGAAAAAATACTAACAAAACAAACATATAGTGTAAATGTGAGTGGAAGGCGTGGTAGAGGAAGACCAAGGAAAGTGTGGTTGGATCAAGTGAATGATATTTAAAAAAAGGAAATTTAGAAAGTCAGAGAAATCGTAAGAGTTGTATGAGATGTAGAAAAGCCGAAGGAGTTATGCCGCGATAGGAAAGTCTGGCGTTCTGCCCTCTCTGCCTACCCAGACAAGGAAAAGGCGTGATGGTATGTGTGTATATTATAATCTTCTTCTCCCTGGCTCCATCCCAACTCATTGTCTGCGAAGACTGTTGGGGTCAGCTCTCCTCGTCCTCAGGTTGTATGCTCTTCTGTCCCGGACTACGTCCCCCAGGCCGTGCCTCTGCATCAGGTTATTTTTTTGCCCCACCCATGAATTCTTTGGTCTTCCTCTGGTTGTTATTCGAGGAAGATCCATGGAGATTGCCTGGTTCACAATGTGATCGGGTGCTCTGCGTCCAACGTGCCCATACCATCTCAATCGCCTCTCATCCATCTTGCTGTTGATGTCTGTAACACCTAGGCTTCCACGAATGCGTGAGCTTTTTATTTTGTATCTTAGGGACACACCAACTGACCATCTTATGTGTGTATATTATAATGTTAATCTTAAATAATAATAAAAAACATTTCTAAGGATAAATACCTACATACAGTACCCGGCGGTAAGTAATACACATACGGGCTTAAGAAAGAGACTGTCGGCCATAATCGGCTAACTTCGGCTTTGTAGAGCGTCGTCTCTGTCATTCATAACATACGAGTACACGTGTTCCGTCGCGATTTGTCAGTCGTTGTCAAGCGTTCTAGGGGCAGAGACGACGCTCTACAAAGCCAAAGTTAGCTGATTATGGCCGACAGTCTCTTTCTTAAGCCCGATGTGTATTACTTACCGCCGGGTACTGTACATGAATCTAAAAATAGCAGGAAAACGTTGAAATTAGTCGTGTAAATATTACATATCATCAAAGGAAGGCCAAAGAAAGTATAGTTAGACCTTCTTCTTCTCAGTGTCATATCAGGTCCCCCAACGTTGAATATCACCTGAGAGTAGGTATCTTTGTCCCCGGCAGCCCGAAAAAGATCCCCAACGCTCCTTATACCAGTCCAATCACGTATATTGCGGAGCCAGAAGATTTGCCTCCTGCCAACACCTCTTCGACCCTTTATTTTGCCTTGGATGATCAGGTGCAGTCATTTGTACTTTGCTCAAATGAATTATATTTAGAGAGAGAGAAACATACTCGTACTTCAAGTAAGAGTTATCGTATCAGTTCTATGAAATGTATGGGTGTAAAAGAGGTGAAGGACGTATGTCGAGATAGGAAAGTCTGGCGCAATAACATGCATACCATCAGGACAGGGAAATGTCGTGATGATATGTACAATGTGTAAATAAAAAAATGCAATATGCCTGCATTGCCCTGTAGTGCAATCGACGGATATGGCAAATTTACTACAAAGATAATACCAACGAGAGCAATATATCTCTGAATACAGAAGAAGGCGAGGTGAATTAACTGATTTCACAGTGCCAACAAAACCAGCATCGGAGGGCAATAATCATTCGGAAACGGCGTACCGGCACAGGCAATCGAATGAAGACAAGAAATCGACGATAATTGAAGGTCTCTGTTGGATTCCATTGAAGTACGGTTTGCACGAGACGAATCGCAAATTTCGTTCGGACGTGTAACTGGGATCTGTCATCAATGCTGCCGGCCTTAAAAGGTGATTCCATACATTCTGTGTGATTTTATAATCTTTTAGTTGCCGCTTCAAAAATTAATTCGCCTCTTCCGATCGCCGTTTCAAAGTTAGGGTAATTTCATCCGATTGCAGTCTCAAAGTAGAGTTATTTTCTTTCGTTTAGTTGATGTTACTTCGTGTAAACCATTGCTTACATTACTATATTATACATACGAGTATATTTATATAGTAATATTTTAATATATTAGGTAAAGCGAAAAGAAATGTCAATTTTCATTTTGCGTCACGTTGAAACCAGTTTGCCACCAGTTACCGTTGGGTTAACACGTCGTGGCTGGTATCGTTTTGAAACTCTATTAATATCCTTTCTGTTTAGATATTTTTTTTTTTGGTTTTGGTCCATAGTACAAAAATGCAAAACCCAGAGATTGAAGAGACACATTTGCGGTATTTTATGCTGTTTTTATTCGATAAATGATTGAAATCAAAAGAAGCTACACAGACCATCTCCGATATTTATGGAGACATCTTGAATCCTCGAAAGTGGCATAGATGGTTTCAAAAGTTTGAAAGTGGTGAAAGGGAATTAAAGGACAAACCAAAATCAGGAAGATCTCTTAAAATCGATGATTACACTTTAAACTCATTAGTGGGGTCAGATCCGCGTAAAACCATCGAGGAATTGTCACAAGATATCGGTTGTCTATGGTCAACAGTGAAGGACTATTTGAAAAGGCTCGGAAAACAAAATAGACAAGGAATTTGGGAGCCGCACGAACTTTCTCCAACAGCCATGGAACAACGAATAACAATCTGTTCATCTTTTTTCTCCAGATATGAAACTGATCCGTTTCTTTATTATATAATAGTGACTTCGAGTCGCATGTTGTAGCGCGCTTGCGGAGACTGCTCTAAACGGCGTTATATAAATGGACGGTGTTATTTTCTAACTACTCGCATATTATTCATTTTTCGGTTAATATTACGAAGTAAAATTATTTTTTTCGGTCGCTATCTAAATATTGTTTGAATGACGACCTTCGAGTCCTGATTGATAAGACGCCTGTCTTCCAACCAAATGGTTGCGTGTTCAATTTATGTTGGTACTTACATTTTTTAACCATTCCTGTCCTGTGATGTGTAACTAACACACATTGCTTCTAAAAACTTTAATATCTCTATAAATATTGGGTGTTAACATAAGTTGTGTCCGTTTTTTTCCAATTTAAAACTGAGCACCAAAAGTAAAACAAAATGGTAAAGGTTATACGTCATTCGAAAGAAAATTTTCTGCTCTACAAGATATTGTGTTTGCTTTTACGTTACATATATTATTTTATTTGATTACAAGTCTTCAAAATGGAATGTCAAGTAGCTGAAAGTGAGCATTTTTGACACCTCCTTCTGTTCGCGTTCAATCGAGGGAATAAAGCTGCTCGCGATATTTGCGAAGTGTACGATGAAGATGCTATGAATGAAAGGACAGCTCGTCGATGGTTTTTGCGTTTCAAAGGCGGTAATTTCGACCTGAAAGACATAGAGCTTTCCAGACGACCAGTGGACTTCGATGAAGACCGCTTAAACCACATTATTCATGAAGATCCCCAGAAGCTACTAAGCGCCAATACAAAAATACATTCAAATGAAGAAAGGCCTGAAAAAAAACTAATCACAAATTCCGTTAGGAATCGTACCGCTAAAGGTAACCCACGCGATATAGCGTGACGAGTTACGGTAATTTGTATGAGCCAGTAAATCCCCAGCGTTGTCTCGGCCATGAGGGGATGTGGACGTATTTTTCATAGCAATATATGGGCAGTTGAATTTTTTTTTACAAAAAAATAAAGGCAAAAATTTGACACATGACATACATTTTTACTGCGCAAAATCAGTATGAATAATCAAATTTCAAATACCAATCGAAACACTCCTTTGCGTGTGCTTTCACTTGTGACGTAACAACTCCTGACGAAATTTGACGGCTGTTTTGTTCATACAACCACATACGATTTTGATCATACAAGCTTACGTTGTCTTAGGCCCTGTCCAGATGAGGCGTTTTACGCGCGATTAGAGAAGCGCGTTTCGAATTAATCAAGGTAAATTGATCTAGATTCGCGTTATTTATGAAATTTACGAACATTTATGTTTCTGTAAAATGTCTTCTTCCTCCTAACTCAATCACACGGAGGAAAAATACATTTTACAGAAACATACATGTTCGTAAATTTCATAAATACCGCGAAGCTAGATCAATTTATCTTGATTAATTCGAAACGCGCTACTTGAATCGCGCGTAAAACGCCTCATCTGGACAGGGTCTAAGAGTTTTAACATTTTTCGTCGAATCGAACCCGCAATCTCTTTTTGCGAATCGAGGCCGTAACCTCCGGGTCGGAAGATAGGCATCTTACCAACTAGGCCACAGAGGTCGTCGTAATACATACATAAATACCATCACGTTATCTCCCTCTCGAGGTACGCAGAAAGTACCAGAAATTCTTAGCGCGACACACATATTTCGCCTCTTCCACATGCATATACATTCTCATACAGCTCCCACAATTTCTCTGATTTTTTAAATTTCCTTTTTTTAAAATATCATACTTTTCTTTTCTCGGTCTTCCTCTACCACGCTTTCTACTCACATTTATATAGTATATTTGATTTCTTAGTCTTTCTTAATTCATATGTTCCATGTGGCCAAAACCATCTTAGAATGTTCTTCTTCACCTTAATCTTACAGCAGCCCAGCCCTATGCTCACTTTCATCCCTAATCACTTCATTCGATATTCTATCACATATTATCAATCCTTGTATTATTCTAAGTGCACGCATTTCTACACTATTTATTCAACTCGTTTCACTCTTGTTACATGTCCACATTTCACTCCCATACATTACAGTTTTTACAACAATACTATTGTGGATTATCATTTTGTCAGATATTGATATTGTCCGGTTCAAGTATAATTATTTTAGTGCCCCATTGACATTGATTTCTATCGCTAACACCATGTGATATCCCACATAACACTTCCATCATCTGAAAAAACACTACCTTAATGGTAGAATTTTTCAAATTATTTTAATATTTCAATATTCACCATTTTCAATACCGCATTTATATTTTTTCCTTTAATACTTTTCTATTATAGATCGTTTAGCCTAAAGAGTCATTTTGCAATAGTGTGAGTAACAGTGAGTTTACAAAAACTTGTCACTTTATTATTTTAATGAAGTGAAAAAGCAAAAAAATATAAAAATAATATTTTATATTCAAACATTGAAATGAACACACACGTTTTGTAAATTAAAAATGCTGTCAGCTTAAATTGTAATAATGATATAAGTAAATAAAATGAAAGTAAGTTTATTTAACATATTAATTGTTTAGGTATGGCAGATTCTAGGAAACATTAAATAACAATAATGGAATTTTTCAAGATAAAAACTAAATATAAGTACAAGTATTATAAAGTAAAAATGTTTGTCAGCTCTAATTAGATTGCACATAAAAATATAATTATTATTGTATGTAAGATTATTTAACATATTAATGTATCATAATTACAATGCCCAATAATAAAGTTTTAAAATAATAGTGGATGGAGTGATACTAAATTATAGGAAACTTTAAGTTATAACAAAGCACATTCTAAGCTTTCGAAAATTGTTGAATTATACATTACATTAGACAAAATTCACATTAATAAATTGCAGCACCTTTTCGACCGATCCCTAATTATTATCAACCATTACCAAAATTTAAAACAATCTCCATTGCTTGGCCTGACAGCGGTTTTCCCTTTCCTAATTTCGACATGGTAGTGTTTTTCTAATCACCGAGTATTTTAACAATAGAAACGTGCATTCTGCTCTGCACGACCCAATCGTGTGGCATTCTAAAACCAATATCACTACACAAGTTGTGTAATATAGAGAGTGTTACTCACACGATTGCAAAATTACTCTTTAGGCTAAACGATCTATACCGTGACTTTGGATTTCGCATCATTCATTCACAAACCTTTGTATTTACATCTGTCATACTATTTACTTATCAGAGTCTGTAATTATTAAGTGTTTCTAGTGGATAGACCCGACCCTTAATAAGAAAATCATAGAGCCTCCATAGAGCCTCCATAGAGCCTCCATTAAACCACATAGATATCACAAATTAGTTGGCTTGAAACTTGTGCTGAAACAAATCAATTTGAAAACTTCAGAGGAACTATGTCCTGTGGGTCGCCCCAGGCATATCTGATGAAAGTGGAGAAGATATTCGAAAAAGGTTTAGGCGTATGTCAGAACACTCTGTCCAAGTTGGAGCAGGGCAGAACCTTGTGCAGGTGATCAAATATCTTTAAGATAAGGGAATAAAGATGAAACTGATGACTCACAGGATTCTGAGCTCCTTGGGCTTCTTTCCCCAAACCCTCTCCAGCGTTCCAGCCCATTTTCTGCAGCATCTTGAATCCTTTATTAGTTGATGATATTGATCTGATAAAAGAAAGGAGTATTATTAATATTATTCATAGTTTTTATTGTTTAAGGGTGTGATTTACGAGTACATTCATAATAAGGGTGTGGCGGTCGCATGCGTGGTCACTGAACCCACGAGACGACCTTAGCACAGCTTCACCAAGCCGAGACAAACAATGAGCAAAGTCCATGCATCGGTCATTCAACTCACTATCAATCGGAGAGCACATTCCATGTTAAAACGAGAAAGCAACACATCTCAATGAATACCTACGCGACAAGAATCGTATTGTAAATGCAGAAACAAGACAGCGGTATATTGTGCGCGCATTCCCGCACACATTCAAGAATATTATAAATACCCACGTCTGTCAATAAAATTCCTCTTTACACATTCCGATTTCGACGAGTATTTTATTTATCAACAAACCATCCTCATCATCTCTCCTTTAGGGAATAACGCTCCTAAAAGGGCAAGATTCAAGAATCACGAATGATGTGACGGATGGTGTTGCCAGCAGTGTTTTTGAAAAAATATAAAGGCTATATGAGACTCCTCAGCTTTTAATCTGAAGACGGTCTTAGCTTTTTGGTATCAATGTCTGTTTTATTATATAGCTCTGAATTCTGTTATGTATATAAATATCGAGGTGTTGCCAGCGGAGCTTTAAAAAATACGTAAGCCATACGGGAATCTTCGTCATTGCTGGGGCCTCTTATTAGAGGATCCCCTCGCCATTCTAACGTTAACTCAGTTAGAAAGCGAAGCTGTGCCTTGGAGTTAGTTATAAGTGAGTGAGCCATTGTACACCAGCAAGCTCACCAGCTGTACTGGATCCAATGGTACACTGAAATGAAACAATCGGAGCACACCAACGGGATTTTTTTTATAAAGAATAGATATGATCGAAGTCACAGGTAGCCTGATACCTCCAAATACTAGGTGGAAAAACTGCCTGTGTCATTCAAGGGGAATAGCATAGCACGGGGATTCGAACCATCATCTTTTTGCACAGAAGTCCAGTGGGTTACCACACAGCTTTGCATCTCATTTTAGATTAAGCACGGAGTCTTCAGTGTTTAGTCTAAAGACAAAGTATTCACTTTTTGTATTTTTTTGTAAGTACGAGTATCTGCCTATGGGGTACTATACGGTTCTGAATTTTGGTACGAGTATGTTACCAAAGTCCAAGAGAGAAAAGTGAGTCTTGTAGATTCTTTCCCTAAAACTTTACTTATTTTGTGTTTGAATGTTTATTTTTTACTATGTAACATATGTTGTTATTTTATTAGAATATCAATGCGTGGAGATTCGCTCAGGACCTTCTAAGCCCTGGCCTGTTTTATGCTTGTATGTGTAGTTGTATGTATGTACTTCTTTCGGATTGTAATTTTGCTATGAATTATGTTAACGTATAGTCTTTTTTGAACACCTTAAATTTTTATATTCCCACACACCCTAAATTTGAATTTATATATTGTTAATGTTTTATTTATATATTGTTAATGTGCAGCTCCTACTCTAGGCAACTTAAAACAGCAAAAATGCTAATGCTTAGGTGGTCGGCAGGAGTATCACTGAAAGATAAAATTAAGAGTTCACGCATTCGTGGTAGCATAGGGGTCACTGACATAAATAGTAAGCTGGAAGAGCAACAGCTGAGGTGGTACGGGCACATAAGACAGAGACCACCAGACCATACTGTAAATCAGGCAATGTCTGTGGATCTTCCTCGACAGCCGTCCTGAGGAAGACCAAAAAACTCCTGGATGACTTAATGCTCCAAAATCCTGCAGAGAAACGGCCTAGATGAAAGCGATACCCAGAACCGAAGAATATACAGCCTGAGAACGAGAAGAGCCGACCCCATCAGCCTACTTAGGCAATGAGTTGGGACAGTGCCAGGAAGGAGAAGATTGTTAATGTTTTAATGGCCAAAATCGACCGAATATGGTAGAAATAAATAAAACATAAATCATCTTTAATGTATTAGTTAGTAGATGCATCTTACTTCTCAAGATTGGCCTGTTCAGTCTTAGCACCGTGGTGCTGGGATCCCACCTCCTCTCTCCGCTTCCTGGCCTTATCCTCGTATCCTTCAGGCAGTTGGGTTTCGACAACAGCGGCATCCTCATCCTTCGGAGGGAATGGATTGATCTTGTACTTCACCTTCAGTCTGCGAATTTCTTTCCTGTGCTCTTTCTTAAGATTTAACGGTTTTAAATCTTTCGGTTTCGATTCCGGCGGAGGATCGTCTATATTTGAAAAGTGAAATAAGTTTTACACAATCTTATTACAATCATGGAAGATTACGAGATCTTGACCATCACCATACATTAGAATGTATGATGATCAACGTTCTCTCTAAGGTGTGCGCGTGTGCGGCAGCACATCTGTTAAAAATTGTCCGCACACATGTTTCCATCTTCCGCACACGCTCAAAGAAAGGAACTTGTAACCATATTTTGTTTTGCGCAATTATATATTTTATTTGATATTTCATGATGGGTTCTCAGGTTCCTTTCTTTGAGATGTGTGCGGAACATGGAAACACCATATAGAGTCCACACGCCATAAGGAGCCTCTTTTTTTCTTGCACATTTAAGTTGATGGGCTGCACACACAATGAAAAAATTAGGGGGAACGTTGATGATGATTGTCAAGATTATAATATTTGCTTTATGTCGATTTTTTTTATTTCAATACTGACGTGCTTAGATTAAGTCAGTATCACTCAACACACATACTTTGCCATTTCAAATGGCCGTGGACAATAATATATCGGTATGGTAATTGACAGTTTGAATATAAAATGGCACGAAAGCAAATTTTGCTAATTCTAACACACTGGCTGTCAACCTAAGATCCCCTTTTTTTATCCACCAAAATCAGGATGATTTGTGCCATAAATTCAAGTCATTATGAAATTATTTAAGACAATATAAAAAAACTATTTTATTTAAAATTTACAGTTCTAGACAATTTAAAATTTCAACTGATTAAGCTTAAAAAAAAGTAATACATGTTTCATTCCTGATTCTTTCTTTCCTTTCCACCTCCCTTCCTTTTCCTTTGATTGATAATATCTCACTTTACACTTTATATGAAAAGGAATGTTCGAACATTAGTGAACACCAACCTTGTATGAGTAGTCCTGGCTCACAGTGGCCACAGGTGAAGTTCCCCTTGTGGATGTGGCAAAGAAGCTTGGTACCAGCCAGTTGGATAATGCTGCCGTGAACCACCTTTTATTAGAAATCAATTTAAAATATACATTATTTTCAACACTACACTGAAAAAGATCTACTCTAATAGTGGTCCATGTACTGACCGCCTATTTTTTCCACCTAGTATTAGGGGGCAAAGGATACCTATGACTTCAGTCATATCTATTCTATTATAATTTATTTTTTTAAATAAAGTGCATTATCTCTAAAAAAATAGAAGTGGATTTAACATAAAAATAAATTACAACCTAATAGAGAGATTTTAATAGACCATTTATCCATCAGGTACCATCAAGAATCAAACCCCAGGTATAGTGCGTGTCAGGATACCTTGCCCTTTTTAACACATTGATAAGTTTAGTGCGTAATATACAAAATATGTCAGTGTATTAGTAAGTATCTATGCCGTGGTTGGTTGATACATTCCGTTTGACGTTTAAAGCGTGCGCGCGCAGTGTTTATTTGACGAAAAATACGGTGACCATGTCTGAAGTTACGAAGTTAGGAAAAGGAAGAGCATTTTGCGGACAAACTAAAGAAGTGGTTTTGAATGTTTATAATTACATCAAGAGATGACGGGACACTAGTGAGGAGGTAAATATTCAGGATTTTTATTTATACTTCATTGAATCACCTTATGGTAGGAGTAGTTAAAAAATTTACAATATTTATAAATACCTAATACTATAAAAAAAAGTTACGTTTAATTTATTTTTAAAAGATATTGAATTAAATTGCCAGTAATACAATACAATACCAGTTTAGCTTGCGATCATGTTCATTTATGCCATATTAGATATACTCACTCGTATAATAATCATTTTTGGCTATATCAAATAGTTAATGTTTTTGTGTTTTTGTGAACATTTTTTATCAAGAAGTTTTAATAATATTTTTTTCCTTTTTTTCAGAGAATGATTCTTATTAACGAAGTTTTGATAGCAACTGGGGTATCGCCAAAAACTATTAAAACGATAACATCTTCCTTTAACAAAAACGGAAAAGGAGATGCCATTAGGTCTCCAAAAAAAACAAAAAATTGAGAAAACAAAGTATCTGTAAACAGTTTTGATGAATGTGTAATAAGGAGGTGTATATAATATATGATTTTCACATTAAAGAAAAAATGTTGCCTACAATCCCAAAATTGTTTCCAGTGTTGCAAGAATCAATTAATTTTAATGGATCTGAGTCAATCCTGAGAAGAATAATAAAAAAAATGGATTTCGCTGGCATGCAACGCGAGACAATTTAAATATTCTGAGGGAAAAACCAGACATAGTATTTAAATGAATATCATATTTAAGGGCAGTCAAACAATACCGAAAAGCAGGTAGAAAAATCGTGTACACGGATGAAACATATGTTCATACTAGCCACGTGTCATCGAGAGCATAGAGCGATAAATCTGAAGAGGGACTTCGAAAGCCCATTTCAAAAGGAATCCCGTTTCATTATTGTACATGCTGGAAGTGAAAAAGGTTTCATACCTAATGGTCTACTCATATACAAATCTCACCAAAAAACTGGAGACTACCATGATGACATGAACTACAACAACTATCAGAAATGGCTTATGAAAAAATTTATTCCCAACTTAGAACCGAGATCTGTGGTGGTAATTGATAACGCTTCATACCATAATAAAGTAATGAATCCTGCACCAACATCAAATTCCAAGAAGGCCAATATGATTCAATGGCTGACTCAGAGGAGTATCCCTTTTTCAAGTGAAATACTTAAGCCAGAATTATATCGGTTAATCTTAAGACACAAAAGTGTATTCGAGGAATATGCCATCGATAGGTTATTTCAGAATAATGGAGACGATGTTTTACGGCTTCCACCCTACCATCCAGATCTCAATCCAATAGAAAAGGTTTAGGCTTCTATCAAGGGATATGTGGGCTCTAGAAACACTGATATGACGTTGAATTCTGTCGAAAGATTGTTTAAAGAGAAGGTTTCTTTGATTTCGAGCGACGAGTGGAGTAATGTTTGCCGGCATGTACAGGAAACGGAATTCAAATACTGTGAAAATGAAGTAGCTGTGGACAGTATTACTGATCTCAATCAATTTGTAATAAATATCAATTCAAGCGACGATTAATTGGTCTTAGTATTTATTAGTGTTAATTGTGTTTTCTTTGCATATTGAATAAATAATTTAATTTTACATTGACCATTGATTTCATTATAGTCATTAGTTACACACCTCAATCTGTTATTATATTATTATTATTATGGTAAGTAAGTATTTTATTGGAATAGAAAATATCAGATAGACAATATTTAAAAATATATAATAATAAATTAAAATATGGTTATCCTAGACCAGTAATGCAAACTATCGTGAAACCCACTCTCGATAGCAAGCGTTCTATCAATTAGGCCACAGAGTATGTCATCACACAAAGTAAACTACATAATGCAGCAACATTGTTGCACAAGACTGCAGTGTGACACGGGATAATTATCATCAATTAGATAAGAGGATAATTGGTCCATCGTCAGTCTGCTCCTTGGTTTCAATTGGCAATGAAATAGGATAATTACCTCCATCAATTCACTCTCTTGCTGCGCCGCTGACATCCTTCTACCATTTAACACAGTACCGTTCCTGGAGCCCATGTCCGCAACAAAATATAGACCCTTGTCTTCATTGTAAGAAAATGTGAGATGGTGCTGGAAATAAATTTCTATTTAACACGTTCCGTGCCGCAGTACATTTTGAGAAAATAAGTACCTGCGCCACTAAACAAATTATAGTTTATTTTATGTATACATATATAGGCTTCATAAATAATGATTTATTTTTAAAAATAAACTGATTTTAGGTGATATTGCGAGCGTAGGTCACCGGTGACCTACGCGGCGTCGTACGGTAATACATGTATATACAACATAAACTTTTGTAGTCCAAACAAATTGTAGCATGCCTAATTTATTACTTATTATATTTTTTATTTATTTATGTAATATGCTATAGTGTTACGCCATAACATAATAATCTCTTATGATTACTGAGACAATAGCTCCAAAAAAAAGGGTCACAATGTTGCATAGACAATGCACCCTCATAAATTTCCAGAGTGTGACAAATGGATGGCAAAGATGACAAAAAGAAAAGATTATATTGTACCCTCTTAATTCATATTCCTTACATAATTTATTAATTAAACTTAATTTATAATTATATAGCTTGCTCATGTACACCTGGAGGTTTATTAAAAATAATTGCATTTTCAAACAAAATTTTGGAAGTTTTTATGTGCATTATATTCAGGGGCGCCGTATAGGTCACATTCAATTTTAAAATTCGTAGTAAATGTGACCGCTGGCGCACTGGGTCTGTTTATAAAAAAAAAAACACGTAGGTCACCGGTGACCTATGTGGCGCCCTGGTCAAAAACATGGTAGGTCACCGGTGACCTACGCGGCGCGGAACGTGTTAATCAAAGGTTTCGTCATTAACTTAACTTTATATCAGAATATTTAACCTTTTACACTCGAAAGCTTTTTTTTACATGCCTACCGCCAATTCGAAGAATTTTTTAAGAAAAAAAAACATTTGCGTTGAAATATAATTAAATTTATAAAAATAATGGACATGAAAATTGATTATTTGAAGTTTTTCATTATATGGTATTTAACCGTTTTACTGCGGGCCATCGATATATCGACGCTTTATTACTGCGCGAAAACTGCGTACCGTCGGGATATCGACTATTGCTCAGTTTGATTTCAGATATCGACCTGTGTAGGCGTGTCGCGGTGCGCGCGCGCAAATCATTTTTATTTCGTTATCTTTTATTTGAGTAGTTTGATATGTTCCCTACACACAACCGAAAGAATTACGAAAATCCCTCTATATTTGCTGAAAATGTACACAATTTTGTGCACACTTATTGAAAGATTATTTTTTCTCTAAAATTCTTCCGCGATTTTCGCATATGTGAAAAAAGGCTCAGCAGTAAAATGGTTAATATAACAATCCTCAACGTGAAGTCCAGGTTTACTTAAGCAGATTTCGCAATATAATCGTGTTTCTTTTCTTCCACCCCGAATTTTTCTATTGGAACATACTGCGCAGTCTTTCTTAGTTCCAGAACGTAGAATATGCAATTTATTTATAAGTCGGTCTTCTGTAGGGAGAGTAGCAGAGCGTCGTCGAAATCGAGTATCTCCTCGATAATCTCCTCCTACAGTTATTGAAATGTGACCGCAACATGCCAGTGCAGTACGCATTGAATTATTGGGTGTACAAATAAGTCACCGCCGTTTGACAAAAGTTGGCGCCACCAGTAAGTTATGGTTAAAATTGTCAGATGTAAAATGTCATTATCGTAAGGTTGGACATCTGTCAACAACATGACCTTGAAATATTAGTGAATTTTTATCAGTATAACATATTTTTTGTGTTCGAAAATGTCAAGTTTTGAGCCGAATAAGCGTCATTTGCGGGAACTTTTGATTTACTTCTTCAATTTGAAGAAATCTGCAGCTGAGGCGCATCGATTGCTTGTAGAAGCATATGGTGAGGCTGCCTTAAGTGAGAGAAGTTGTCGTGAGTGGTTTCAAAAGTTTAAGAACGGTGAATTTGACATCGAAGACAACGAACGTAGCGGAAGGCCGAAAGTGTACGAAGACGCGGAATTGGAAGTATTATTGGATCAAGATTCGTGCCAAACGCAAGAAGAACTTGCACTTACATTAGGAGTGACTCAACAAGCAATTTCACATGGGTTGAAATCATTGGGAATGATTCAAAAACAAAGAAATTGGGATTCATATGAACTGACACGGAGAAACTTTGAATGCCAATTTTCCACATGTGAAATGCTGCTTGCCAGGCATAAACGAAAGGGTTTTCTGCACCATATAGTCACTGGTGATGAAAAATGCATCCATTATGATAATCCAAAAAGGAAGAAATCATGGGGATCCCCTGGTAATGCTTCAACATCTACGGCTAAGCCAAATATTCATGGAAAAAAACTCTTGTTGTGTATTTGGTGGGATCAGCTTGGTGTCGTGTATTATGAGTTGCTCAAACCGAATGAAACCATTGCTGGGGCTGTCTACCGAACATAATTGATGAGATTGAGTCGAGCACTCGAGGAAAAGCGCGCCCACTACTACGCCAGACACGACAAAATTATTCTCCTGCATGATAATGCTAGTCCACATGTTGCGGCACCGGTCAAAACCTATTTGGAAACACTCAATTGAGAAGTTTTACCCCACCCGCTGTATTCACCAGACATTGCTCCTTCTGATTACCACTTGTTTTGATCGATGACGCATGGCCTGTCTGAGCAGCACTTCACATCATATGAAGATACCAAAAATTGAGTCGATTCGTGGATAGCCTCAAAAGATGATGATGATGACTGACGCGGTATTCGTATGCTGACAGAAAGATGGGGAAAAGTAGTGGCAAGCGATGGGTACTACTTCGAATAAAACATGAGGTTCCGTTCTTTCACAATAAATGCCCATTTTTTTATAAAAAACGGCGGAAACTTATTTGTACACCTAATATATTTCTCAGCACAGTTAGCTTATACGGTAATAATTTACCAGGAAAGTACACGTGTCACCCTTGGGACTTATTTGTTTCCGAACAAAAGATTCCATTATGTGGTATTTTGTGTCCCTTCTTTTCTCGTCGTGTCGCCTTATCTCGCCTCCTACTCTTTTCTTATCTCGCCTCCTCAAGTGCGAGGAATAATACCTTTCTCGATCAAATTCCGCAACTTATTATTATTTAATTGTACTAATATGATCCTTGGTTAAATAATATTGAAAACTGAAAAACCCAATATATTAAAAATATTGAGAAATAAGACTTTGTTTTCTTGGCGCCATAGCGGCGGTACTCGAGTAATACGGCAAACCATGTATGCCGCCTCTATGGCGGCATTCGAGTGCAAAGGGTTAAAAATTAATTACTTTGTAATCCACTGATTAGAATTTTTCACCTTGCCATGTGTTTCTACCTCTCAAGGCTCTCTTCATGTGGAATGATCATCATCGGTCAGTCCACATTCTGTCACTTAAGTTTAGACTGAATTTCCATTTTCTAACACTAGTAGATGAGATTTCTCTTTAGAATGTAACAAAAACTGTAACGCATGCGAATGACATGGTAGCGTTAGCAAAGAATGAAGATAAATTACAAAGTTTGATAAGTAAATTGTATGAGAGATGTGATGAGAAACATCAAAGAATGAATGTTGCCAAATCTCGGTGATAGTCTTTTTGATAAAGATAGAAAATCTTGGTGATAAAAAAGTGTAAAAGGAAAAGTAATTGCGATATTTGGGTGAACAATGAAAGATCGGAGCAAGTTAAGAAATTGTACTATTTGGGTAGTATTTTCTCAGATGTTGGAAGAATTACGAGAGATATCGAACAATGTGTAGAGATAGGAAACAAAGTCAATGTGGCACTAAAACATATATATACTTGAAACGGACGTATGAGAGAAAAATGTGTATGTGGAAAAAACTTGAAAAGATCCGAATAAATGCTGTAGAAATGTGTGCACTGAAAAGAATTAATGGAGTGACAATGCATGACAAAAATTCGGAATGAGATGATTAGGGATAAATGTGAAGTTAAGGCTTATGTGTTAAGATGAAGAAAAGCACTATATAAGATGGTTTGGGCATGTAGAATAAATTAATGAAAAAAGACGAACAAAACAAATATAAAGTACAAATGTGAGTGGAGGGATTGGTAGACAATGACCAAGAGAAGTATTATTAAAATTAGAAAGGATAAAAACATAGAAAGTTAGAGAAATCGTAGAAGTTGTATGGGTGTAGAAGAAGCGAAGGATTTGTGTCGAAATAGGAAAGTCTGACACTCTGTCCTCTCTGCCTACCCTGACAGAGTAATTGCATTATGGTATGTATGTATGTAGAATGTAATAAAATATGTGCTGACTGTAATAATTTCTATATAGGAAAGACATTTTATGTGCTGACTGATAATTTCTATATAGGAAAGACAGGAAGAACCTTTGAAAAGAGATTTCGTGAACACAAATCCGCCTTGACAAATCCTCTAATTTATTCTGAAATGGCTAATCATTGTCCCCGTAAAAACCATAATTTTTCTATCGATGATGCCAAATTCTTACACATCAGTAGTAACGGAAATAAATTGGACAGATTAGAGGCCCTAGAAATTTCAAAGTCAGTACATCGAGGTCAACAACTGATAAACACATATATCCAAAAAATCTCTCCGCCGCTGACCTAGATCGTCCCATACCTCTGTCAGCCCTCAGTCCCCAACCCAAATGTCCCCAGCCGTTAGAAGTGTGTATATCGGTACCAGTTCGAACAGAATTCAGTCCTGTTTGTGCTCCCCTGAAGATGAGATGAAAGCCTTGAAACCGGTAGGGTTATACCGTTACAAAAAGTGGAATAAACAGTGTTTGATAAAACAAATTACAATGTCTTTAAACCTCCACAACATTAATTAATGCCTTAACTATAAACAATATGAAATACATGATTTACCCTGGACACGTTTTCTTCGGGAATGATGACAGAATGCTTAGAGCCTTCTCGGCCCAATGTGCCCCCATCCTTTGTGAGTAAAAAGAGAGTTCCTACTTTCAGCTTCACAGTTTCGGTCTCCTGTACTATGATTCGCATACAAGGTGGATAGTTCACTGCCACACTGTCTGGAATTCAAAAGATTTTTTCACATTATTAAAAGTTTGACTATGCCTAAACTAAATTATAGTTCATCAATTGTCCTACTACAGAGAAATTTCAAACACATTTTACTAATTATAAAATAAGATACAATATCAAATCTTTCGTGGTCATGTTAAAAAAACTTAGATTCAGAAGATTTTAAACTTTGCTTACAATGATAATGTTATTTGATTTATTTTTTAAATATTTCTATGTAAAAAATATCTTACATCAGCTATCTCACGCTGTGTTCTAATATAGCTGAGTATTCTAATATAGCTCACGGAATTCATAGATAAAAATGATAAACAATTCATAGAATTCATAGATAAACAATTCATAGAATTCATCAATAAATAATATAGTTGAGTTACACTCACGGAATTCATAGATAAACAATCGCATACAATGTCCATAAACTCGTGAGATTTGATAACTTGAAGCAAAAAAACATATGCAATATGCAAAAAAACATATCAACGTTCCCTCTAAGGTGTGCGCATGTGCGGCCGCACATCTGTTAAAAATTATCCGCAAACATGTTTCCATCTTCCACAGACATCTCAAAGAAAGGAACTTGTAACCATATTTTGTCTTGCGCAATTATATACTATATTTTATTTGATATTTTATGATGGGTTCTCAGGTTCCTTTCTTTGAGATGTGTAAAACTTGTAAAACTTTATCTTAAACTATCATGAAGATACAAAAAGCAGTAGTAATAATAAATTACAGTCATTGTTTAAAATTATTTAATATTAATATGTATATTTAAGTTCAATATATGTATGCACGAGTATACCACAAAATATTACCAAACTTCACCAAGCAGACTTACGTAATTGTCGAAAACTTATTTTACAGTGGTAAAGAACTTAGATTTGTTTTATGTGGAAAAATGCATACATAGAAAAATAATTGGATTTTTTTGAGAATTTTATGGATAGATCTATAGATATAGAAAACACATGAGCTCACTTGTAGAACGAGATGCAAGTTGCTTTGCAAAATCGAAACCTTCCACATGTTGATGCAGGGTTACTCAACTCCAGAGGCAAAGTATTGTCCTTAATGTTTCGTTTATACTAGGTTATTTATATTAATAAAAGAGAGCACAAAGTTAGTAGCTATTTCTAAACATTGTTGTGATATTCTGGTGAATACTATATATACTTAAATTAAAAATATCTAAATTGTTGCAAAACTCATTTCCAAGTCTTTGTGTACGAATTATAGAGGAGTTAATTTTATAAAGATATGAAAAAAGATTTCCATTTAAATTTTAATCTAAATCTAATTGCAGCTTGTCGAGAGAGAAAATGTTTAAAAATCTTAAAAGATGCTTTTATAAAATAACATTACCATCAGAATCAGAGCTAGAATCTTCCGAATTGTCTTCTTCACTTTCAGAACATTCTCCATCTTCGAGATCCTCGTTATCTGGCTTCGATTGATTTTCACCTTTCTCCGAAACTTCTTTGGAGCAATTCTCTTCGGGTATATCTGGTTTTGATGCACCATTCAAATCAGATTCCAAATTAAAAATCTTTTCATTTTCAGATAATGCATCATCATTTGAAATTTCAATATCTGCATTTAAAACTATTTTTTTAGTTTTCTTTTCTCCGTCATTGGAAGAATCATTTGCGAATATTTCACTAACTACTTTAGTCTTCTTTGGTTTAGTGGGTGTAGTTTCTTCTGTAACTTCCTCATCTTGCTTTGGTTCCCTTTTCTTTCCTTGCCGCTTTTCCTGGAAGGCAACAGTAAAAAATGTTGGTATGGTTGGCAACACTGTTGCGGGTTAGAAATAAGACATACCTAAAGCACGGTGTGGACTCTCTATTCTCATATGAGCGAGACTTGTTGATAAATTTTCTAACATATCACTTCTGCCAACCTGCAAAAATAGAACAAAAACATTATTAATCAAGGCACAAGTAAGTGTTAATTACATCGAAAAAAAATTCATCATATACAGGCGGCCCTCGACTTTCGCACATTCTACTTTCGCACAATTCACTATTTCACACATTTTTAAAAATTAAATTTTTTTAAGATTTTTGTCGATAATGCAAAAATTGTTCGCTCACTAGGACGTCACTAGGGTTCTGAGCCGCGGTGGCAGGGGGCGAATGTCAAATACATACAATGTACTATGCGTATCCAGAAAGTAAGTGTACTGGCATCCGTGTTTTGGGACTGTCAAGGCATAATTTTAATTGAATATATGCCTCAAGGGGAGACCATCAACTCTGCAAGATACTGTGAGACCCTAAAAAAATTGCGGAGGGCGATTCAAAACAAGAGGAGAGGCATGCTGACAAAGGGAGTCTGCCTGCTGCACGACAATGCCAGACCACACAGGGCCAACGCCACGAAGGAACTGCTCGCCTCGTTTAAATGGGATGTCCTGAACCATCCCGCGCATTCCCCTGACCTAGCACCTTCAGATTACTATCTCTTTATCTCCCTGAAGCTGCACATGGGTGGAAAAAGGTTTTCAACCGACGAGGAGGTAAAGAAGGAGGTGGAGAAGTGGACGGAGGGGTTGGCGGGAAACTACTTCGAGAAAGGCATTAAAAAGTTGATACCCCGCTTCACCACCTGCATTGAGAGGAATGGCGACTATGTCGAAAAATAGCTTACATATGTACTACGGTAACCACGTAATTCTTTTGTTTAAATTAAAAAAATTGTAACCTACAAAAATTCAGTACACTTATTTTGTGGATATGCCTCGTATTAAACAGGTTTAGTCTTGTATTAGGGTGCATGTCGATGCGTTGTGTTTTGCCAATTTATTTATTTATGTTTAAATATTTCGTCCATATAAATTTATAAACATGAGAGAACGTATATCTCAGGTATGTAGAGCGATTGAGAAAGACACAGCATGTTATAGAACTCTTTATCAAGAAAAGAAAAAAAACGGTGGTATTCAACTAACTCTTGACAAGTTTATAAAGAAAACACCTGAAAGCACTTAAACACGCCTCGTTAACTTAATTATGTATATTGATAAATAAATACTTTTAATATATTATCGATTAATAAATATTTTAACATACAATTTTTTATGGTTTTTTTACATCCCTCTACTTTTGAACATTCAACATTCGCACACATTTTCTTGAACCAATTATGTGCGAAAGTCGAGGGCCGCCTGTACTGCCTTTTTCACACTAAAAAGAGTAATACGCTGTCGAGAAATTTTGGCAGAGAGTAATTAATAACAATATTTGACAAGATCATGCGCGCATACCATTCTGTCATATCTCTTATGAGGTAGTCAAAGATAACAGATTTCCACGACTTTCTATTCATGCACACAGCTGTTGCCTTGTCTACATCCATACATCTCGTCATACATACTTTCAATGTGACTAAACCACCTCAAAATTATTTTCTTAATTCAACTTATAACCATTTCTAACAAACAGTTATCCATTATCTGATCATTTCATACTCAATCAAACATTATAATATAGAATATTCCAAACAAAGCACGCATATCTACTGCATTCATTATGTTCTTATCACTCACTTTCAATGCCCAAGTCTCCCTTACATATTATACATCAAGATTGGTATCAAGTGCGCCATTTATCTTGTTAGTTGCAGCAATACACTTTTCAATATCTTTTTTAAATAACAATCTCTCGAAAACACGCTCCTAAAAAAGCTAAATCGTCAAAAGACAAAATATATAAAAAAAACATTTTTGTTATAAAACCTAGCATTATCATGACAATTTTTTAACATTCAATTTGGATTATTTATTGTGTGTTAACATAAGTCGTGTCCGTTTTTTACCAAATTTAAAAATGAGCACCAAAAGTAAAACAAAATGGTAAATGTTATACGTCATTCGAAAGAAAATTTTCTGCTCTACAAGATATTGTGTTTGCTTTTACGTTACATATATAATTTCATTTGATTACAAGCCTTCAAAATGGAATGTCAAGTAGACGAAAGTGAGCATTTTCGACACCTCCTTCTGTTCGCGTTCAATCGAGGGATAAAGCTGACAAAGCTGTTTGCGATATTTGAGAAGTGTACGGTGAAGATGCTATGAATGAAACGACAGGTCGTCGATGGTTTTGCATTTCAAAGACGGTAATTTCAACCTGAAAGACATGGTGAGTTTCGGACGACCAGTGGGATCGTCATAATATGGTTTAAGCAGTCCTCATCGAAGTCCACAAGTTAGGAAAACGTTGGAATGAATGTATCACTCTTGAAGGAGACTATGTTGATGAATAAAGAAGAATTTAGGCAAACAAATGTTGTTTTAGTGTTTTAGTAGGGGCTTTAAGGAGATCGGTCCTTAAGGGAAGAGATGTTGAGGATGATTTGTTGATAAATAATAAAACACGTTAGATCGCAATGCGGAAAGAGAGTCCAATTTTATTAGTAACGTAGGTATTTATATCTTTTTAGAATGTGCGCGGGAATGCGCTCGCGATATGCCTACGTCTCGTTTCTGCGAATGCAAAACGATTAATTGTTGTATGTAGGTATCATTCAAATACGGAACTAGCGAGATAGCCGTGGTGCGTTCTCTCTCTAGTATGGAATGCGGTCCGCTCGGCTATGGGTTGAATGGCCGGCGGGTGAACTTTGGACTTGAATGGCCGGCGTGTGAACTTGGGACTTGTTTATTTAGATTTCGTCGAGGAATGCGAAGGTCATTTCATCGGTCATTGACCGTATGTATGAACACCCACAGTATCCGAGTGGGCGACCGCCACAGACTTATTGATCGATGTGTTAAAAAACATTTGTGGGATTTATTACAATTTGGGTGGTACATAATAATGATTTTACAACTTTATCCTTGGGATTTTAACTCATAAAAACAAAAAATAAGAGTATAATATGGTTAGTAATTAAATGCCCAAGTGAAAATATTTCTGTGACACTTTTACTACAGCGAATATGGATTTTATACATGGCTCGATCCTACTTTTTTTTAATGAGTTTGTTTATATTACTCCTCAAATGCTAGAAGAAATCTACATATCCATTTGTACATATACAGTACCTGGCGATAAGTAATACACATCGGGCTTAAGAGATAATCGGCTAACTTCAGCTTTGTAGAGCGACATCTCTGTCATTCATACACGTGTTTCATCGCGAGACTGTTAGCGCATCGTGCAATAGAGACGACGCTCTACAAAGCTTAGCTGATTATGGCTGACAGTCTCTTTCTTACGCCCGATGTGTATTACTTACCGCCGGGTTGATTGACAAATTTTTGTTAAATGTACCTGACAATTATTTACGCTTTTGTTAATTAAGAACGTTTTCAGTTCCATATTCACTGAGTTATTAAAAGTGTTACTACTAGCACACGGTCTTCTCTAATGAATTTTCCAATATTGATATCTTCCATAGTTGACAAATTAAGAATTGATCTCCTTAATAACTCTGTAGACGTAACTGAGACACTTTACAGGGAAGCAAGAGTATTATTGTTCGTGCCGTTATTATTTTTAGATTTTTATTTATTAACTTTTTTCTAGCACTCTGAATTGTATTTGATGTAACCAGGTTAAACCTGCATCAAATTTAAAACATAATAAAACTAGTTTTCGAATGGCATACAGCCCATTGTGGGCCCCGGCCTCCTCCAGCAGTCGTCGCCATTCCCTCCTATCCTGGGATGCATTCTTCCAGCCCCTGATGCCAATCACGCTTGTATCACTCTGCACCCCATCCATCCACCTGAGCTTTGGTCTACCCACGCTACGTCTTCCTTGGGGCTTGGAAAAGAGTACCTTGTTAGGCATTCTCTCTTCTCCCATTCTTGCTACATGCCCCGCCCAACGTAGCCTCCCAATTTTGATGTATTTTATGATGTTGGGCTCTTTGTATATGCTGTATAACTCCTCATTATATCTCACTTTCCAAGATCCATTTTCCTGTATGGGTCCGAATATTTTTCTGAGTATTTTCCTTTCGAATATTCGAAGGGAAGATTCGTCCTTCTTACTCAATACCCAGCATTCAGACCCATATGTGAGGACAGGTCGTAACAGTGTCTTGTAAATGGTAAGTTTTGTTTTTCTGGACAACAACCGAGATATAAGGTGTTTTCTCAGACCAAAGAAGCATCTATTTGCCATGAATATTCGACGTTTAATCTCGATAGATGCATCATTAACACTTGTCACTATGGATCCCAGGTAGGTGAAGGTATTTACCCGTTCTATTGTATGAGAACTTATATTAATTGTGAACTTGTTTGTGAAGGTGAAGGTGTTTACCCGTTCTATTGTATGAGAACTTATATTAATTGTGAACTTGTTTGTGAAGGTGAAGGTGTTTACCCGTTCTATTGTATGAGAACTTATATTAATTGTGAACTTGTTTGTGAAGGTGAAGGTGTTTACCCGTTCTATTGTATGAGAACTTATATTAATTGTGAACTTGTTTGTGAAGGTGAAGGTGTTTACCCATTCTATTGTATGAGAACTTATATTAATTGTGAACTTGTTTGTGAAGGTGAAGGTGTTTACCCGTTCTATTGTATGAGAACTTATATTAATTGTGAACTTGTTTGTGAAGGTGAAGGTGTTTACCCGTTCTATTGTATGAGAACTTATATTAATTGTGAACTTGTTTGTGAAGGTGAAGGTGTTTACCCGTTCTATTGTATGAGAACTTATATTAATTGTGAACTTGTTTGTGAAGGTGAAGGTGTTTACCCGTTCTATTGTATGAGAACTTATATTAATTGTGAACTTGTTTGTGAAGGTGAAGGTGTTTACCCGTTCTATTGTATGAGAACTTATATTAATTGTGAACTTGTTTGTGAAGGTGAAGGTGTTTACCCGTTCTATTGTATGAGAACTTATATTAATTGTGAACTTGTTTGTGAAGGTGAAGGTGTTTACCCGTTCTATTGTATGAGAACTTATATTAATTGTGAACTTATATTAATTTATATTAGTTTTTGAATGTAACAATAGATAAATTAGATTTTTTTTTTATAAAAATAATATAAAATAAGTATACTTACGTCGTGAATATAATTAGGTCTAGTGAGTTACCTTTTTATGTTTCCCTTTATTTTCTGAAGATGGCCTAAAATCTGGTCCTGCCTGGTTCGAGAACTGGCTTGTGTCAGCTTGGGAATGAAAAACAAACTGATTTTGTTCCTTGTCAAAATAATAATAGCACCCAGTACTTCCGTGGTAGTATAATCCTAATTCCTAAAATTGAAAAACAAAATGTCACAAAATAATAATAGCACCCAGTACTTCCGTGGTAGTATAATCCTAATTCCTAAAATTGAAAAACAAAATGTCACAAAATAATAATAGCACCCAGTACTTCCGTGGTAGTATAATCCTAATTCCTAAAATTGAAAAACAAAATGTCATAAAATAATAATAGCACCCAGTACTTCCGTGGTAGTATAATCCTAATTCCTAAAATTTAAAAAAAAATGTCACAAAATAATAGTAGCACCCAGTACTTCCGTGGTAGTATAATCCTAATTCCTAAAATTGAAAAACAAAATGTCACAAAATAATAGTAGCACCCAGTACTTCCGTGGTAGTATAATCCTAATTCCTAAAATTGAAAAACAAAATGTCACAAAAAATGTGAATAATCTTCACAATAACTTTAAAGAATTAATAAATCTTATTATTCCTCTACCATTTCTTCCACTGACAAGTGGAAATTTTATGTGTAACAAAAATGATATACTCATAAATCAATGAATTCAGAAACATTAGAGATACTGTATCGGATATATCAGGATGAATGACGAGTGGGAACGATTTGTGTGAGCTCGTGAGTGTGGGTTTCTTCTTGTTGTTTTAATTTTGGTTGTTTTTGTATTTGTCTAATTTATAACAAGATGTATTAATTTGTCATTATTCTTGGTTTTGTGTAATGTACTCGTATTTACCTAAATAACTTGCTATTTATTAGAATCAAGGCTTATATTAAAGTTGATAAAATAATTAAAATTACTGAACGTCGTTACAAGGTTGTACTGGGGCAAATTTGTGAACTGTCACAAGAACCATGCTACATTTTCTCAAGTATAACCTTTATAATTTATAGCTACTCTTACATAGCCCGTTACTAAATAACACAGATATTTAGAAGTAGATATTGGCCCTATCCTTGGGTTGGAACGATTTTTGGATCTTCATGCTGAAGCAACATTTTAAATATATATAATAGCATCAAGCTGTTTCCGTCTTGGGGTAAGCAGTGCAAAATCCCAACATACATCTATTGTTTCTTCCACATCTACCAGGTCTGTAAATATGAAACTGGAATTTGCTCATAGATGGCTCTAGCTGTCAATGTAGTGACTGTCAAACCATGTCATTGGCGCCTTTTTCTTGTGTTTACATTTGTCAAAGACTTTTAACTCGCAACAATATAAGTTTAATACAACAACATATGTTTTCATAGCGTTGAACATGTCTGTTTTTGTGCCTGAAAACTATGATTATGGACAGCATTGATTTTCTGTTACCATTTGAAGAAAACTGCTGCAGAATCGCATCGAATGCTTGTCGAAGCTTACGGTGAGCATGCTCTTGGTAAATCAGTGCTTTGAGTGGTTCAAAAAATTCAAAAGTGGCGATTTTGACGTGAGAAACGAAGAACGTGGAAGACCACCGAGAAAGTTTGAAGACGCCGAATTGTCTACTTATTTGCACCGATGGGACACGCACTTGCTAAGCAGCGCTACACTTCTTACAAAAATGTCTCGATGATTGGTTTGCCTCAAAAGAGCAAGCAAGCAAGGACAGTTATTTTGGCGTGGCATCCACAAATTGCCAGAGGGATGGGAAAAATGTGTAGCTAGCGATGGGCAATACTTTGAATAAAATATTTTGTACCATTTTCATACAATAAATGTGTATTTTCCATAAAAAAAATCCAGTTTCATATTTACAGACCTTGATATACAGCTCCTTCAGTTACTCAGACTTTTAACCTTTCCTTTCATTATAAAACAAACTTTAAAAATTGTCCAAATGCTAATTACAAAATCCATATGAAATTATAGTTTGAATAGAAAGAAATAAAATAAATAAATAAAAACATACAGCATTGTAATAATATCCAGTGTTATAGTCATAATATAATCCAGAGGTAGCTTCATACACCATTCCAGTCTGTTGCAGAGCACTTTCAGCAGCTTCCTTCACCTGGTCAGCGATACTAACAGCTTTTTCCTCACCGTCAGCTTTCCACGGTAGCTCAGAGTCAGTTTTCCATTCGTTTGACGTATCATTTTCAATAACTGAATCAATTCCTGTTTGACAGGAAACATCACATTTTTTATTTTTTCTCTGAAAAAACAAAATATTTCCTAATAAAAACAGAGTAATAATACATTGTCATCCTTTCCTTCCCTGTGTTGGGTATCTTCTACACGTTGCTTCTAATAACCATCAATATCTCTATAAATATAATAAATACAAGGTTAAGATTTTAGGTATTCCTCCATAATATATTTACGCATTGATTTAAAAAATAATATTATTAATAATCAGAATTTATCGACTACATCGAGGTGTTTTGTAAAGATCGAAAACAAATTCGCATTTAAACGCGGCGCTGCCTCGTCTTGACGATAGGTGAATAGTATGCGGGAAGCGCGACACTATATTCGGATCTCACTCTTGCATACTAGACTGAATTGCGAGAACCTGAATTGCCTCAACGCCGCAAGCATATGCGTAAGCGCCGGGGTATGCGACTGTATTCCGCGCCACTAGTAGCTTTTAAGCTTGCAAATAGGTTGGACGTACGCCCGTTCCGTGAGCGGTGCCAGATGGTTTTTTAATGTTTTCAGCAAATAAATCTCAATTATTATAATTTTTAACTTCAATTATAATTAATTAAGGGGATTATCTATGAATGTTCTTATTTTTCCGATTTAAAATCGCAAATTTTTTATTGCGTACTCACTACCCAACACCGTAACACGCGTATTATTTTTATCACCGTAAGGGAAGGGTTATCAAAACTTTTTATTATTGTACATATAATTATTGACTTCTTCTTCCCAGTGTCATGTTAGGTCCCCCCAACATTGAATATCACCTGAGAGTAGGCATCTTTGTCCCCAGCAGCTCGAAAAAGATCCCTGAAGCTCCTTATACCAGTCCAATCACGTATACTGCGGAGCCAGGAGCCAACACCTCTTCGACCCTCTATTTTGCCATGAATGATCAGGTGCAGTAATTTGTACTTTGTTCCTCTAAGTACATAATTGGGTTATAAAATAGGAAATATAAAATAGATAAAATAGTCCAAATAGGATAATATAAAATAGTCCAAATAGGACACCTTTCGGATTTTAATATTAGTCAGCAATTCTCTATCAACTTTGGCTCTTTGAAGAACCCTTGTGTTAATTATTGACTACAAATTTTAAAATATCCGAGTTTACTTTCTCAAAAATATTGTATATTAGTTTACTGTTATAGCAAGAAAATGTTTCAAGAATGAAATTAATTTAAAATTACTCAGTTTTGGTGAACTTAATTGTAACTGTATCTGAAAAAATAAACCGATATGTTTACCTAGTTGGTAGGAAGCTTACGATTTGATATGACCCCTAAAGGAGGTACAAATAACTTGATCTCAAGGCCCCGAGTAGGACACAAATATTCGACCAACTATACTTGAGAAAATGTAGGATGGTCCCTGTGACGTTTGAAACGTCATGTCTCAAAGGGATGGGGTAAAATCGTTTTTGTTACAAATCGAATCGTTTTTTTATAAATCGAAAAATTGTTTTTCTCTAAACTGACGTTTTAATTCCTAATTTTCATTGTACTGACTTTCTAATGTATTGTATGATTTGTATCTATCTTTAAATAGGCCAAGATCCACTATGAATTAATACTAATTACGAACATTTAATTTTAGGTATAAAAAAATCGAAAATACTATTATCGTATACCCCATCCCTAGCCAATGTAGACTAACGTAGTGACTTTTGACAAACGTCACCAAATATTATTTGATTTTAGCAGACTGCCACATTTTTGCTAATTTGTAACAAGATGTATTAATTTGTCATTATTGTTAGTTTTATGAAATGCATTTACCTAAATAACTTGCTATTTATTAGAATCGAGACTTATATTAAAGTTGATAAAATATAATAATTAAAATTACTGAACGTCGTTACAAGGTTGTATTGGGGAAAATTTATGAACTGTCACACAGACCATGCTACATTTTCTCTAGTATAGGCCATAAAGATCATCAGTTTTTACTGTAAAATAGTTGCAGTATTTAGAACTTATAAAATTAGAACTAATACTTGAGAAATATTTTTATCTTTTTATGATACAGATTAATCAGAAATGAAACGTGCCCTCTGACATATTCGACCTTGAGCTGCATTAACTGATGGGAATCAACAATAAATTATTTAATTGGCATAATTTTTAATGATTATTTATACACATACATCATTCCATGTCCTTTGCAGAATTGTCAGAAATAATAAAACTCCACACTCTTCTATTCAAATATACTTCTCTCAATTACATCTCATCATGAATTATTTGTATTCCTAACTTTGTCCTCTTTCAAAAATTGGGATACTTTATCTCATAAAGTTTTATTCGGTATAATACTTCCATGCCGATTATGAACTTTTTATATTTTGGATAACATTTCTTATGCATGCGTGAATTTTAGAACGAATTAGTATTCAACAGTGAAGGATATTTTTTTTAAGACCTCCTAAGAAGACGACATCCGCTTTTAGTTGCGAGCTTTGAAAAAGACTCTCGATAATATTAATTGGAACATTTAACAATATAATTCATCATAATCACCCTATATGTTCCATCAGGAACACAGGGGTGCCGTAAAGTGCCTCTATTCAGGCCGATCCAAGCCATACCAACATTTCATATCATCCCGTGTTAGACCAAGACTGTGAATCTCCTTGTTACAAAAATAGTAAATAGTGTAGAATGGGCATTTGATTCATCGAGCCTCTTGCAGGCGGTATCCTCAATACACAGCCTAATCAATTCCAATTTCTCAACAGCTAGCTGTTGCTGCGTCCGAAGAATTATTTGATTTGTCATGTGATCATACCACCTGACACCCATCATCCTTTCAAGGCATTTGTTCTTAAAACTGAGAAGAATTTTCTGTTGGACCTTGGTAACGATACTGTGGCGGTCGCCCACTTGGCGTTCATACATACGGTCAATGACCGATGAAATGACCTTCGCATTCCTCGATAAATCTAAGTAAACAAGTCCGAAGGTCACCCGCCGGCCATTCATCCCATAGCCGAGCAATCCGCACTCCATACTAGAGAGAGAACGCACCACGCTGTCTCGCCGGTTCCGTAAATAGATTGTTACCTACATACAACAATTAATAGTTTTGCATTCACAGAAACGAGACGTAGGCATATCGCGAGCGCATTCTCGCGCACATTCTAAAAAGATATAAATACCTACGTTACTAATAAAATTGGCCAGACTCTCTTTCTGCATTGCGATCTAACGTGTTTTATTATTTATCAACAAATCATCATCATCTCTTCCTTTAAGGACACAGTTCCTAAAATACCAAGATTCAGAGTCATACAGCAGAATAGAGAAGATATATGCGCCAAATAGCCGACATTTAGTATTTAGGCTTTATTTATTTAACACTTCAATGTATAAGAATCTGGAAGGTTTATTGCCATATGGCAATCTATTCCAACTAACCAGATAAAAGTAAATAAAGAAAGTCAAATGGTCGCAAAAACTATTCAAACTATTATTGATTTTGTAGAAAAATTGTGAAGAATATAAAAAACAATAAAATTGAAATATCATCAAAGTAAAAGGGATGCAGACAAAAGAAGAAAAATTGGGAATGAAACACCTAACATTACTGATTTGAAATGTCACTTTTTAAAACATACAAATGATGAAGCGAGTGTAACATTAGTTGGTAACTGGTTCCAGTGACTCATTCACGATGTAAAAAAAAGAGCATTTAACTGGGAAAACCAATAAACAATATCTGCTTGAATGTTGCTTATGTTCATGGTCGGAAAAATTCTGAATAGTTTCGGTGAGATAAGAGTGAGAGGCGGAACAGTTGAGAATATTATAGGAGAGAGTTCTCAGTAGGCTATGTGCCTCACACATATTTAAGGATGTTCAACTCGTCCACAATTCCATCAGTTACCAGCCTTCAAGGCATTGGGAGAGATCACATGCCTTCCATGGACTTTCTGAGTAAAAAAATCCATAAGGATGGTAAATATAATTACTCTAATTATTTTTTTAAATACGAAAACTATCAAAAATGAAGCTAGGCCAGTGTTACAAGTATTGAAAATGCTAAATAAAATATATATAACTTACATATTTTTCTAATCTGATTTTTAATTTTTTGATTGATTTCTTTTTATTTATCAAACATTTTTGTAAATATAGTATAAAGTTAAGTATTTCTGGTTTTTTGGAAAGTTCCTTGGAAAGACGTCGAAAAGAATGTTTTCTTTTCACAAATTTTCGTTTATTCTGTTCTTTAATAGGTGTAATTGTTTTCTCTTCTATTTCTTTACTTTCAAGCTCTTTTTCCATATTTATTTATAAATAATGAACTATACAAAATAAATAAACCATTGACTTCAGTAGGAAAATATATTAGGTTATCTGTCACTTGTGAATATCTGTCAAATTTCTTTTATATACCAAAAAACTTGTCATTAAACCATAGACGTGAAATATGAAAATGTAGAAATCAAGATCTAAACGGTTACTTTGTACTTTTTTTTACAATATATATTATATATATGAAAACAATTATATAAGTTCTGATAAACTCGTTGAGATTATTTAACTCATAGTCTTTGTATAGTAGGAATATCTGTTATTTTTATAGCCCTCTCTCTTTTTCTAACAATATTTTGAAAAAGCAATTGAAACTTTACATTTTTTACTGGCGATCCATAAATCACAATTATTTTGCAAAATATTATACTTACTCGAAAGAGATTAATCTAATTTTAACAATATAAAAATTATACCTTATTATACGAGTATAAAAACTTATCGGTAAAATCTGCAATTTGTAAACGATTAATTAAAAAAAAAATCATGTTCATATAATATATACACATAACTGTTATCGTCTTTTTTGTGTATTCATAATGAAATAAACATTTTTAAGCAGAAATAAAAATCTGAAAAAAATAATAATCAATACTGTAAATATAACTTAAAAATAAAAGTTTTAAATACAAAGCAAATGTGAAGGGATATAAGATCGTCTCAAATAATGAATTTTTATTTGATTTTTTACGAAATAAATATTTTTTAACGTTTATAAAACAAAAAAATTAAAAGCGGGGATTTCTTAACTTATCACGTAATATCAAAATATATACCAAGCCACTATTAAACAGTATAGTTTTCATTATAAAAACATTTTGTCTATAATATTTCCACTCAATTTATCGTCAGTTATCAATAAAATTATTAATTTATCGGCCGGCAAAATTATCCACCATGAGAGATAGTGTTTGTTGCGCTTCCAATAGTTTTAGTGTACCTTTTCAAAACATTAAATAATATTTTCCTCATAATACTGACATTTGATATATAAATAAGTATTTTGTTTGGTGTATGAGCGGTTATATTTGTTTATTTGAGCACTATATGTTACAGTACAGAAATGCGCTTATTTCAGGGTAAAAATTAAAAACAGATGAAAAACGTAAAAAATATTATCAACAATGCAAGGTTGTATAAATAAAATCGTATACTGTTTCACGGATTATCTTTCTGGCATATTTCTTTGGGAAGCACCTGACAAAATTAGTGTCTCGATAGATATTTAAAATTTTATTACAATTTTGCTATTTATTTGATCGCATTGGAGTTTTCTTTCGATCTGCACACGTTTTAATTCGACAAAATACGTTTGACAATTACTTTATTATCAATTCTTTCAAAACACACTAAATTATAAATCATCACTAAAATACTTATAATGGGACCTTTTTAATAACGGGACATATTACATTAAAAAGTATTGTGAAACAACAGTAAAAGTGCATTATTGATGTCAAAGTTATGATGAGATTATTTTAGAATGACAAATAATGATTTAAAAAAATTATAAATCTATACCTGCTAGATAAAATTATACAATAAATGCATACATGTAGAAAGAATAAAGCGCCAAACTTTTCATCATGACATGTCCTTTGTCTTCTCCATTTCAGTGCATATGTCTTATCATATACCTAGACATTTATTTACTATTTCTTATTACTTTTCTGAACCATTTTTTTATCATCTTCTTGAACCATAACCAACCATCAATGTAATTTCGCCTCCCTATTTAACATATCGGTCTTTATATCGATCAGTCTTGAGTCCACATTCAGCCATATAACTTAATATGAATGGTTCTATATGTCATATAGAACGAAACTGCATACTTAGTTTTTTTTTGTTTTTTGTTGGTACTTAGTGCCTATTTTACTTCCGCCATTCATATTTTTTTATTTAATTATACATCGACAAATTATATATTGTTCTCACAAATTTGTCTCCCTTAAATCAAAATTTAACATGAAAGAAATGTATTAAGTTACTTGGAAGGGGAAATATTATTAATTTAGAATAGAAAACAGGTTTACAGTTTTCATGTAAATTTTAAAATAATCTTTGTATCAAAGCTTGGACCCCATAAGGCTGCACAAATAAGTTCGGTTCTTTTTCTCTTTCTCTCTTTCTAGGTCAGTTTCAGCAGAATGAAATAGAAAACACTTTGTGAGTGCAGTAGTAAGTACACTCAAATTAACAATGTGAAAACTTTTGGCATGCCCTCATTTCTGGAATAAACAAAAAATATCTAAACTTCAAAAACTTTGGCGGGATTATACAAGAACAGTTGTCAATTTGACATTTCAAGTGTTGACATTTTTCGTTGTTATTTAGTGTGATTCATATTGGATTTTCATTTGTGTTTCTATTTTCATTCGAATTAGACAAAGTGACCGTTTTGTTCGAGAGCCTTGTTACAACGGTTGAATAATGTAAGTTTTTTTTTAGATTTTATTTCATTAATCATTAATGTTTTTGAAATTCTTTGAAAGTTATGAATCATGCCAGCTGCATTCCTTGTTGGGATATGGCAATTTTGCTATCGTTTCAAATAAGAAACACTCGTTTTTTGTTCTATTTTTGAACGATTAAAATTTTCCCTTGTTTTTTTTTAATTCCAGGGTTTTGCGTTTTATTTCAGGAAAGTTTTTTATCATGTTTTTTAGGTGTTATTTTTGTCTAGTCGGTTGTTTTGATTAGTTTTTACATTTTTTTTCATCTCACACGGTTGCAGTTAAAAATATTAATATATAACATAGATATTTGTAAAAATTAAAATACAATTGTGTGGTCTCAGATTTTTGTTTTTTGCACAAACTTTTTGTATCTAAGTAATTATTTTTTTGTTGTATGTATTTTGTGACAGGGCATTGTGTTCCGATTGTTTTTTTTTTTTTCAAGTTTGGTAGCACATCCTCTGCAACTAAAATGAATAAATCATACCAGAACACAATATATTTTACATCAATAAATTTTTAATTATTTAGATTTTTTCACTGGGAATTATGAATAAGGTTTTCTGGGAATTATGAATAATTTATATGCACAGTAAATTACATGTTTTGAATGTGGGTGACATTTAAGTTTAAAAAAAAAGACAGCAAAAATTGTTTAGACAACTTCACAAATTTGCAGACCCCACACATTTTGACGTTGTATTACACTTTCTTCATATACAGTACAACCTGGCGGGCTTGTTGCCATGTGGCAATCTCTTCCAAATAACTAGAAAGATGTTCATGAAACCTTAAGGGAAAACCAGACTGAGATACTCTAAACCTTTATCACCGGTTCACAGCCCGGTACTCCATGTCCTCCCACATTATACAGAGACTGTAAATCTCCTTATTTTAACATTACTAAATGATGTAGGATGGGTGTCCAATTTGTTGAATCCCTTGCAAGGGATAAAACTGCAACCAATACCTGACTCAACTATCTTTAGTGTCTCACTCTTACTATAGTGGCTATAGGCTTTATCCAAAGCAGGGTTGTTAGATTTCCAAAACAGCATATCAGGATTTTATAATAATAAAATAGACTACAAAACAGCATATCAGGATTTTATAATAATAAAATAGACTACAAAACAGCAAATCGTTTTGTGATGGCAAAAATAGCATATTTGGATTTTGTTGTAAAAGGAGGACAATTAAAAAATGTTATTTTTTTAAAACATTTAATTGAAAACTTTCATGTTACGTGTCAATATCCCATAACATATTAATGAAACATTTTTATTACAAAAAATAGCAACAAACATAAAAAACCGCATAATTATCTTTCAATATATATATTTTTCATTTGTTCTCTGCATCTGTCCAGCTGCCCACTTACTAAGTATTCAAAACTTCAATTATAAAAACAACTTATTTCTTCAGGTCCATTTTAAAATTCTCTGTGTAAATCGGCAATGGTATACTGTGTATCGGGAGTCGGGATTACAGTTTCTAAATCGAGATATTTACGCTGAAATCCGGACGCCTGGCAACCCTGATGTAAAGACAAACTGTGTCATTTGTCACATAATTTTACCACATTCATCATCCACCTAACGCATCTATTCTCAAAACTGAGAAATCATCTCGTTTTGGCCTGGATGACATACCAATATTCAGAACAGGACAACTAAATTGGCAAGATAAATCATGATTAAACCAGAAAATAGATTTTTATTTAAACAACCTTAACTATAAATGTTTTAGAAAATAGATATTTAATCATTGCAATGCATATAAAATCCAAAACTGTGATAGGTCAATCACAGAGAAAATTAGTGCAATATCACATTAAAATATTCTCAAAATGTGTAGACTCAAGATAAATTTAACAGTGTTAAGTAGTGGAATTAAAAAAGCACATTTCATCTTAAGATCCAAGAGTAGCTTTAAAGTAACACCATTACTGCTTTTTACATATAATACTTGAGTAGCATGCTACTTTAGATTTAAAAGTAGCTGTAACAGTGCTGCTTTTTCAAACAAGCTTTAACAACACATTTAATTAGCACTCGGTGCATTTGGTGTACAGCTACTGCTCAAATTGGCTTGACTGAATTGTGACAGGATAACTAGATATGTTGTAACAGCTCCAATTGTCTGAAAAAAAAACATTTTCTTTCTTATTGTAATTTTTTTATTTCCTTAAAAACAGTAAAATACCTACTTAATATTTTTTTTAAAGTTTTATATCGGCGCACTGCTATAGCAGTGGAAGAAATTTGTTCTACCCTTGTATTCTAAATGAATATCATTCATTTAGAATACAAGGGTACATATTCTAAAATATATTTATGTTGTAAAAATATTTGTTTTTTGTTTTTTTGTTGTTTAAAATAAATATTTATCACGAACGTCCGAATCGTAAATATATCTCAGCACTAGATAGACAATTATATTTTTTTCTCGTAGCGCTCTCAGGGTTAAACCCGCCGACATGCTTTGCTCTGTTAGCATAAACAAAATGTTAAGGATTCTATATAATTAGACAATTTACCCGTTTCAGAGCTTTTTTTGGAACGTTTCTTAACTGTTATAAAACGGTGCTTGTATATATGATAAAATATTCATAGGGATAACTACTTAATACTTCTATACACATATTTTATATCAATTTCCATATGACAAAAGTTTTCCATATAATAACGATCACATAGAACAACAGTTGAATCTCAAAGCTATAAAATCACCACTCACAACTATTATTTATTCAACATTGATTAAATCAGGATGTTGACAAAAAGAAATCATATCGATTTTATAATTGAATTAGTCATCGTTCATAAAATATATCATTTTATTGACAAAAGTGAAAATAGTGTGACATCTGTTATTTTAAATCTAAATTATTATCGGCAATAATGTGCTATTTAGGTGACATCTGTTTTTAGATTTGTCAATTTGTTTTTACTACGAATGAACTTCAGAGCATTCCAGAGAAAATTGAGAAATTATTATAATAACTAATAATAACCCATTAATAATACCAGAAGTAAATCAAAATCTTTAATATATTTGGAATCGTAAATTTGTCATTGATTCATAAAAAAATATGCAAAGTGAAATTGACATTACCAAATCATATTAATATATTAAAAATTATTAAAGAAAATTACTTTTCTTAACAACATTTAGTGACGGTCCTAACAAAAACAAAATAATTTTTCTAAAAAATTCGCACAAAAATGGGGAAATTGGTTCACAAAATTCAAAAAGCACGATACATAAAATTTATCCCTAGATTTAATAGTGTCGTTAATTTTGTAATATTTGATCAGTAAATTCTGCCATCTGAATTCCACCACACTCAATGTCATTCACTGAGCATTACGGTGATATTCTTAGATTCTTATAGTATTTATCCTTTTATATCATTTATAGTTAAGACATTAATATTGTGGAGGTTTAAAGACATTGTAATTTGTTTTTTTAAAACACTGTTTATTCCACTTTTTGTAACGGTATAACTCTACCGGTTTCAAAGCTTTCACCTCATCTTCAGGGGAGCACTGAATTCTGTTGAAACTGGCACCGACATACACACTTCTTACGGTAAACATTCGGGTTGGGGACTGGCGGCTGGGGGAGGCATGGGACGACCTCGGCGAGCAGCGGAGAGATTCTTGGTATATATGTGTTTGCCAGATGTTCACCTCGATGCACTGACTTAGAAATCTCTAGGGCCTCTAATCTGTCCAATTTATTTCCGTTACTATGTAAGAATTTGGCATCATCGATAGAAAATGTATGGTTTTCACGGTGTCAATGATTAGCCATTTCAGAATAAATTAGAGGATTTGTTAAGGCGGATTTGTGTTCACGGAATCTCTTTTCAAAATATATTCCTGTCTTTCCTATGTAGAAATTATCAGTCAGCACATAAAAGTTTATACACACCACTGTTGCTAAGTATTCCATTTTTGCCTTTCCCGTTAAATAAGAGTTTCCGGAGATTAAAATTAGTGAAAAAAGCTGCCATTTAAGAGATAAGGTAGATGGAAGGAAATTTTTAAAGTATGTGTGAGGCCAATAGTGACTTATGGAATAGTCTAGAACAGATACAAGAAAACAAAAAGTATGCAGTAAAATCCGTGATATGATGAGTCATTATCGGAACATGTGCATGCGCACTACCACCCCTCCCTCAACCCCTTCATTCCGCGAATTTATTCACCTCCCCTCATATTATGGTTATGTTGATCGAGAAAGTGTAAAATTATGTAGATAAGAAACAGTAGAAATAAACAGAATAAATACTTTTTCATACTTACTGTAAATATTATTTCATTATTAAAGTTAAACATGCCGCAAGCGGTGAATATAACCCTTTGGTGTACAAGTTGCAATGAATATCCCATCAGCTAAAAAAGAATATAATTGAAGTATTGCTTAAATTTTTAATTATTTCTGTAAATTTTTTTTAAATAGGATCCTACTTTTGTAAGAGTTCATCCGGTAACAATACTTGCATGCTCTTGACCTCTAGATGCTGTCTTTTTATGTGCAGTAGTATCGCCAACATGTGCGAAGACAAACTGTAAATTCTGTCTACTCCAGTGGTTCTATAAAATTAGACGAGCTTAAGAGACAGCATTGTTTTTGGCTACATTTAATGAGCCTTATACTTTGACACTAAAAAACCAATAATAATAATTTGAGGTTAACTTTTCCCTTCCTGTGCTTAAAAAAATCCACCCGTTCCGGTGCTGTGTATTCAATACACATCAGTACACATGTAGAAATGAGCAATTTAAAATAGGAAAAATAAGAATATTCATAGCCAATCGCTAAAGTGATAATAATTGAAATTTAATTGCTGAAAACATGAAAAAAAACATCGGACGACGTTCACAAAACGGGCGAAGCGACCACCTCCAATGGATGCCCAAAAGCTACTAAAGTGAGAGAAGCGAGCGAACTGAGATTCTGTTTCTTGCGTTCATATACACCGAAGTAGAGTGAGAGTGAGACGTGAATAGTATCGCTTCCTCACCCATAGCGATTTTTTAGAATGAATATATCTACGTCACACACTGGTATATGTTTGATTGTATCGGTGAATTTATTCCCGATTTTCACAAAATATCTCTGATGTGGCCGATAAGTGCTAATTATTACTAATAATATTTTTTTCATTCAATGCGTAAATGTATTACGGAGGAATACCTAAAATCTGAACCCAGTATTTATTATATTTATAGAGATATTAAAGTTTTTAGAATCAATGTGTACTAGTTACACATCACAAGTCAGGAAGGGTTATTGGCCGCACTGTGCTTTAATGCCAAATGTCGACAGTTCAAGCTCTGAACTTTGCTATTCCTTTCGAAGAACAGATCTTATTTTTTTAACAAAAAATGTCTTATTAATTCGATCAGTATAGTTGTATATCTGTGTAGCTTAGTAAGCAATAACTTATTTTATTATTTATTTATTATTTAAGTATTTATGAAAGAAAATAATATTATTTTATACTTGCATTTTTTGACCAAGCTTCATTGCTGTTCTTGTTGTATATTCTATGCAAAAGTACACCAGTTAAACTTGACTGAAACAAAAAAACATATGTCATATACTACCTTGATCAAAAAGTTTTTGGACTTTATTCATAAAATCGAAAATACAAGTTTATTCATCAAAATCGATATGGTCCCCTTCAAAGTACTCCCCATCGACTGCAACGCACTTACGCCAGCGCTTGATCCAATCCTCGAAACACCGCTGGTACTCAATTTTCAGTATATCCATCAGAGCCGTCTTCGATTTTTTCATGACATCCTCTCGGGTGCTGTAACGAGTTCCGCGAAGTGGTTTTTTAAGTCGGTTGAACAGGAAAAATAGTATTCGTGTTGTTTTTGGTCGAAAACTCATGGAAATCAAGTCTTTCGCGATTTCAATGCGGTCCTTTTTTTGCATGAAATCGATGTCTTTCGGCACCAGTTTTGCAGTGACACGTCGGAGGCCCAAATCACTAACCAAAATGTCTTGAGCGGATCCATAATCGATGTTCAAGTCCTCTGCCAGCTCTCTGATGATCAATTTGCGGTTTTCGGCCAACATTTCTTTGATTTCATCGATGTTTTCATCGGTTTTCGACTGCCACTGCGTTCGTCATCCTTGACTGACTCACGACCACTTCTGAAGCGTTCGCGCTACCAAAAAACACTTCTCCAACATTTCCAAGGTCTGCGGACCGTTAAATCCGTTTTTCACACAAAATTTAATGCAAACTCGTTGATGCACAGTTGATGGCATTTTCAAACTTGTAAAAAATTGAAAACACACACAAAGGTAGATGTACTCAGTACAGCGTAACTTTTACAAATGTCAAGCTATGACGCTGAAATTTGGAGGGAAGTGTCAATGATAGATGTGGTAACCTAACAAAAAAAAAAAAAAGCATTCCAATCGGGTGACTGACAGCGCCACACGGTGGCCGGTCCTAAAACTTTTTAATCAAGGTAGTACTATCTGAATCTCTTATTGGTGACCTTATATTATATTTGAAGTTGTCATATATTCAGGCTTGTATAATATGATATTTTTCAGCAATAAGTTAAATCAAAAATACTAAATTCCCGAACCTTGAATCTACCCTCATTGGTTCTTTTGGGTATAAAAAGTATGTTCAATGCTTCAGTATTTTGAAACTATAATAATCACTTTAAACCCATCACCTCTGTTTGACATAGCTCAGAGATGTAAAAATAATAATAAATAGACAGTTTGTATAGTACTGTTAATTTTAAAACATAATGTTATTATTCTATGTCAATTTGACACATTTTCCATGTTACTCCTTTAGATAAAATATAATTCATAAAGTCTTCAAAATTGCCTCTGCATAATGGTGTGTTAGTGCCCATTTTGATTTATGGAAGTGAAGCGTGGGCATTGAAAAATAGTAGAATAAATGCATTAGAAATGTATGTTTTGCAAAACATATCTAGTATTATAATATATCGTGGGCTCAATACTATAACTAGGTAACACAAAATTCTCTATTCTGAGAAAATGGCATTCTTAGTTTCGATGTCCTTTTGTCTGGTAACTCCTCTTTAATGATGAGGTATTGCACTAGTATTTTTTATGAAACTAATAAAGGAGGTTTCAATAGATGGTAAGATGTAATAGGTTAGTCAAAAAGTTTTGAAAGCGACATCTATGGAGCAGTAGAAAAACCAAAATTTCTACGCCATTTTAATATTTCATCTTTCATAAGAACGTACTCAAAATTTCATTTCGATCTGTCAATTAATTCTTTGTTTACAAGCCATTTGAAGTTGACGTGTCAGTGTATTTTTTAACAATGGAAAAATCCGAATATCGTGCAGTGATTAAATTATTTGTTTTGGAAGGTTTATCGGCTACTGACATCCATGCAAAGATAGTGAAAGTATTAAAGGAGTCTTCTCCTTCATTTCCAACCGTTCACCGATGGGTTTTGGAGTTTAAGCGTGGCCGTACAAGCGTTGAAGACGATCCACGCTTAGGACGTCCAAAAAGTGCATCAACACCAGAAATCATAGCGAAAATACAGGATATGGTTTTGGAAGATCATTGATCGACTGTGGATGTGATAGCTGAGACCATAGGCATCTCACATGGAACAACATGGCATATTTTGGCTGAAGTTTTGGGTTTCAAAAAACTGTGTGCACAATGGGTGCCGCATTTGCTAACAATGCAACAAAAACACGTTCGAATGCGACTTTCTGAGCAACATTTGGAGCAATTTCGAAAGGATAAAAAGGATTTTCTGCGTCGATTCATCACTATGGATGAGACTTGGGTCTACCACCATGATCCTGAATCAAAACAAGAGGCTAAGGAGTGGTGTGAACCAGGCACTTTGGCTTCGAAGCGAGTTCGTGTCCAGAAATCGGCCAAGAAGGTGTTAGCGTCAGTTTTTTGGGATGCAAAAGTAATTTTATTGATAGATTATCTCCAAACTGGTAAGACAATCAACTCTGATTATTATTGTGACCTTTTGGACCAGTTGGATGAAAAAATTTGTGAAAAAAGACCCGGTTTGCAGAAGAAAAAAAACATTTTTCATCAAGACAATGCACCTGCTCACACAGCTCAAAAAACCATCGCGAAAATCAGTGAATTGGGGTACGAATTGTTGCAGCATCCACCCTATTCGCCAGATTTAGCTCCCTCTGACTTCTGGCTGTTCTCACACTTCAAAAAATTCCTTCGTGGAAAGCATTTTTCATCAAACGAAGAGGATATAGCCGTCGTAGAGGAGTATTTTGCAGGCCTTCCAGAAAGTCACTTCCGTGATGGGACAACAAAGTTGGAAGATCGTTGGACCAAGTGTATTGATCTTATGGGAGACTATACTGAGCAATAAAAGTTATTTCCCCCCAAAAAAAATGTATTTTCATTTCTGCTTTCAAAACTTTTTGACTAACCTAGTAAGTTGTATGAACTTCAGATATCTACTTTAAGCGTTCTTTTGTTTCCACGTTTACGACTTACCTAATTATGAAAATGCTAAATAAATCAGTTGAGAAATAATATTTTAAGATACATATTTATGTTATAGCATTGGAAAGCCCCTTCAATGAGCAATCCATTCATGTAAATAACTCAAAACTGCCAAATTTCGTTACCTAGTTTTGGTATTGAGCCCACAATATTTATTTATTTTATTTTATTTTATTAGGAAAACATACAGTGTTTATGTCGGTATTATTACTGATATCTATGGGTTTCGAAACACCATTTAACAGTTTTCGCATATGGTTTCAATATGTACACTTAATTATGTTAGGAGATTGGTAAGAAGGTAGCAGGTAGGCTTTAAGTAATGCTGAAAATTGTTAACCAGGAGACAGTCAGGGATGAGACAGTCAGAGATCCACACCAAACAGTTCCCGCATATGCGTAATCTAATCGAGTTCGTAGAAGAGTTAAATAAATCGAATTCCGGGAAGTCTTCCAGGTTGTTTACGAAGTTAGATGCTCTTACAAAGAATGAATTTTGTCTGCATTTGGTCACACTAAAGGGGATGTTCAGCCATTTAGTATGTCTTGCGGAGATTCTGGGGACGTTAAGGTTTATGTTTGAGAGTAATTCTGGGGCATCAATGTGATATTGCGCTATTTTCGTTAATAATATAATATCGGCCAATTTCCGTCTTTCGCGAAGTGGTAGGAGGTGTTGTCGCCTGCATCTGGCCTCGTAATCGTTGTCGTATTCTTTGCATTTAAATTGAAGATACTTGACAAATCTACGTTGGATTGATATGATACAATAATCTTATTCTCTAAACAACCATAAGAAATAACCTCCGTGGCCTGGTGGTAAGACACTTGTCTGCCGATCCGGAGGTTGCTGGTTCGATCCCCGCTGGAACCCAGATTTTCAAAATAGGATTCCAGTCTGGTTAGCACTTAGGGCCTATAAATAATTATTTCTGGTTGGTTGGAAGAGATTGCCACATGGCAATAAACTCACAAGGTTAAAAAAAAAAAAAGAATTCCCCCTTTCTCAAAACTATTACAAAGACCTACAGTTCTATTAGTTTTTCTCAATAGACTAATCTAATCCAAAAGACAATTTTATATACGCCGTTTAGAGAGCAAACTCTTCAAGGGCACTCGAACCCACAATTATTAAACAAATTACATCTGGCAACTGTAGCAGCGCCCAAACGAATCAAGTACAACACTTTCGTTGTACACAGCGAGATTACTGCCATGTGGCAACTTTTTCCAATCAAGCAGAAATATTTTTATGAGACCTTCACTGAAAACTGAAAACCTTTTTTTCTTTAATGTCTGGGTTCTAGCGGGAATCGAACCCGCAACCTCCGGGTCAGAAGACAGGCGTCTTACCAATTAAATAACTTCATTTAATTTTAAAATAAAAAATAAACCTCGACACTACTATGCAATTAAAATTTAATTTATTGTAGTAATTACTAAACATAAAAACAGTGTATTTACAACATACATGTATGGTACCCGGCGGTAAGTAATACACATCGGCTTAAGAAAGAGACTGTCGGCCATAATCGGCTAACTTCGGCTTTGTAGAGTGTCGTCTCTATCATCCTTTGCGATTTGTCAGTCGTCAAGCGTTCTAGGGACAGAGGCGACGCTCTTCAAAGCCAAAGTTAGCGAATTATGGTAGACAGTCTCTTTTTTAAGCCCGATGTGTATTACTTTCCGTCGGGTATTGTATGTAGATATTTATATATTATAATTTATAAATTTAAAAAAATTTATAGAGTTTGACATATATTTACAAACATTGAAACAGTCAGAATGCATATATTTACAAACATTGAAAAATGAAGTGAGGGGGGATTTATGTGAAGATATCGGCCTTAATGGATAGTGGAGTTCAGCATGTATGTTTCAGAAAGTAACAGGGTAAGGGCACGTACATCCACTTCTTTACGAGGAAGTTTATACAAATTGTTTAATAATAATAATAACTGTAAAAATAATATAAAAGTCCAAATACAAGACAAAAAATGCGTAAAGCTGAGTTTTTTTTGTTTATTAATGGCATTATCTAACATTCGTAACATGTTTATTAATAAAAATGTTATGCAGTCATACATTTTTTTAGGTGCTTAAAATGTCCAATTTCATTTGATGGATTAAAAAAATTAGAGCTCGTTGTGGTCTAACGGTAATGATAGGGTTTGTAAGAGTATAACAATGAATTATACAGGATACATTTTATGTTCCAGGCCGATTTTGTTTGGCCGTCATTTTGATTTGGCTGTCATTTGTCAGTTTATATTTGACAGTCATGGAGAGTGGTTGATAACAATTTATTATGGAGCATCTAACTCCGCAACAACGTGTTGAAGTTATTAAAATATTTTATTTAAATAATTGTGAGTACGCGAATCATTGAGCCATATTTCTTTAAGGATGCTAGAGGCAATGCTGTAACAGTTACTGGTGGTCGCTATCGTGACATGTTGGTAAACTTTCTTGTGCCTGAATTGGATTAATTGGGCCTACAGTACATGTGGTTCCAACAGGATGGTGCCATATCACACACAACTCGTGCTATGATGCAAATTGTGCGAGAAACTTTTCCCGGCCGAATAATGTCAAAAAATGGTAATATCGACTGGCCCCCACGATCCCCTGATTTGACCGCCCGCGATAATTCCTATGGTGGTACTTAAAGGGAAAGGTGTACATAACAAACCAACCACAATCCCGATACTTAAGGACAATATTTGAAAAGAAATTGCTGAAATAACACCAGAAGTCTGCGAGAATGTTATGAAAAATATGCTTGAAAGAGCTCGCGTTTGCGCCACGACCACAGGCGGCCACTTGACCAACTTTATATTCCATACATAATGGTAAAGACCATATAATCAATCAATTAAATATAAATCATAAAATTTTGTTTCATTTAAAAGTTGTTAAAAAAAAAAAACATCAGCCTAGAACATAAAATGCACCTGTATATGCTCTGTCACACCTTTTTACTATTTTTTGATAATCTTAAATGTGGACAAATTTTTTAGCACTGGCATGATTTAAATAAAAATTATTCGGCAATCAATAACACAAGCTGCTATTTATTATATTGGGTGTACAAATAAGTCACCGCCGTTTGACAAAAGTTGGCGCCACCAGTAAGTTATGGTTAAAATTGTCAGATGTAAAATGTCATTATCGTAAGGTTGGACATCTGTCAACAACATGACCTTGAAATATTAGTGAATTTTTATCAGTATAACATATTTTTTTGTGTTCGAAAATGTCAAGTTTTGAGCCGAATAAGCGTCATTTGCGGGAACTTTTGATTTACTTCTTCAATTTGAAGAAATCTGCAGCTGAGGCGCATCGATTGCTTGTAGAAGCATATGGTGAGGCTGCCTTAAGTGAGAGAAGTTGTCGTGAGTGGTTTCAAAAGTTTAAGAACGGTGAATTTGACATCGAAGACAAAGAACGTAGCGGAAGGCCGAAAGTGTACGAAGACGCGGAATTGGAAGTATTATTGGATCAAGATTCGTGCCAAACGCAAGAAGAACTTGCACTTACATTAGGAGTGACTCAACAAGCAATTTCACATGGGTTGAAATCATTGGGAATGATTCAAAAACAAAGAAATTGGGATTCATATGAACTGACACGGAGAAAATTTGAATGCCAATTTTCCACATGTGAAATGCTGCTTGCCAGGCATAAACGAAAGGGTTTTCTGCACCATATAGTCACTGGTGATGAAAAATGCATCCATTATGATAATCCAAAAAGGAAGAAATCATGGGGATCCCCTGGTCATGCTTCAACATCTACGGCTAAGCCAAATATTCATGGAAAAAAACTCTTGTTGTGTATTTGGTGGGATCAGCTTGGTGTCGTGTATTATGAGTTGCTCAAACCGAATGAAACCATTGCTGGGGCTGTCTACCGAACATAATTGATGAGATTGAGTCGAGCACTCGAGGAAAAGCGCGCCCACTACTACGCCAGACACGACAAAATTATTCTCCTGCATGATAATGCTAGTCCACATGTTGCGGCACCGGTCAAAACCTATTTGGAAACACTCAATTGAGAAGTTTTACCCCACCCGCTGTATTCACCAGACATTGCTCCTTCTGATTACCACTTGTTTTGATCGATGACGCATGGCCTGTCTGAGCAGCACTTCACATCATATGAAGATACCAAAAATTGAGTCGATTCGTGGATAGCCTCAAAAGATGATGATGATGACTGACGCGGTATTCGTATGCTGACAGAAAGATGGGGAAAAGTAGTGGCAAGCGATGGGTACTACTTCGAATAAAACATGAGGTTCCGTTCTTTCACAATAAATGCCCATTTTTTTTATAAAAAACGGCGGAAACTTATTTGTACACCTAATAATATTTTCAAATCATTACTAAAGAAAAATGAAATATATTATACTCACTGCATCAGTTACAGATGTTGCACTTCTGATGAGAAAATAGTGCCCCAGTAGATAAATAACCAAGGTAAGAGTGTTTTCGTCAAACTGTAACTGTTTCGAATTAGCTAAGTATGTCAGATACAGCTGAGAGATTGTATTAATCAACATTCCCGCCACAGATACGAGAAAAATCACCGAGTACACTCCATTAGCAATGATCGAAGCAGAGTATAAGTCATTGTGGATTCCGCATAGATTGTGAATTTTTTGAAGAGTTTGTTTACTATCAAGAATTAAAGTTTTTTCTTGTTGGCTCACAATAATCTTTCCATCATTGTTCTTAAGATTGATTAAACGTACTCCATTCTTATCGCTGTCTTTTATTTTCTGCAACGTCTCGTTTATTAGCCGATATCTCTCTTTTATTAAAAAGAATAAAATCAACATCTGAAGCAAGAGATTCAATTGTATAAAAATGTGTATTTCGCTTAAAATGTCCCATACTGACGAGATTATGTTATCAATGGAGTTTTTCATGATGCTATAAACATTTAAACCTGTACGATAAATGGCGGTGAGAAATGTCGCATAGTTGACTATGTAAAGATATTTCTTCCTTTCTTTGTCGTAATTAATGATTATATCATTCTCTTTAATCTTTAAATCAACTTCTATCATAGTGTTGAGAAAATTGATCATTTTATTGCGATTTATGATGACGGTCAATTCGCAGAGTATACCGCTTATGATGGGATAGTAATATTTAATGTTTCTTATTATATTATCCATTTCCCTTGTGGATGTTATCTTTTTTGTATCGTTATATATCAGATCTTTTGTAGACGGGTTAATAAATATAAAAAGAATGACTGCAAAAATGCTGTAAAGAACATCCCTCCTTCGAACTTTGATCGTTGTGTTTTCGTCATAACGGGAAATGGTGAAAGGTGCTAGACCAAGAATTTTCGAAAATCTGTACAGTGGTATAAGACAGTCAATCAGATTCTTCTTTGCCTTTTTTTCCATTTTGAAGATTTTGTTTTGCGGAAGATTGTCAAAAAAGAGTTTTGTAACTTTTAACAAGTGTTAATTCCAATTTTAAGTTCAAGATTTTGTACCTTTTAACGAGTGTTAATTCCAATTTTAAGTTCAAGATTTTGTACCTTTTAACAAGTGTTAATTCCAATTTTAAGTTCAAGATTTTGTACCTTTTAACAAGTATTGTTAATTCCAATTTTAAGTTCAAGATTTTGTACCTTTTAACGAGTGTTAATTCCAATTTTAAGTTCAAGATTTTGTACCTTTTAACAAGTGTTAATTCCAATTTTAAGTTCAAGATTTTGTACCTTTTAACGAGTGTTAATTCCAATTTTAAGTTCAAGATTTTGTACCTTTTAACAAGTATTAATTCCAATTTTAAGTTCAAGATTTTGTACCTTTTAACAAGTATTGTTAATTCCAATTTTAAGTTCAAGATTTTGTACCTTTTAACGAGTGTTAATTCCAATTTTAAGTTCAAGATTTTGTACCTTTTAACAAGTGTTAATTCCAATTTTAAGTTCAAGATTTTCTTTCATCGTATAATGTTTTCCAGGTGATAACGTCCATCAGTCAATCCGTCACTTTATATAATGAAGAATGTTGAAGGGAAATTTAATTATGATTGGTAAATTACACAGAGTGCTCCATTAGTTGTTAATTTTTTTTTTTACTTTCTTATGAGCTATTTGCTGTACATCATCGTGAAGATAAAAAAATAGCAAAAAAACTAATAGAAACAGGTTACCAGTGGGACTAGTGAGGGATTGTGTAAAAGTCACGATTCTTAAATATAGATAGTGACATACCATTCAGGTTTTCTAGCTTCTATTCAATAAATAATACCCCAACCAACTTTGCTCCTGTTGCTATTTTAAATATAGATAGTGACATAACTTCTAGCTTCTATTTAAATAATACCCCAACCAACTTTGCTTCTGTTGCTATTTTAAATATAGATAGTGACATAACTTCTAGCTTCTATTTAAATAATACCCCAACCAACTTTGCTCCTGTTGCTATTTTAAATATAGATAGTGACATAACTTCTAGCTTCTATTTAAATAATACCCCAACCAACTTTGCTCCTGTTGCTATTTTAAATATAGATAGTGACATAACTTCTAGCTTCTATTTAAATAATACCCCAACCAACTTTGCTCCTGTTGCTATTTTAAATATAGATAGTGACATAACTTCTAGCTTCTATTTAAATAATACCCCAATCAACTTTGCTCCTGTTGCTATTTTAAATATAGATAGTGACATAACTTCTAGCTTCTATTTAAACAATACCCCAACCAACTTTGCTCCTGTTGCTATTTTAAATATAGATAGTGACATAACTTCTAGCTTCTATTTAAACAATACCCCAACCAACTTTGCTCCTGTTGCTATTTTACGTGTTGCTATTAATTTTTATAATAATAATAATAAAAGGACAATTTATATAGTGCCATTTAGAGAGCAAACTCTCTTCAAGGGCACTAACTCAGGACTTTAACGCATTATTATTGACAAATTAAAAAATATTACAAAATTAATTTCAAATAAGTTTAGGTGTAAGTAAATATAAGAAGCATAAAATGACTACAGGCGGCCCTCAACTTTCTCACATAATTGTTTCCTGAAAGTGTGTGCGAATGTTGAATGTTCGAAAGTAGAGGGATGTAAAAAAAACATCAAAAATTGCATTTTAAAATATTTATTTATCAATAATACTATTTATTCATCAATAATATATTAAAAATATTTATTTATCAATATACATAATTAAGTTTGGATTTTTTGAGAATTTTATGGATAGATCTTGAGATATAGAAAACACATGGGCTCACTTGTAAAACGAGATGCAAGTTGCTTTGCAAAATCGAAACCTTTCACATGTTGATGCAGGGTTACTCAACTCCAGAGGCAAAGTATTGTCCTTAATGTTTTGTTTATACTAGGTTATTTATATTAATAAAGGAGAGATATATTGAAGTGTGCCATACAAATGTAAAAAATAAATATAATTAAAACATCTTCATAACTTTTGAGTTACCCCATGCTTACCATTTCCAATTATAACCTTGAAATACACTTGTCACATTTTCTTGATATTTTGACAACCGGATGACAGTCTGTTTTCAATTTAAGTAACGATATTTTTCTAATTATACTAATAGTGTTTTCCTTCATTTTCCAAAGTGTCCTTTATTTTGACGCTCTAATAATAGACGAGACTCCACATTCTCTTTGTTTTGTTGTCTAATTGAATTTTTGATGAAATTTTTTAATTTATTATTATTAATTAGTCTTAAATAAATAAATTTAGTTTTATTGATTTTTTAGTCAGTCTCTAGATCAGTGGTGGCCAAACTTTTGATCAGTACGGGCGATCTGCTTTTTAAATTATTGGCGGCGGTCTACTAATATTGTATGTGTTAAGTGATCATAAGAAAAGTAGTAATTTAACCTTTCCTTCCCGGTGTTGGGTATCTTCTACACGTTGCTTCAAATAACCATCAATATCTCTATAAATATTATAAATACAAGGTTAAGATTTTAGGTATTCCTCCATAATATATTTACGCATTGATTTAAAAAATAATATTAATAATAATCAGAATTTATCGACTACATCGTAAGTATTTTCTGAATATCGGAAACAAATTCGCATTTAAACGCTGTGAGTGCCTCGATCTTGGGTCTTGACGATAGGTGAAGAGTATGCGGGAAGCGCGACACTATATTCGCATCTCACTTTTGCATACGTCACAATAGCGAGGAGCTCAATTGTCTCAACCTCGCAAGTGTAAGCCACGCCCGATTTAGCCACCAACCCTGCCGCGCCGCAGTAGCTGTCGAGCTGGCAACGAGACTAGACCTACGCCCGTTCCGTGAGCGGTGCCAGATGGTTTTTTAATGTTTTCAGCAAATAAATCTCAATTATTATAATTTTTAACTTCAATTATAATTAATTAAGGGGATTATTTATAAATGTTCTTATTTTTCCGATTTAAAATCGCTAATTTTTGATCGCGTACTCACTACCCAACACCGGAACACGCGTTTCATTTTTATCACCGCAAGGGAAGGGTTAAAGCCAAAAATAAGTTTAAATTTGAAATAAACATTGATAATACCAATATCGGTATCCGTACCTATTCAATATCAAGTTATTTTAATAACAGAAATTAATGATTACTTCACACAAACATAAAAATAGTTTATAAATAAAACAATATGTGCTTTTATTATCTTTTTATTCATGCAAACAATGTGCTTGTAAATATGAACTATTAGAGTTTATCGTATCAGAGGACGCGTCCGGAAACATGACATTGCATATTTTCGTCAAGCTTGTCATATTGTGGTTTATATGTACTTACAGATATTCGTAAACATGCAGCCAAATAGTCATCTGTTAAACGGGAGCGATGTTTTGTTTTGAATGAATTCATGGTAGAAAATGTTGTTTCGCAGAGGTAAGTAGAACCGAAAAAAGTTGTTTACGTGTTCCTCGCGGGAAGCACAAACGCCTGTGATCTGATCTGTAGCATTCCTTTGTGTATTTTACGTAATGTTTAGTTTATCTCCTTTATTTAATGAGTCTCCTTAAGAGTAATGACTATTATTTATTATCAGAAAATTACTTGAATGTAATGTTTACTTGGTGGTGTAATCAAATATCAGTGGTTCTAAACAAAATACGCGTTTAAACTTAGAAATTAAAAAACGCCAAAATTGTGCCGCGCACAGGATTCGTGGAATTTGATTTTTAACGCGGTGTACAGGTTAAATATGCCACTTCTAAAGCCCGAAACGGGCACACACGCATACACACGTCCGCTCCGCGCTATGGTCGCCACGTGAGCTTATATAACCTATAAGTCTGCGCGTCTAGTCGTCGATAATCGGCTAACTTCGGCTTTGTAGCGCGTCGTCTCTGCCGCACGTGCGCTTAGAAGCTGATTCCTGGAATAACAGAGATGTGTACGATCAGAAAGGCGGGCAACTAGAAATAGCTACGCGGTCGACGCTTTGGCCGCCCCTGCTCTAGATAGATGGTCAAATCGTGACTTGTATTTTAAGATTTACATTTCTTTATTTGTTTTAGACACTTTATTGTAAAATTTTAAAACAGTTAATTTATTGCTACAATCTCTTCCAACCAACCACGTAAGAGTTACGCAGATTAGTGACGATTGCTTCTTGGTGAAAGGTTACAATGTTATTTTAGTTAGTTACCTTGGTTTACGGTTAGCGGTCACGCTAACCAATTCCTCAGGTTTGATTTATAGCAAATTCACTTCCAACTGGTTTTACTCTTACATATTAATTTATGTTTTTCTGTAGCTTCTATGCTGCTTATTATAAATTCTTAATGCACTACTAAGCAACAGTCGCTGATTGAAGTATAAGGCTCCGTGTTTGAAGTACGACCACGGTGGCCTGGTGGTAAGACACTTGTCTGCCAATCCGGAGGTTGCGGGTTCGATCCCCGCTGGAACCCAGATTTTTTAAAATAGGATTCCAGTCGTTAACATTTAGAGCCTATACAAACATCTTTCTGGTTGGTTGGAAGAGATTGCCACATGGCAATAAACTCGCCAGGTAAAAAAAAATAAAAAAGGTTAATTTTATCATTTTTGATCAAATACATTATACATCTGAAAATCTGGTGAAAAACAAATGCTTGTGCTGTTTGAGAGGTGTAGGTTTTGAACTGGCGACCTTCTGCATATTATTCCACTTATGCCATAGAGCCATACATCTCAAGTATCCATTATTGTTATTTAAGTTATAATCATTTTCGTAAGCTGTTTCTGAACTCAAAGATTGTTTTGGTTGTTTGAAAGAGATTGCCACATAGTAATAAACCTGCCAGGTTGTATTATATACAATGAAAGTATTACCATATATAATACAATACAAAAGAAGTTTTTTTAAGCTAAGCAATTAATAATTTCATCATCCTCTGTTGTCCATGCATTGAGTCTCTGGAACACGTTACTAACTAATATTAGACTTGTTCCTTTGTGGATATGTTTCAAACATTATATTTTTTGATTCAATCATGTTGACATTTTATTCTTGATTTGTATTTCCTTTCGATAACCAATGATGATATTTTATGAACTTTTTGAATATAAAAACGAAATAAAATTATTTATTTAATTTTGAGGCCAATCAAACTTTTAGAACTGTTGTCTGAAGAGATTCTCATTTGGCAATAAACTTGCCAGATTATATTTTCACAATATAGTTTAAATATATGAATTAATAAATAATACAGAGGGGAGAATCATCTTCGCTGCCAGAAAGGGTAGTGCATCTTTGCGTACGTTTTTCCATGAAGCTTTGGTTTGTTTGACTGTATATGTTTTATCCACCGATGGTCGTCAGACGTGGAACCAGAGTGACCCGACTAACTGTGTTAGGGCTGCATCTGCTATCATTGGCCGTTAATGGCCAACTATCGGATTAACCTGTACACCGCGTTAAAAATCAAATTCCACGAATCCTGTGCGCGGCACATTATCGGCGATTTTTAATTTCTAAGTTTAAACGCATATTTTGTTTAGAACCACTGATATTTGATTACACCACCAAGTAAACATGACATTCAAGTAATTTTCTGATAATAAATAATAGTCATTACTCTTAAGGAGACTCATTAAATAAAGGAGATATACTAAACATTACGTAAAATACACAAAGGAATGCTACAGATCAGATCACAGGCGTTTGTGCTTCCCGCGAGGAACACGTTAAACTAATGAGCCTGGATACCCATTTAGAGATGGTGTTATGCGACTATTACCCGAATATGTCGAGTTGCCAACACTCACCATTTGTGAACCGCCGCTAACATACGGGACAGATGCTCATTGCTTCTCACTTTAGCCATACTTTTGGGATCCCCCAACGGATTGGTTACCATCAACTTCCCCTTCAAATCCGTTGCCCGTCGGTCACCATGTGGAGGTATGAGAAGCATGGTGGGAAACAAATGATGAATAAAACAAATTTATAATGAAATGAATAATTTATTGCGATCTACAATGTACTTATGGACCCCTGCTATATCAGGAAATATTTAACATATTATAAAACTTTTAATTACTCAACAAAATTATACATTATTTTTTTATTAGTCTAAATTTGTATATTTAAATCCTTATAATCGATTGGAATACAGAATTTCCGATTAGCAGTAAAAACTTACTAATGTGTCAAAGAATTATTATTAGTTGTTCCCCTAAAAAAGAGAAACTTGGGAACTTTGGTTACAGTGATGATAATTGATCAAATGTAATCTAGTAAATTAACAATAAGGGGTTTTTATTTTTATTGTTGTAATGTGTATTGCTATTGAATAGTTACAAAAAAAAAGAAAAAAAATATATAATTTGACTGCAAATTTTGATTTTAAAATATATTTTTGACTTCTGTGAATATTTAGCGTGATACTTTAACCCTTTGTATCCGAAAGTGCTAAATCAGCACACTTTGATTTTGTCACAAAACTCGCAGGTGTTACAATGATGATACACTACATAGAGTTTGGCGCTAAGTTCTGTAGAAGATGGTGTATCTTTATTTTTTATTAGTGATCATTATTTTATTATTAGTGATCATTACAGTTTTACTTGACAGATATTATGATAAAGCATTTTTGACAAAAAATGTTGTATCAATATTGCTTCGATTCACTGGTAACACTATACTTGAGAAAATGTAGGACGGTCGGTCCCTGTGACATTTAAAATGTCATGTCTCAAAGGGATGGGGTAAAATCATTATTTTTCTACAAATCAAACCGTTTTTTTTTATAAATCGAAAAATTGTTTTCCTCTAAACTGACGTTTTAATTACTAATTTTCATAATACTGACTTTTTAATGTATTGTATGGTTTGTATCCATCTTTAAATAGGCCAAGATCCACTATGAATTAATACTAATAACGAACATTCAATTTTATGTATAAAAAAATCGAAAATCCAATTATCGTACACCCCATCCCTAGCCAATGCAAACTAACGTAATGACTTTTGACAAACGTCACCAAATATTATTTGATTTTAACAAACTGCCACATTTTTGCTAATTTGTAACAAGATGTATTAATTTGGTCATTATTGTTAGTTTTATGTAATGTATTTACCTAAATAACTTGCTATTTATTAGAATCGAGGCTTATATTAAAGTTGACAAAATAATTAAAATTACTGAACGTCGTTACCAGGTTGTATTGGAGCAAATTTGTGAATTGTCATAGGGACCATGCTACATTTTTTCAAGTATAGTAAAAAATCTTCAAGTGCAAAGGGTTAAAATATGTTTTTATTAATTGTCTTATTTTATTTGATGTTGTCTTGATTTTGTATAAATCTACAAAATATAAATAATAATAATTAAGATTTTCATTTCTTTTTTAATTAATAAATGAAAAAAAAAAAACATTAAAAATATGCGATTAATTTGAATACTTGGTTATGTCTTCTACTTATAGTTAATTAATATTTAGGTTGATATTATTTCAATTTGTGGAATTTTTAATATTCTAAGCTTTATCTACGTAATAAAATCTAAGGCCATCACAGCATTTTCTATAATTAAGAGAATCGAATCGAATGTAGGCTCTAATTATTCAAATTCATTCAGAATATTAAGTATATTAAATTGTTAGCCCGAAACATGCTGACTTATTTGTAAATAGAGTAGAAAATATATTATATAAAAAATTAAAACTATTATAATAAATAGTAGAAATACTAATCATAAATTATAAGCTGAAAGAAAAAATCTAAATTTCTGTAATTCAAGCATACTAGAAATTATTCAGTTTCATTAACAATTGAAATTTTAGTGAATAAATTAAAATTATTATGCGTAAATAGATTAGAGTTAAAAGTATTAAAAAAATCAAATCTTTTGAGAAAATGATATTTTTGTCTAAGAATTTTAAATGTTAACCCTACAGAGCGCAATTATGCACATATGAATCAACCAAAGTTTTTCTAAATATTTTTGTGTTGAGTGGTATAAACAACGACTCATGCGCTGTTACAAATGTGATACAATAATCTCCATGCTTTTAAACCACATAGGTTTAATAGAAAACTGTTTTACCGGTCAATTTGGCAGTTGAAGTTTGACTTGTTGCGCGTATATGACATTTGTGATTTGTTCAAGTTTGAAATCAAATTACTTTATTATTGGTGATCAAGGTAATCTATTTTTTTTTCTTTTATTCTTTAGTACATATGTGTAAAATAAGTGAAGTAAAATATATAATTTCATTTATATCATTATATCATATAATTAACTTACAAATGCGCAGTGATTCATATATGAACCTTACTCTTTTTTTTTTGAAATATAAATATATAAAGACAAACAAAAAATGTTTTATTGTATTTTTCATGTTCCAGTACATATTTAATGCATAAATATATTTTTATTTTTGAAATAAAAAAAATCGCGCATTGTAGGGCTAAATAAGTTTAGTTGTCATTTTTGTAAGTGAACAAAACAGATATAGCGGAACTGTCCTATGAATATTAAGTTTGTTCTGAATTTGTTCCTAAATGGTTTTTTAAGATTTTCATAATAAACATAATTTCATAAAAAACACTTTGAAATATCTTATAATCAGTTTGAGAATATATAGTAGTAACTCAATTATGGTGGAAAAAAAATGAATATGCAAAAATAAACAATTCCAAAAATAAAAATCATTCAATATTTTTTAAATGAGGAGTAAACACGTGTTTTATACAAAGAATAAAAAAAATAATATATGGGATAAAAATTATTAGCGTGTAAGATGGAAAATTAGATCTTACAAGATCTGCTGAAATGCGCATGCTAAGATGGTCAGCTAGTGTGTCCCTAAGAGACAAAATTAAAAGCTAACCACTTGTGGAAGCCTAGGTGTTACAGACATCAACAGTAAGATAGAGGAGAGGCGATTGAGATGGTATGGGCACGTTGGACGCAGAGCACCCGATCACATTGTGAACCAGGCAATCTCCATGGATCTTCCTCGAATAACAACCAGAGAAAGACCAAAGAATTCATGGGTGGGGCAAAAAAATAACCTGATGCAGAGGCACGGCCTGGGGGACGTAGTCCGGGACAGAAGAGCATACAACCTGAGGACGAGGAGAGCTGACCCCCCAACAGTCTTCGCAGACAGTGAGTTGGGATGGAGCCAGGGAGAAGATGGAAAATTAGATATAAAATAAATATATAAGATTAAAAATAAATTTATAAGATAAAACAAATTAATACATAGGATAAAAAAACTCAGTTGATTCAATTCTCGACTAAATTCTAAATCGTAATTGATTCCATTTCCAACGATACATTACCATTATAAATTGTAAATATAAATATTAAAAATTTAATGCTTACAGATTATTTTCATAATCCCATCCTTCCATGCCTGAGAAATAAAAGATACCATGTCCATTTTGATTTTTTAACCTACAAAATCATTCAGATGTTTTTTAGAGTAATTAAGGGAATCATCGTGTTTCTAAACTTTTTAATGATGAATTTGCTTTCACCACTGTTTAGTGACTGTGAACTAACTACCCAAAAACCATTTAATTAAAAAAAAAAACAAATATCGCTATGAAAAAATTAAATATTTTATAATTTTTCCATATAATATATTATTCTTTGCAATTTATAATGGTAGAAACGTCAAATTTGTATTGATCATATCATATATTGAATGCGAGTTTTATTTTGATACATAAAAAGAAAATAAACTCTCATTAATTTTACATTCTATTATACTAAAAAAAGCTGGTGTTTTTTAGAAATTTCATTCTTCGCAAGTCTTATTATAACAATGAGATACTTGTAATGTCCATCTGTTGAAGAATTGTAAAAGTTTTATTATCATTTTGAAAGATTACTAATCTAGAGGGCGCTATATATTTATTTCTATTTGATATTAATATAAAAAGTTAAAAGGAAATTTTTATATATTTATTCACGTAAAGTAATTTTTTTACGTAGTTCTGATATTAAGTTCATTAAAACATATTTTTACAGCGTTATAATAATTTGATTTCTAATATTTCAGATCCTGAAAAGCAAAAATTAAATAATTTCCTAATTGGGTGTAAAGTGACCCCATTTTTTTTGTAACAATATTAGTAAAATAATATTAAAAATAGATTTTCAGTTCAATAGTATTTTCATTAACTTTTTTAATTTTATTAAGTTTGCAGTTTTGTGTACATTACAAAAATGGTTTTTGAGGTTAATAAATGTTCTATTTCCGCGCGACAAGGTTAAAAGAAATTTTAATTTGCTATTTCGTTATGAAAAGATGTTACCTAACAAGTTTATAATTTTTTTTATTCTATTTAAGAAAAAAATACATTTATATTACGAGAATAATGTTAAAATATTAATGCACAGTATTTAATCGGTCTCAGACACATTATTTGTATATCTTAATTAGCAGTTTCACTCAAATTGTATGATAAATCAAATCAATCATAGTATAAATAGGCCAAAACCCATACGATGGCTGTCGCCAAAGAAATAATTGAATTTTGAATACAAGAGAGGAATACTTGGATTCTCTCCGAAAGTAATTCGAAATTTGAATCTCGGTGGGTCCGTGATATTGAACGAATTTTAAATACCTAGCTAACAATTTTTGAACTGGTGTAAAAGGGGATGATGTATAAATGATATATATAAACAAATTTTACATTTATGAATATATATTTTCATAAATGTAGAATTTGTTTTACTTTCGTGAATATTTCACGGGTTCGTGAATATTTCACGGGTATGTAAATATCTGTAAAACCTTGGGTTTTTGAAGAATAGAAATATGCTTGCAATTTGAATTTATTTTGTTTCTAATTTATTAAAATTGTTATCTTCAACACGATGGACAATACAAAATTATGAAGTGAATGTTCACTGATAATAGGTGAATTTATTCTAAAAATACAAGGAAATGTATTTGATAAGAAATTAGTTTTTGAGTAGAAGTAGAAGTAAAAGCGAGATATTTTTATTCTAATTTTGCTACTGTTTGTATATAATGCAAACGTTAAATTTATTAAAAGAAAAAATATATATTGAAACTGGTTAAAATTAAAAAATGTTAATAATTTTTTTTTGTTTATTTAAAAAAAATGATAATTTCAAAGTATTAGAGGGTAGATGATCTGATATATAAGGTGACAAAATTATTTACTCTGAAATCAGTTAGGTAACACATTATTCAATTTAGGTGGATCAGGCAAAAATTCCGGCCTTCGAGTCAACGCTGGTAAAACAGAATACATGTGCAACGATGCATGTCCGGATGGAGGCGCGCCGATGATGATTAACGGCAACCGAATCCCCCGGGTGAATAAATTCAGATATCTGGGTGCCACCATCACCTCCAATGGTGATCTCCGGACGGAGCTGCCCATCCGCATCGGAGCTGCCAGCGGGGCATTCAACAACATGGATAAGATTTGGAAGGCGACTGGATTCAGCGTCACAACAAAATGCCGCCTGTTTAACGCATGTGTCATCCCGATCCTCCTGTACGGCTGTGAATCTTGGCATCTCACCGAGGCTCAGGAGCGCAAGATACTTTGTTTTGAAAACAGGTGTTTCAGGAGGATATTGGGAATCAGGTGGTATGACCACATAACAAACGACGCTGTACGCCGGCGCATCCGGCAGGGGTCTGTCGTCTCTGTAATTTGGGAGAGGCGATGGTCCTGGCTGGGACATGTTCTGAGAATGCCCGATGATAGTTGGCCGAGGAGAGCGCTGTTTTTCTGTCCACTGGGGTCCCGATGGCCTGGAAGACCCTCTCTCACGGTGTACCGTTCCTATGACAAGGAAGTCAGAGCGTTAGGAATGTCGTGGAGGGAGATTATGAACACCGCCCAAAACCGCTCTGAATGGAGAAGACAGATGGCCTCCTTATGCCCCCTTGTGGAGCTTTAAAAGGGTGTATTGATTGAGGCAAAAATGCTCAGTTATGTCAATTGGTTGGTTATCCAGTGTAATTGTCTCAATTACGTGGAATAGAAAACTTCATAAAAGCATCCAAGGGATTTTTAAGTTTTTTCTCATTTCATACCAGGTCGATCGATACTAAGGCTTTTGAGTAGGTAACCTCTATGGCATAATACAGCCTATATAAAAGGCTCTTTAGGTTTTGAAGTTGCGTTGAGCTTTGCACTGTCAACTGAGTAAGATGAAGATTGTTTAAACGCTTCATGATAATTAATTAATTCGTATGGTATACTTCAACATATCCGAACTGGTGATTCAGAGAAACAGAAGAGTGTGGCCACGAGACAACATTGTCTGAGGTCCCATTAATCTATTCTTCGGGTTTTTAAATTACTGGAGTAGGCATGGAACTATCGGTTCATCATCATACTTGTTCGTAATAATACCCCGTACATAGTCAACAAAATTCACACACATTTTACACGTGTAAGCATTTTTACGAGAAGAACACTAGATTTATTGACACTAGATTTTAGGAAAGAAAAAATAACAGTAGTAAAATTAGAATGTAAAAAGTAGAATTGTATTAATATTTTTATATGTAATGAAATATTAATTCTTATTGTTAATATAAAGTAAGTTATCTTAGAGTGTTAATTGAATATTTGATAGAAAGAATGTATATGGTTTAGTTTTTGAAAGTTGAAAATGATGAAAATTGGAGTATAAGATTAATAATATTAGGCAGAGGTTCTATAATATTTTATTCATTCATTGTTTCTAACTATAACTAATTTAAATTTTCTAAATTACAACCTAAATTTGGTGCTATATTTAAATTTGCACTTCAAGGATTTTAAAGTTCACCTAGTTGTCCATATAAATTGATTTTTTTTCTTTAATGTCGTACATATTTAAAAGATTGGACTTATTAAAAACAAGTGTTTATTTTTTAGCGTTATATTGTTGAAAATACATAATTATTTTTTGAAGTAGATTTTAAAAAATTAAATGGAATATGAAGTTATTATGAAGATATTAAATGCTATGGAATATGAAGATATGAAAAAATAGTTTTTTTTTATAAAATAAAATTAATTGTGCAGGTCACATGATAATTAACAATCTGTTATCAAAATTATAACAAAAAAATGTGTTATCAAAATTATGAAATTGTTTTTTTTTTGTAGTCAAGTGTTATCGGTATAATTCAAATAAAATTGTGTTGCTGGAACTCATGAAAATATGTGGAAAAACAGAGTATAATATATAATTTAATCGGAATAAGGAGTTCCACAATTTTTTGATAAAATGTATTTTTCTTTTTATTTTAATCTGGAATAAATATTTTGGAATACTGGAATTGTATTGTAATATTATTTGATTTGATATTGTGATTGAAATTGTAACCATGTCAAATAAATCTAATTTAACTTTTATATTTTTATTGTCAGTATGATTTTAAAATTTAACAAAAGCTATGCATTAAATGGCTATGCATTAAGTGATCTTATAATTGACATTAAGTAAAAGTCAAATAATAACTACATATTTTAGTAATAATGATAATATTTTAACATTGACATTTCAGTTTACATTTCCAAATAAAATATACAAATATTGAATATGTAACACGGAATGTCTTATGGAAATCCTGCATTTTTCTTTAACCTTTCCTTCCCGGTGTTGGGTATCTTCTACACGTTGCTTCAAATAACCATCAATATCTCTATAAATATAATAAATACAAGGTTAAGATTCTAGGTATTCCTCCATAATATATTTACGCATTGATTTAAAAAATAATATTAATAATAATCAGAATTTATCGACTACATCGTAAGTATTTTCTGAATATCGTTAACAAATTCGCATTTAAACGCTGTGAGTGCCTCGATCTTGGGTCTTGACGATAGGTGAAAAGTATGCGGGAAGCGCGACACTATATTCGCATCTCACTTTTGCATACGTCACTGAATAGCGAGGAGCGCAATTGTCTCCACCTCGCAAGTGTAAGCGACGCCCGAGTTAACCCCCAACCCTGCCGCGCTGCAGTAGCTGTTGAGCTGGCAACGAGACTAGACCTACGCCCATTCCATGAGCGGTGCCAGATGGTTTTTTAATGTTTTCAGCAAATAAATCTCAATTATTATAATTTTTAACTTCAATTATAATTAATTAAGGGGATTATCTATGAATGTTCTTATTTTTCCGATTTAAAATCGCAAATTTTTTATCGCGTACTCACTACCCAACACCGGAACACGCGTTTCATTTTTATCACCGTAAGGGAAGGGTTAATGTGAGAAACAAACAGTTTAAAAAAATGATGATGATTTTGATTAACCCAAATATATAAATAAATCAAGAATGAAAAATACATATATTTCTTAAATGATATAGTACTAAATAACATAGTTATTTTATAATGATTTATAAGTAAATTTATATCAGTTACCGTATTTTACGGACTATAAGACGCACTTTTTTCTTCAAAAAATTGCCTCCAAAATTCAGGTGCGTCTTATATTCGAAATAAATATAAAAATGTCCAGTATTTGATTTAAAATTTCCGCCAGTCTTAAAAATGGCCATATATTCGATGCCGCGGGAAACCTATCTCTATCTGGCAACATTGGATTCAACTGGCAGCAGCAGTGCACCGATGCGACGAACATGAGTTGCGGGGATTCACAAGCTTGCTAACACTGTCTCTCTCCCGCCCCGCCATCACAAACCCAGAACATTGTCTAGCCTGTGATGCTTCATTGGAGTCTACGGTGCCAGTGAACTTGAATTGAAAGTGATTTGTGTTATCGGTAACAGTACAAAGTGTATATGAGAGAGGAATGGAACAAATGGATGATGGATGAAACCCAACATGAATTCATGCTGAAGGGAGCTTTAAAACGACCTACAATCAAATAAGTGTGTCAGTGAATAAAACAGTCGTGGTCTAGAGTGAGAGAAGATATTATTGTTAAATCTTTCAAGAAGTGCTGCATAAGTAACGCTCTCGATGGCAGTGAAGACCATCTTATATATGAAGAGGACAATGATAACGATGAAGAGGAAGAAGAAGAAGAAGTAGAAAGTTCAGATGACGATTTTCAGGGATTTTAAAGGTCAGTTCGGTTTTATAAACTAAGAATATTTTTTTTAGTCTGGCTTTGCAATCTAATAATACAAATGGTAAAAATGTTATTTTTTTTAATAATTGCCTAAAAATTAAGGTGTGTCTTATAGTCCGTAAAATACGGTAGGTGTTTTTTTTAACAAAACTGATTTATTTAAATGTGTTTTATGATTAATTTCTTTCATATTATTAAAAATAAATAATAGCTTTATTGCTTTTTCCTTCAAATACAAATATTTATTGGAATTATTTATTTAAGAAAAATTTACAATACGTAACAATTAACAATATTTTAGGATATTATTTAAGAGCATTTGAGATTGTTCGTAGTTAAAATTTCATTGTTTAACTGCAAGTTTATTTTATATTGCATTTTTATTAAAATTTTCCTTGTTAACCTTTCCTTCCCTGTGTTGGGTATCTTCTACACGTTGCTTCTAATAACCATCAATATCTCTATAAATATAATAAATACAAGGTTAAGATTTTAGGTATTCCTCCATAATATATTTACGCATTGATTTAAAAAATAATATTAATAATAATCAGAATTTATCGACTACATCGAGGTGTTTTGTAAAGATCGAAAACAAATTCGCATTTAAACGCTGCGAGTACCTCGTCTTGACGATAGGTGAATAGTATGCGGGAAGCGCGACACTATATTCGCATCTCACTCTTGCATACTAGACTGAATTGCGAGGAGCTGAATTGTCTCAACGTCGCAAGCATAAGCGTAAGCGCCGGGGTATGCGACTGACGTTCCACGCCACTAGTAGCTTCTAGGCTTGCAAATAGGTTAGACGTACGCCCGTTCCGTGAGCGTTGCCAGATGGTTTTTTATGTTTTCAGCAAATAAATCTCAATTATTATAATTTTTAACTTCAATTATAATTAATTAAGGGGATTATCTATGAATGTTCTTATTTTTCCGATTTAAAATAGCTAATTTTTGATCGCGTACTCACTACCCAACACCGGAGCACGCGTATTATTTTTATCACCGTAAGGGAAGGGTTAAACAATTAACTTGCTTTTAAAGCTCCCAGATTTCAGCTCAGAATTCAATAAAAGAAGACAGATTAATTAGTGAAGAAATTTATATTCTTACACAGAAACAGATGGATATGTTCAAATATGAATTTATCAACAATGTCTTATATTTTTTAAATCTGATATATTTTATATGTAATTTCTTATTGATGCTTATTAGAATTCCAAATCATTTCATTTTAAAATGCAACTTACCGGATCTTTCACGACTATTCATAGAAAAAAAGATCTAGGACACACAAAAACATATCGAACCATTTCAGGCAAAACATAGTGAATCAGCATCTGGAATATTTTACAGGGGGCAGAACAGAATCGATTTTCACAACATGCAGTTAAAAAAATTAATTCAAATATGAAGTCAAAGCATATAGCATACCTTTAACTTAAATCGTATACCAAATTAGGGAGGAGAGCTTTTTGAAGTAGTTAGAAGCAAATAACTAATATTTACTTACAGTGTTTTTGTCTAATATTTTGGTAATTTTTATATTTATCAATCCTAATTTATTTATCATCAGGACATCTATATTTTATTTAGACCTTAATATTCATAAATCAGTTTAATTAAAAAGTGTAATGGGTAAAATCATCTGTATTTTATTTCAGGGGTTAAGGGGTTTGATTTACATTGTTTTGGTCACTTCGGCCACACTGGTAGGAGCCTCGCTTGGTGCTTAGAGCTACGCTGCGCACTAGGTGACATATCCTAGCGAACCAACGCACCCTATAATATCGCAATGGCCACAGTGCACGCATCGCGCCATGCTACGTGACTATTATAGTCACCTAGTCTATTAGTCATGTAGTACCTTGTTTAGCACTAAGCGAATCACTTCGGTGTGGCCTTAGCCTTAAGGATTGTTTAACATCTTACTGGATGGTCGGAAGAAACTGCCACATGGCAATAAACCCATCATGTACTGTATACAATGAAAGTATAATTCAATATTATGTATTCTTGTATACAGCACAAACTGGCGGGCTTATTGCTATGCTGTAATTTCTTCCAACTAACCAGACAGACGTTGAAAGATCTAATGTAAAACCAGACTGTGTCCCTTTATTCAGTTAAGAAATTTAACCCATTTTACCAACTAAATCATAAAGGTCGTAATTTTTTTTCTGTTCCTGTAAAATGACCGGAGAATTCTTTGATATTGATTATTTTTGCCTGAAAGGGTTTCGTACATGTGGGACATTAAACGTCAAAACATAATTATGGTCCTTTTTTTAAACACAACCATTATAAGAACTTTTACAAAAAAGTTCCGATCTTTCGAACGTCAATTATTCTTCAACAAATCTTCTTATTTTATATCATTTTGAATTTACATCAGTCTTTGAGAGACATTTTTCAAGATAGATCTTAAGTATTTCATCTTTGCCTTTTCCATTTCACGCATCACTATTTTGACACTGAATCTTCTACAGATTTTTATTTCTCTCGAAAGTAGAAGTCTTGAACCATTCGTACAAAATTTCCTTATTCTCAAGTTTAATTCAACCATTATACCGTTTTCAATCTAAACCAACTATTTTTTCTTTGTAATCCAATTTATCTTCATTAATGTTCAATCATACAACTGATCAACGTTCTCCCTAATTTTTTCATTGTGTGTGTATTTTGTTTTTTAAGCAGCAATGAAAAACGTGAAAGTACAGTTTTCTCAAAACTTAACTTTTGCCATTAGATGCGTTTTTGCTTATGAGGGCAGTATACCATATACTGTCCACTTATGGTTGTGAAAAATGCATTCACTTCACCACACACCGGGGCTATACAAGCTATTGTATAATATTCATACAAGCTACTGTAGCTCGCCATGCTTTATCCCGCGGGTTGTCCCCAGTGACAGTGAGCGCCTTACACTGCACAATATTACCTGGTTGGCAGTGAACACATTTAATAACTTTTTCATAATAAAACTTTTTAACCTAACTGTAGAAATAATTCATGGTTACTATGAAGTGCCTGTGTAAACTTAATAATTTTGCAACAGATAAATTGTATTTGGAGAGTGTTTATGAATCGCCTATGTAAACTTAATAATTTTGCAACAGGTAAAATGTATTTGGAGAGCGTTTATGAAGCGCCTATGTAAACTTAATAATTTTGTAACAGGTAAAATGTATTTGGAGAGCGTTTATGAAGCGCCTATGTAAATTTAATCATTTTATAACAGGTAAAATGTATTTGGAGAGCGTTTATGAAGCGCCTATGTAAACTTAATAATTTTGCAACAGGTAAAATGTATTTGGAGAGCGTTTATGAAGCGCCTATGTAAACTTAATAATTTTGCAACAGGTAAAATGTATTTGGAGAGCGTTTATGAAGCGCCTATGTAAACTTAATAATTTTGTAACAGGTAAAATGTATTTGGAGAGCGTTTATGAAGCGCCTATGTAAACTTAATAATTTTGTAACAAGTAAAATGTATTTGGAGAGCGTTTATGAAGCGCCTATGTAAACTTAATAATTTTGTAACAGGTAAAATGTATTTGGAGAGCGTTTATGAAGCGCCTATGTAAACTTAATAATTTTGCAACAGGTAAAATGTATTTGGAGAGCGTTTATGAAGCGCCTATGTAAACTTAATAATTTTGTAACAGGTAAAATGTATTTGGAGAGCGTTTATGAAGCGCCTATGTAAACTTAATAATTTTGTAACAGGTAAAATGTATTTGGAGAGCGTTTATGAAGCGCCTATGTAAACTTAATAATTTTGCAACAGGTAAAATGTATTTGGAGAGCGTTTATGAAGCGCCTATGTAGACTTAATAATTTTGTAACAGGTAAAATGTATTTGGAGAGTGTTTATGAAGCGCCTATGTAAACTTAATAATTTTGTAACAGATAAATTGTATTTGGAGAGCGTTTATGAAGCGCCTATGTAAACTTAATAATTTTGCAGCAGGTAAAATGTATTTGGAGAACGTTTATCATAGTTTCATTATTTGAATCAGTATACATGAATGATTGAAACTCATGAACGTGGTTTGGATTACCGATGATTATAAACCTTTACATTCTGCAATTGAGTCCTGCTCATTCTAGCATCGTAAGTAGTTCATAATAATTAATTAAGTTGTCATTTTTATATGTTGTCAGTATATCTTGAAGATTTAGTGCCTTTTTGACTATAATTTATGTATTTTAAACAACAAAGAATAGACAGCAAAGTTATTCAAAAATTTTAACCATACCAAATCAACGAGTTATTTTTAACCAAACCAATTATTTGATGCAGAAAGAATTTATCCACTTAACAGTTGGATTTTTAACACGCGACGTAACACAATGAGGAATTGTGAACGAATAAATTCTATACGAAAAAATATTCCGTTCGGAGAAAACAAGTTGAAACAAGATCTGCCCAAATGACGTTCGGGAAAAAAACTCCCAACAAGTCGAAACAAGATTTGCCCGAATGAGGCTCGGGCTCGTCAGTATAAAAAGAAACTTCGTGCCCGAGTCCCGCTCGGGAAAAACTGTCTAGTGGTCAACTACCAGTACAGAATTTTAAAAACATTTTTAATTATCTGGTTTATAAATTAACTCATATAAGTGTTTCAAAATGTACTTTATAGTGTTTAGTATTTTAATGTTAAATATTTGGTTAAACTATAGTTGGTAGTAATAATATTATTATTGATATCGAGGTTATCAAATATTTAGTTATGTAACACTGATATAGTTATCAGAAGTAACTTAACATAACATTTCTGCATTGGCTGATTCAAATGCGTTGATTTCATTATTAGGTGTCGCTTTGTGAAGGCAAAAAGGACGGATTAAAAACTTTCATATCCGAGCCATTTTATTCTGAAATTCTTACATTCTTGAATTTAATCCCCTTTCATTCTTTCTCAATCTTCTTACTTTGATAAATCTATCTTTTTCATTAAGGAAATACTCATAAAAGTATTTTATTTGGTCCTTAATTATCTAAAAATTTGATAATTTCTCAAATGGTTGAATTTTGATTTGTTTACATAATACAGTAATCCTTTTGTTACGTGTGTTTTTTATATGCATTTAAGAATTTACAAAAATTCATCAAGCATACGAATATATCTTGTAGAAATGAAAGGTATTGTGAAAACAGTTAAAACATAAATTTTCACTAATCATATGAAATGCTTAAAAAATTTTACTCTTTTTTTTCATTATGTATTCACTCGCACAAGTCTTTGGCAATATAAATAGTAAAATTCGGTGATTCAGAACTGTGAAAGATTCTGTCAATCTTGATATGAATGTGGTAGTAGATGAAATAGTTAAAAAGCAAAGTTAACTTGGCTACCAATCATTATTGTAATATTTTTTTATTCGTTGAATTAGAATGGTTTTTATAAGTAACTACTTTATAGTAGTAATATAGAATTCCAGCAGAAGGATTACTGTATATTATTATCTTCTGATTTCTTGGTGTCATTTTAAGTGATCATTCCTTTATTATGGTGAATATACTTTGATCATGTCTTGAACAAAATTCACAGTTATGCGCTCACTAAATAGAGCTTGATTTTTTCATTGTAGGCCATCTCTCGAACTGTCGTATCCCGTCAAGTCAGAGGTGGGGCATTTGGATTGTAGTCTTTAGCCACCTCCAGGAATGAATCAATGGTGTAGTTGAAAAGGGCAAAGTCAAATCTGTAAAAAAATAACCACACGTTAAAATTATCACTTTTATTATTGTATAATAACTAAGTTTTATTGATATGCAAAATTTCCACAAATGAGAGACAGCTACCAATTCGAAAGCCAAAAAATGGTTCCTGAGGTGACGTGCTTTAAATGCAATTTTGAATTTTTCCTATGCAGTAATCTCTCCATTTATGTAGGTTATTGATTCCAGGAAAACAGTGTGTAAATGAAAAGTGTGTACATTAAGTCTGCCAGTGTGTTGAACCGCGTGGTTTGCCGACGTTTCGAAAACGTTGCAGGTTTATCTTAAGCCATTTTTCGAAACTGGGGCATCGTAAGCCAAACCATGCGATACAATGAACAAAAAATGATTCAAAGCATATTTGTGTACATGAAAACCTAGTAAATGGAGTAAACTTCATTACTTTTCGAAACTTTGGCATCGTAAGCTAAACTATGCGATACAATGAACCAAAAATAATTCAAAGCATATTTGTGTACATGAAAACCTAGTAAATGAAGTCAACTTCACCATTTTTCGAAACTTTGGCATCGTAAGCCAAACCATGCGGTACAATGAACCAAAAGTAATTCAAAGCATATTTGTGTACATGAAAATCTAGTAAATGAAGTCAACTTCACCATTTTTCGAAACTTTGGCATCGTAAGTCAAACCATGCGGTACAATGAACCAAAAATAATTCAAAGCATATTTGTGTGCATGAAAACCTAATAAATGAAGTCAACTTCACCACTTTTCGAAACTTTGGCATCGTAAGTCAAACCATGCGGTACAATGAACCAAAAATAATTCAAAGCATATTTGTGTACATGAAAACCTAGTAAATGGAGACATCAAATGCTATATAAAATAGGTGATGATCTTTTAGATATTTCCAGATATTTTTTTACTACTTAATTGAAAGCACTTTTGTTATATTTTAATAAGTATATTTAAGTGGTTACTGACTACAAAGAAAACATACATTTTGTTGAGAGCTATACCATTTATTTGTACAAAAAGAATTCAAGAATTACAATTTACTATATCAGTTCAAAATGATTCTCGCTTGATAAATCTTCCAGTGTTACTGTTGTCACTTTTTCAGTTGTAAAAATATTGATTTAGAAGCCAAATTATTACTTAATAGATGTTACTATTATGCATTAAAAAATTCAAACAGAATAAACTGCATTAACCCTTTAAGGCGCAAATTTTTATTTCTGAGATATTGAGCTTTTTGTTGAATAAAACATTATTATGTGTATCAAATCAACTTTATTTCTTCGAAAATGTGTTTTAAAAAATGATTTTTTTTGGAAATGAGGCGTTCCCATGAGAGCTGTGCCCATTTCAGGGGTCATGTCAGTGGCCGCAAAAGTGACCAATGAATTTTTAGGTAATAATATCTCAGTTTAGGTTGTATTAGGAAATACAATTCTTATATGAGATATAATGAATGGTGATTTACTTATAATACCTATTTACATATTTGACAATTAATTGACCGGATGTTTAGATCGTTGCTACTGAACACGCAGCTAACTTCACGACGATCCATCTTAAATAAAACCTCTGCCCGTCCACTACATTTGCCAATTTGACGTTTGTGTTACTTAAAAATATTTCATTAAGAAAATCTTCTTCTTCTCCCTGGCTCCATCCCAACTCACTGTCTGCGAAGACTGTTGAGGTTAGCTCTCCTTGTCCTCAGGTTGTATGCTCTTCTATCTTGGACTACGTCCACCAGGACGTGCTTCTGCATCAGGTTATCTTTTTGCACCACCCATGAATTCTTTGGTCTTCCTCTGGTTGTTATTCGAGGAAGATCCATGGAGATTGCCTGGTTCAAAATGTGATCGGGTGCTTTGCGTCCAACGTGCCCATACCATCTCAATCGCCTCATCTCCATCTTGCTGTTGATGTCTGTAACACCTAGGCTTTCACGAATGCGTGAGCTTTTTATTTTGTCTCTTAGGGACACACTAGCTGACCATCTTAGCATGCGCATTTCAGCAGTTTCTAGTTGCCTAGAGTAAGAGTTATACATCATCCAGCATTCGGAGCCATAGAGGAGTGCGGGTCTGACAATTGTTTGGTATACTTTTCCTTTTAACTTTACTGGCATTTTCGGATCACATAGAACTCCCGTCATTGATCTAAACTTCATCCATCCCACACTAATTCTATGTGTTACATCTGGTGCACATCCTATGTGATACATCTGCTGCAATTCTATGTGTTACATCTGCTGCACATTTCATTAAGAAAATGAATCCTTATAAGTATAACCATAAGGGTGGTCGTATATTCAACCGTTTTCTGCTTATGCCTGTTAAAGTGAATTCACGTAAATGGAGACCATATCAATGTAGGGGGTTATTGTTCATTTTTTCTAAATACATTCAGTACGATGATGAGATCATTTTTGATATTATTAATTTCTATATTGTTTTTTTTTTACTTTGTATCAAACACAATTGGCATCAGTTTAATAGTTAACATTTATGCTAAGTATACGGTCCCACCTTCGATTCTTGGCATATTTACTTCTTGTTCAGCTTTATTCTTAGACGTTATGTAATTTGAATTTGTATTATATTATATTACACTTTCATTGTACACAATACATCCTGGTGGATTTATTACCTCGTGGTAATCTCTTCTAACCAAACAAGCTTTAAACAAACAACAGACTAGAACCCTTTTTAAAAATCTGGGTACCAACAGGAATGGAATATGACCCCCAAGTTGGAAGACAAACATTTTACCAACATGGAGGTTGATTTATGGAATAAACATTTATTTTTTTGCTTATTTGCTAATTTAAGTATATAAGAAGAGCGTTTTTTTTAGCAATAAAATACAGATTAAGATTCAGAAGTCAGTCTATAGGTCTACAAATTTTCCTTTTCATCCCTAGGATATTACCATTTTATTTTCGTTTGTTTTGTGTTGACAAAAATGTCAACACTTGGTTTTTGTGGTATAAACTATTTTCTTTAAACTGAATCTATATCAAATAAATATTAAGTGGTTTAACCACTTAACAGTCGGATTTTTAACAAGCGACGTAACACAATGACGGTGTGACAGAAGAAAAACAGCCGATATAGTACTGCTATACAAAACCATTCACTCAGTGATTGATGCACCTCACTTACTCGCAAGCATTTCATTTCGTATTCCCACTAGATCCACAAGACAGCTCAATCCCTTTTATACCGAAAATTGCTATACTAACTATAAAATCAACTCCTCTATAATTCGTATGCAAAGACTTGGAAACGAGTTTTGCAACAATTTAGATATTTTTAATATAAGTATACGAGTATATAGTATTCGCCAGAATATCACAACAATATTTAGAAATAGCTACTAACTTTGTGCTCTCCTTTATTAATATGAATAACGTAATATAAACAAAACATTAAGTACAATACTTTGCCTCTGGAGTTGAGTAACCCTGCATCAACATCTATGAAGCTTTTAATTCTGCAAAGCAACTTGCATCTCGTTCTACTAATGAGGCCATGTGTTTTCTATATCTCAATATCTATCTATCTAATTTATTATTACTACTGCTTTTTGTATCTTCATGTTAGTTTAAGATAAAGTTGTATTATTTGTCAATAATTTTAAGTACGTGTATAATCTGTCACATGTTCATTTGTATATAAAGACACTGTTGTGTCGTTAATTAAATTAAATAAATAAATAAACTGTGAACGAATAATTCCTATACGAAAATATATTCTGTTCGGAAAAAACAAGTTGACACAAGATCTGCTTAAACGACGCTCGGAAGAAACACTCCCAACAAGTCGAAACAAGATTTGCCCGAACGAGGCTTGGACTCATCAGTGTAAAAAGAAACTTCGTGCCAGAGTCCCGCTCGGGCAAAACTGTCAAGTGGTTGAAGAAAATAAAGTAACATATGAAGTACATAAGACTGTCCTATGAAAAATCAATGTGGTTTATATAGTTCAATATGTCTCTTGAACTTCTTTGGAAAGAAAAAGAAAGAAATTCATAGAACATTGGTATACATACAGGTAGAGGTTGTACAGCCCCCATATCTGCTTGGTAGTGAGCTGGCTGTAGTGGGTGAGCAGCAGGGTAGCTGTGTTCCTACCCTTGCCACTGTTCTTCCATTGTGGCTTGATCACATCCTGAAGCCCTGCTTTCTGGATCAGGTAGTTCTGGTCCTCCTGCAAAATGGAAAATATTATTAAATGTTCTCATTACCCTTGAGAAAGATTTTTTTCCTACGTAGGTCGTTTATTGTTGATTAAATTTAATAGCAGTTTGTCATTTAATAGCAGTTTGTCATTTAATAGCAGTTTGTCATTTAATAGCAGTTTGCACATGTTGGTAATACTGATCCGCACATGATGAGGAAAACCACTCGCATGAGTGTCAAGTCTAGTGTGTGAGCAAAAAGATCAATTCTTTTATCAAACTGAGATTCTTAATTTTTCGGGTATCATCGAAATCGAACCCAAAACCCTCGGGTCGAAGTTAAACGTGTTACGAACTAGGTCAAAGCAAGAGTGAAGATGACACATAGTTGCATCTTCAAAACGGTATTTTTTTTTCAATGAGAATTTCAATTTTTTTTTTGACCTTTTCAGACTTTTCACTGGGTCCTTTAAAATTATTTACTATGTCAAAAATAACTTGATAATTGACAAGGCTTATAAATGTGGGTTTTGAGGAGCTAGATATTCTTCATACTAATTTATGCCAATAAAATAAACTTTGATAAAAATGACATGTAACTGATGATAATCAATCATACACCCTGTTAGTTCCATTAGAAATAAAGGGTTGTTTTTACAACACCTGAATCCAAGTTGATCTGCAACCAACTGCAAACCGGCCAGAATGTTACTGGTTTTAACCCATAGAAACTTTTTTACCTAGTACTCGGGCATATAAAGACACCGATGGCTTAGGTAATTTGTCTTCTTTTAATAAAAACAATTCCTTTCATGTTAGACCAAGATTGTGAGTCTTCCTACCATAATGCCAGTGAATAGTTGAATGTGAAAAGAGCATCTAATATTTTAAGTACTCAGTGAGTGATAAAATAGCCCAGTTCTGTTGTACTATATTGGCTGAATACAACAAAATTAACACATCGATCAATAAGTCCCGGGACTAACTACTAAAACAACATTTGTTTGCCAAAATTCTTCTTTATTCATCAACATAGTCTCCTTCAAGAGTGATACATTCATTCCAACGCTTTCCTAACTTTTCTATGCCAGCCGTGTAGAATGATTTATCTTTGGTTTCAAAATAGGCATTAGTTTCGGCAATCACTTCTTCATTGGAGCCAAATCTCTTTCCCTGGAGCATCGTTTTGAGGTCTGCGAACAGCCAATAGTCGCTGGGGGCCAAATATGGAGAATACGGTGGGTACGGAAGCAATTCAAAGTTCAACTCATGCAATTTGGCCGTCGTTGCCATCGACTTGTGACACAATGCATTGTCCTGATGAAAGAGAATTTTTTTCTTCTTCATATGGAGCCGTTTTCTTGCAATTTCTGTCTTCAAACACTCCAATAACGCTATGTAATATTCGCTATTGATGGTTTTTCCCTTTTCAAGGTGATCGATGAATGTTATACCATGCGCATACCAAAATACGTCCGAAGCTACCATCTTCCCGGCTGACTGTTGAGTTTTTGGTAGCTTCGGACGACTTTCACCAGCTGCTCTTCTCTCAGCTGACTGCCGATTTGATTCCGGAGTATAGTGGTGGATCCAAGTTTCATCCATTGTCACATATCGACGCAAAAACTCCTGTTTATTTCACGTAAACAGTGCCAAACAGCACTCTGAATCATCGATGCGTTGTTGTTTCTGTTCCATTGTGAGCGAACGCGGCACCCATTTCGAAAAAAGCTTTTTCATGACCAAATGTTCAAGCAAAATAGTGTAAACACTACCAAATGATATCTTCAGGATGTCAGCTATCTTACGCAACTTTACTTTGCGATTTTCCATCACGATTTTGAGGGTTTTCAAATCTAGGTGTTATTGAGGAGAGTGCTACTCTTAGCTCTTTTTCTACTACTAAATGGGCTCGATATTTGGATTTCATTACAGCTAATGCAGAAAATCCCGTTTCATATAAATATGATGTTACGAATGGCAGCAGTGCTTGCATTGCTTTGTTAACAATCCAAATTCATCATCTTGTTCATCGACCAATGGATTCTGTATCCACGCGAACTTTGTAAAATCAAGATCCTCGAAATAATGTGAAAAGGGCATTAGCAAACCATCCGAGTGTTCAATAAATAGATTTCTGTTTGCTTCAATATTAACTCTGGCGCAGAAATAATTTAAAAGTGGAAACATATCGAACTTACTTTTTTATAAATTTGATTAGTTTGGAAAACACTGTCGTAAAGCATTCATATTATAAAGGCTTTTCACTCTTCCCTATTTTAGAATTTGACTGGCCACGTTTATCTAGGTCTCTTCCCAAATTTCTACTACCTTTTATATACTACTATAGATTATTTTTGCATATAATTTATTTTCTCTACGTGGCTGAACCACTTAACTTAAATGCTGCTTTCATCTAAAGCATTAGTTCTTCTTTCAATCCGCAATCTTTCCTGATTTCTCTTTCAAAATTGGTTGTGCCACATTTTTTTTTATATCTTCCTAAACTTTTCATATCTTCTATACTAGTCAAATATAAATAAATAATATATATTATGTGAGTTATTAATAAAATGTTGTTATAGTTCGGAAATTCTAGGAGAGTCCTGTGACAGCTCACAAATTTGCCCTAATACAACCTTATGTAATGTATTTACTTAAATAACGTGCTATTTATTAGAATTGAGGCTTTTATTAAAATTGATAAAATAATTTAAATTACTGAACATCTTTACAAGGTTTTATTGGAGCAAATTTATGAGCTGTCACAGGACTCATCCTAGAATTTCCGAACTATAATCATAAGTATTGATAAATCTAAATGAATTATAAAATATGAGTTCAAAAATTAAAAAATATATTTATATCGACAAACATTCAATTAATTTCTATTTTGTGTTCATTTACGTACAAAGAATAAAAAAAAAGAAGATAAAGAAAAAAAAAAAAAAACATCGGGCTCGTCCGGGATTTGAACCCGGGACCTCTCGCACCCTAAGCGAAAATCATACCCCTAGACCAACGAGCCATGTTCAATTACGTCAAATACTCGGATAATATACCTGACGTCATTTGTAAAATATTTTGTATAACATAATCGCGATATTTTGTTACTTCGTCACGTTGCAGATCAGACTTGCGATGAGTATTAGAAAGAGAAAACTATATAACCGGATTGACTTCAGTGTTTTTAAACAAGCAAGGGCCAGCAATATTTTTTATGCGCCGTAGTTTTTTTTTAAATTAATTTATTTATTTAAAAAAAAAAATTTAATTAATTTATTTATTTCATACACGAGTTTTATTTATACTTCAAAGTTTTCTGCGGCGTTGGTCTAATGGTTAGACTTTTAAGTTTTTTTTGTTTCTCGTGTTTAATTCGCGGTGGGTTTTTAATGTTTGTTTTTTCAGACCGTTTTCGATCTGAATCTATTGCCGTGTTTGCGCTTAAAAAAAACCAAATACTAGTTAAACGCCGCGCTTTGATTGAACTCGATGTTTCGACACTGGGAATCTTCCTAAAGGTAAAATTTTAAGTTTTTTTTTAATTTTTCAAAAATATTTCACCAAAAAAGATAACTGATGTGTTTTTAATAGGCAATCCACCCACACAATGATGATTTGTGCCACCAAATCAAAGTCACTGTGCAATTATATGAGTAATATAATAAATTCAATTTAAAAATAAATAAAATTGTAGATAATGTAAAGTTTCAACCGATTAAAATTAACAATCGATCTTATAAGTGGACGCGGTAAAGATATAGCGTTTAGTTAATCAAATCTGCCATGTAAAGTACAACCTTAATACATGATCTATAATTTTGTAGGGAATACCGACGTGATCCCTAAATATTGTCAACATGCACGGTCAACGACCAATGAATCAACCTTTGAATATGTACAAAGATCACATACCAGAACGTCAATACTGTTTACACGAAAATAATATTTACATCGCATTCCACGGTAGAAAGAGAGCGCATCGCGTGTCTCACCGTTTTGGCAAAAAATACTCTACCCACTATTTCATTGGCAACGTCTGCGACCACCTCGGAACGCACAGGAGTGAGATCAAGATATACCGCGGACGCATTCACGCGCCCCGTTCTGAAATTCTATATATACCTACTTATCGATGAATAAAGGGCACTTGTTATTATTCACTTGACCATTCATCGCTGTTTACTATTTATCGATTATTCACTCTCACTTTTTCGCATTCCTGAATCGACGTATTTTATTTTAAATACAAAACAAATCAAAATCATCACGACGTATCAATCAAGCACCCCGCTAAATTGATGACCCCGAACGAAAAGGAACACAGAATTCGACTAAAGCGAATACAGAGATGTCAACAACATCATCATCAGCACGTCCTACTAGGACACACGCTAAAGTTTCATCATCTGACCACACTCACAGCCGGGATCCTCCACAATACAATACCCATTTTGTAAAGGTGAGTAGCCACCACGCAGTGGCCCGTCCACAAACGACACTGGTTCATTCTCATTATATTAAATTACGATTTCAAGGAGATAAACTATTGGATTGATTAACAGTACCAGTTGAAAGTTTATTTCTGAAAAAAATACATACGTTTTAAGTGTTGGAGTGTTTTACGTATAATACAGAAAAGTAAAATGCTGAATCATGTTTATTTTATTTTCAGATAAATATTTGCTTACTTAATAAATAATTAACTTTTTACTAGTTCTGTGTATCGATTAAACCAGGGCCAACACCGGCCCGCGAGCACCACCAATCCGGCCCGCGATAGCTATCTCCGCCGCAATTAAATGTCCTTGACACTTGCCCGTAAGTACCGACCGAAATTACGAACGGAGCGGAGTCCACCCCCGCATCCTGCGCCATAGATATCTCACTCGCCGGCTAATCCCAATACAAAAAAAAGCGCGTAATTTAAAACTACAGTATGTTGGTATGATGAGCTAGCTAGGTCTTGGCCCTTGGGACTTAGTGGATGAGTCAGTGTGGCCCTTAGGTTAAAAAGTTTGTAGACCCCTGGATTAAGCTTTCATTGAAAGAAATGTAAAGATTTAGAAGTTATTTTAATGACCGTCTGTTTTATTGCATGTACTAATTTTTCAAGTTTGAGTAAGTTTGTTGTTTGGCAAATATGATTCAGCACATTTGCATGCAATGTTGCTAATGTGTGTGTAATTTTTCTTCTTCTATGCTTAGTACTTTTTGGAGTAGTAAATTTAGATTTTAGTAGAAATATAACATAAATTTACTTAATTTCGCTCGTCCATTTATAACGGTCTTGTGACAGCCCTGACCATTATATGTTACTCCCACGAGTTATACATTATACGTATCGCGGACGTGATAGAATTTGTTGTGACTATTGAATCGAACCTTCACCGGCTCGTTGGTCTAGGGGTATGATTCTCGCTTTGGGTGCGAGAGGTCCCGGGTTCAAATCCCGGACGAGCCCGAGGTTTTTTTTTATTATTCTTCACTTAAATTATTTTTATACTGAAGGCATGGACTTAATTGTATTTTAAAATTACGTTAATTTACTTTTTCTAAAAAAATATTTTATACAAACTAAAAGATGTTGTTAACACATAGATTTTCAGTAAATAAATGTATGTAAAATGATTGTATCTATTTTTTTAATTGTTTTCTAGATCTTTCGAGTTATAAAATTCTTTTAATTTCGTAATTTGGTACATATAAACATAACATTACGCCATGCCTCTTTTGGGGTAGACAAAGAGGACACATCTCCACGCACACAGCTCTCGTCTCGTTCACATCTATACATCTCGTTAAACATGCTCTTCTGCTTCTCTGTAGAATTTAAGGTTGTTTTAAGTACATACAGGAATAAATACATTTGAAAAAAAGGTAGGATTTCTCTTAACGCGCAAAGTCGCGCGACCATGTTAACAATTATATATGGTATGTGCATTATGAATATTTTTACGCGCGTATTCCAGAGATTTGTGCAACACGCGTTCACGCGCAACCATCTGAACTTAGCTTTAGGTCAACGTAGCCAGATAGATGGTCGATGTGCGATGGGCTAAACATAAGTGTCGCAAAATGAACAAAATATATAATCTTTTATCTTCACCCAGCTCTTCACCGAGACTCGTTAAAAGTCACGCCGGAATCTCCAAAGATTGAGCGGCAACTATCCACCTATTCTGCAGTCTTTGTACCGATGCTGTACTATTATTTTTGAAACTAAATAAATAAATTAACAAACGAGCAGTGTTCCAACTAGAAAATTACCGAAACAGCCGACAGAGAGCAGGCTTTTATTATTTCTTTAAGAAATAGCTTTTAATGTTTTTTTTTACATTTTAACATAAAAGTTAATTTAATTGTAATAATAAATAAATCAATAAATGTTTATTATCTAGATCGAAAATGGAACATTGTAACAGCGCAAACATAATACGTACACCGATACCTTTCTATACGAAAGCTCTTTTAATGGAATTTTGCCTAACTGAATTGAAAAACACAACCGCGAATTTCGCTTTGTGAATTTAAGAAGCTTTCAAATTGACAACTGGAACGATAATTAAATAAGGGAAGAGGAATGCTGGCTGAGTACGTGGAAGACATTCTTTACCAACTCCCGAATTTCGAATAGTATCCTCCCAAATATCGGAATTGGTGATTTGGATATGTTGAAGAGTCTAGCCTGGGTACAATGTTGTCCTCTGTCTCAGTAATCGAGCCTTCGGTTTAGAATTTCTGGAATAGGCATGTATTTCGCGATTCGTCATTGCACGTATTAATAACACTAGTACATGTGAAAATGCACAAACACTCGTATGTGCCGAGTATGTGTGTATTAACCTTTCCCTTCCGGTGCTAAAAAAAAATCGCGCGTTCCGGTGCTGTGTATTCAATACACATCGATACACATGTAAAAATGAGAGATTTAAAATCGAAAAAATAAGAATATTCATAGCCAATCGCTTAAATTAATTAAATTTGAAGTCAAAAGTGATAATAATTGAAATTTGATTGCTGAAAATATGAAAAAAACATCGGCCGACGTTCACAAAACGGGCGCAGAGACCACTTCATATGGATGTCCGCGAGCTACTGAGACGGGACTCGGAACACTAACACTGTATGTTATACCTCGAAGGAAGAAACAACTGCGAACTGAGATTATATTTCTTGCGTTCCCATATACCGAAGTAGAGTGAGAGTGAGACGTGAATAGCGTCGTTTCCTCACCCATAGCGGTTTTTAGAATGAATATACCTACGTCACACACTGGCACACGTTTGATTGTATTGGTTAATTTATTCCCGATTTTCACAAAATATCTCTGATGTGGCCGATAAGTGCTAATTATTATTAATATTATTTTTTTCATTCAATGCGTAAATGTATTACGGAGGAATATCTGAAATCTGAACCCAGTATTTATTATATTTATAGAGATATTAAAGTTTTTAGAAGCAATGTGTACTAGTTACACATCACAGGGAAGGAATGGTTAATAACACTAGTACACGTGAAAATGCAACAACACTCGCATGTGCCGAGTACGCGTGTATTAATACCCGACGAACTTTTATCAGACTGGGTCATTTAAAAAAAATTGGGTGTCATTGGGAATTGAACCCGTACTCTGAGAGGAATCCAAGCGTCTTACCAACTAGGCCACAGAGGTTGTCACGCAAATGTATGAAAAAAAATATTTTGGAAAGAATATTCCTTAACTTTTTTAATCGTTTGACTTGCGGAGAACTCTTCGTTTCCTTAACATTTAATAATACTTTATTTTATTAATTAAAAACCGTAATTTTAATATTTTTTTATATTACGACCGGTTTCAACGACAATTGTTTTCTTTTTCAGGTTATTAATGGTAAGTAGCTAGTTAAGGGTAAGAGTTGAGTTCTTTTTTTATTTGTAAATGTTCTGTTATTTTCGTTATATTATCATATGTATTATACAATCTCCGTGGTTTAGTTTGTAAGACGTTTATCTCCCAACCCAGTTTGCGGGCTCGATTCCCGTTGGTATTCTCCCTTTTTAAAAATTTAAATACCTCGCAAGTATCCTAGTGGAACATCTCGACCCAGAAACCGAAGTCAAGTGCAGAATGGAATCGTCTCGTGCGGCTTTTAATAAAATGAGAAGCGTATTCTGCGATGATAATCTAAACTTGAAACTTCGACAACGGTTAGTCAAATGCAACGTTTGGTCAGTGTTATTGCACGGAATGGAATCATGGACCCTCAAAGTTGGTAGTATGAACCGACTGGAAGCATTCGAAATGTGGATGCACCGGAGAATGCTACGGATACCCTGGATGGATATGGTCAGCAACACAAGGGTTCTTCAAAGAGCCAAAGTTGATAGAGAGTTGCTGACTAATATTAAAATCCGGTGTCCTATTTGGGTCATGTATTTAGAGGAGCAAAGTACAAATTACTGTACCTGATCATCCAAGGCAAAATAGAGGGCCGAAGAGTTGTTGGCAGGAGGCAAATTTCCTGGCTCCGCAATATACGTGATTGGACTGGTATAAGGAGCGTCGGGGATCTTTTTCGTGCTGCCGGGGACAAAGATGTCTACTCTCAGGTGATATTTAACGTTGGGAGGACCTGACGTGGCACTGGGAAGAAGAAGAAGATCCTCCCTTTTCAAAATGGGTTTCGGTCTTTTTATCACTTAAGACCTCGTTAACAGCTTTTTGGTAGATTGGAAGAGATTTCCATATATTGGAATAATTATAAGATGGAAAATTGGAATAATTATAAGATGGAAGATTGGAATAATTATAAGATGGAAGATTGGAATAATTATAAGATGGAAGATTGGAATAATTATAAGATTGGAATAAATATAAAATGGAAGATTGGAATAATTATAAGATGGAAGATTGGAATAATTATAAGATGGAAGATTGGAATAATTATAAGATGGAAAATGAAGTATAAATAGAAAATTTGCACGTTCAAACGAAATATTAAGATTGCAATTTTTTCTATATCGTTATTAACCCTTCCCTTACGGTGATAAAAATAATACGCGTGCTCCGGTGTTGGGTACTGAGTACGCAATAAAAAATTAGCGATTTTAAATCGGAAAAATAAGAACATTCATAGATAATCCCCTTAATTAATTATAAGGTAAAAATAAGAAGGTAAAAATGATAAAAATTGAGATTTATTTGCTGAAAACATTAAAAACCCATCTGAAAACATTAAAAAACGCTCACGGAACGGGCGTACGTCTAACCTATTTGCAAGCCTAGAGGCTACTAGTGGCGCGGAACGTCAGTCGCATGCCCCGGCGCTTACGCCTTTGCTTGCGACGTTGAGACAATTCAGGTTCTCGCAATTCAGTCTAGTATGCAAGAGTGAAATGCGAATATAGTGTCGCGCTTCCCGCATACTATTCACCTATCGTCAAGACGAGGCACTCGCAGCGTTTAAATGCGAATTTGTTTTCGATCTTTACAAAACACCTCGATGTAGTCGATAAATTCTGATTATTATTAATATTATTTTTTAAATCAATGCGTAAATATATTATGGAGGAATACCTAAAATCTTAACCTTGTATTTATTATATTTATAGAGATATTGATGGTTATTTGAAGCAACGTTTAGAAGATACCCAACACAGGGAAGGAAAGGTTAAAATAGAAATGGCTATTTAAAAATAATCATTCGGAAATAGAAGTGTCTTCTTGTGCCACAAAGGAAAACTAAAAATGATACGACAGGAAGTCAGCATTGTCACCGGAGCAAAACACACTCGTAGCAGAATGACAGCACTATGTTCATTGGCTTCTTCTTGGTCTGTTTCATCTTGTTACGGTGGTGTGGTAGGTGACACATTTTTTGATAATCAGTTTTTGTGTATTATACTTAAAATTAAATCGAGCATACGGAGTACATATAGGGTGTCCTAAAAAATGTATACACACTTTAAATTATTTAAAATTTATTATAGTATTTATTAAGGTATATCTAAGAATAACATTAAGTGATGAGAAATTTAAGTCGTCTGAAAGCCAAACGGTGCTCAAAACGCTGTTTAATTAATTAGTTCCGAGAAAACTATTAAAACTATATTACTTGATAGCTCTATCATACCATTACATAAAACTTTAAAAAACCTAGGAGTGCTAATAGATAACACTCTCTCATGGCGAGATCAAATAAATGAGGTAAGCCGAAGGATCTTCTTCAGCCTTCATTCCTTTAAAGTGTTGCAAAGATTCATACCTACTAAAACCAAAATTTTACTCGTACAATCTCTGCTCTTTCCGATTCTAGACTACGCGGACGTATGTCACTTGGATATTACAGAGGAACAGCTGGACAAATTACAATATCTTCAAAATGTGTGTCTAAGATTTATTTTCAACCTACGAAAGACGACCTCCGTGGCCTGGTGGTAAGACACTTGTCTGCCGATCCGGAGGTTGCGGGTTCGATCCCCGCTGGCACCCAGATTTTTTTAAATAGGATTCCAGTCTGGTTAACACTTAGGGCCTATAAAAACATATTTCTGGTTAGTTGGAAGATATTGCCACATGGCAATAAACTCGCCAGGTTAAAAAAAAAGTACGATCATATAACTTCATACCAGAAGGCATTGAATTGGTTCATGTTAGAAATATACGCCAAATTCACATACTGTATTGTATAACATCCTTAACTGTCCCGCCGCCCCCTCGTATCTCGCCGAAAATATTCAGCGTCTTTCCAATAATGGATTAGCGCTACGCTCAAACAGAGATTGTCTATTGGCCTTTCCAGTTCACCGCTCCTCTTTTTTTACGTCGTCCTTTACTGTCCATGCAGTGAGACTCTGGAATCAGTTACAGACCAATATAAGACTAGCTCCGTCCTTAGCACGCTTTAAGAAGCGACTGAAAATACTCTTAATTTCTAGTCAGTAAAATAACGTGTTTCATTCCTGATTTTTCTTTTCCTTTCCTTTCCACCATCCCTTTCTTTCCTTTTGATTATATCTCACTTTATATGAAAAAGAATGTTCGGGTGATTGTCCGTCTTTGTGGGGTTCGTAGGAATATGCTCACGTATGTGTTTATGGATTTTGTGGGGATGGATAGTAATTTGAATGATTTATGCGACCGCGTAACTTGCTTCTTTTTGTCTGGTTGGTTGGAAGAGATTGCCACCTGGCAATAACCCCGTCATATAGTGCAATCAAAGTGTTAAATAAATAAAACTAGAAAGCAATGCTTGCATTTGGAGCGATATCTCTATATGAGTGAGTTTGGTGTTCATCCGTGGCTTATTCCTACTCAGTTTCTGCTGGGCATGCTTGGGTTTAAACTTCTTGAGCATAAGAAGAAATCTTCGTCTCTTGGTATACTTTGTCAGATTCGTTGGAGGAGTTTTGAGCTGTCGAGCATTACTAGAAAGATAAGCGTTAAATGTTCCTAACATTTATACTCGACTGCTCCGGCAGGAACTGTTCTCAATAAAATACGCAAGAACGGGTCTTCCAGCCGCAATGCCTGTTGGAAAGGCCTCAACTCTTTTGAACGGAACTGCTTGGGGATATTGATGTATTTCACATCACATTATCAATTTTTTTTCTTCTTCTAAGACGGGACGTTAGAAAGCACTTGTCAACTTATTTAAATCACTTTTGAATTGTTTATTTTAAATACTTATGTTAATAATTTTTGTGAATTAAAATGTTGCTAGGCCAAGCTTGTATTGTTAAATAAATTAAAACTCCAAATTAAATAAGACAGACGTAGAGTTTTTTAATTATCGCAGGTGCTCAAATTTTTGGCTGTTTTGCTTCATGCACTGCTGATAACGTGGAATCGCTAACACCGCGAATAATTTGTTTTGGTATTTGAGCGCATTCTCTTTCAATGCCTGCTATCAATTAATTAACGGTTGCCGGTTTTGTGCCATAAATTTTATATTTGTTAAGTTCCCATTAACAAAATTTCGTGAGGTCTGGGGAGCTCGGAGCGTATTATTAAACGTAAATATTACCTTAGAGTTCAATCCATCTGTTCAGCAAATTTTCATTATGGTAGTGGGGAGGTGCATAATTTTGTGATTATGGTATTTGGGAGGTGCATAATTTTGTGATTATGGTATTTGGGAGGTGCATAATTTTGTGATTATGGTATTTGGGAGGTGCATAATTTTGTGATTATGGTAGTGGGGAGGTGCATAATTTTGTGATTATGGTATTTGGGAGGTGCATAATTTTGTGATTATGGTATATGGGAGGTGCATAATTTTGTGATTATGGTAGTGGGGAGGTGCATAATTTTGCTGGAAATAAAAATCCTCCTCATCCCTCAACTCCTCACGAATGCGTGGTTTGACGAATTCCTATAGCAAGTTCAAGTAAATTGCAGGGTATAAAAGTGTGTATATATTTTTGGGACACACTATACATACATATTATGAGAGTATTTTTTTAATAGGCAATCCACCCACATTAGAATAATTTGTGCCACCACATCAAAGTCAAAAATACTTTTATTATAAGAGTCAAAATACTACACGAAAATAAAAAAAAACAACATTTTTTGACAATTTGAAGCTTCAGCATATTAAACTTTAAAAAATTAACAATCGATCTATGTATAAATGAAAATTTCTTCGGAAAAAGAATTATTGGACATGGCAAATAAAGGGTCTTTCAAATTGAGCAGTTTTTTAAATTCTATTTTTTTTAATTCTTGTATAAAACACACAATTTGCTTTGATTTCAAAAAACTTTTTATTGGTCATTGAAGTATAATGTATGACATTTAAACACAAAAAACAATATCCGCCAAATGTGCACCTCTTGCAGCTCCACAGATGTCCAATCTTTTGTCAACATTTTCGATGACATTTTGGCATAATTGCGGTTCTAGCTCACCAATAACGCGAATAATTACGTCCTTCAGCTCAGGAATTGATCGGGGGTCATTCTTATAGAGCTGGCTTTTCACGTAATTCCAGAGAAAATAGTCCAACGGTGTCAGATTACACGATCTTGGTGGCCAATTAACATCGCCGTTTCCGGAGGTTACAATACATAAAATAATTAAACAATTTCAACGCGTTGTTGTATTGTATACGACTCCATTTTTATAAATGTCATACATTACACTTCTCAAATGTCACAAGACCCAGGCAAGTTCGCGACGCCATCTGTTTCATCCAAGAATTAAAAAAACCGCTTAATTAATTTGAAATACTTTTTATATGACATTTAGTTAATCAAATCTGTCACGTAAATGCTTCATAATATCGTTTCTGTAAAGTTTACTAGCCATCACGTAGTAGTCTACTATATGCTCAAACGACACACGACTTTACAACTTCACCCTGTTCATTCTCATAGGGTATTTATTTATTTGCTGAAAATGCAACAATTACCCCAAAATAATATAAAATTCCAAAAATGATTAAAATAAAATGTAAACGTATTAACCTAAGATTAAAGGAAATACCCGAGAAGGACCCTCCTGAACTGAACAACATCTGCATTAAAAATATTCACCAAACCAGATATGGAGTTACCTAATTGCATTCTCACCATTGATGAAATCCCTTCATAAGGCTGATGAAAGTTCATGTGCGAAAGTTGTTGCATTTAAACGTGTGGTAGTATTTTCAACACGTACAACGACGAACTGCATGTTCCGTGCCTACTCCAGTGGTTTTAAATACAAAGGTTCTATTAATATGGCTGAATACAAGGTGCTCGTCAATATGTCAGCACTATTGATTGGGATATGTTGAAGGGCGTCATAAGAATTTAGACTAGAAGATTGTTTGTGGATGACAAGATGCATGAATTATGAAGAAACGAAATAAGTATACTTGAATTTAACAGTGTGGAGATCTGCCCTCTTTGCATACCCCGCAAGGGACTCAGCGAAATGCTATGTATGAGTATTATATTTTTACACACTGTCATTTGTCTGATTTATGATATGTACTCGTATGGGTGTTATATTTTCACTCACTGTTATTCGTATGATCTATTATATGTATGTGCATTATATCTTTACACACTGATAATTGTTCGATTTATGATACATACACATTTGCGTATGTGTATGTGCATTATATTTTTACACGCTGATAATTGTTCGATTTATGATACATACACATATGCGTATGTGTATTATAATTTTACCCACTTTCATTCGTCTGATTTATGATATGTATGTGCATTATATTTTTACACACTAATAATTGTTCGATTTATATGTATGCGCATAATATTTTCGCACACTGTTATTCGTTCGATTTATTATATGTATGCGCATAATATTTTCACACACTGTTTGTTATTCGTTCGATTTATGATATGTATTCGCATAATATTTTCACAGTTATTCGTTCGATTTATGATATGTATGCGTATAATATTTTCACACAGTTATTCGTTCGATTTATGATGTGTATGCGTATAATATTTTCACACACTGTTATTCGTTCGATTTATGATATGTATGCGCATAATATTTTCACACAGTTATTCGTTCGATTTATGATATGTATGCGCATAATATTTTCACACACTGTTATTCGTTCGATTTATGATATGTGTGTACATAATATTTTCACACAGTTATTCGGTTGATTTATGATAATATGTATGCGCATAATATTTTCACACACTGTTATACGTTCGATTTATGATACGAGTATGTATGCGCATAATATTTTCACACACTGTTATTTGTTCGATTTATGATATGTATGCCCATAATATTTTTACACATTGTTCGTCCGATTTATGATATATATAGGTATGTGCGTAATATTTTTCCACACTGTTATTTATCCGATTTATTCCGAAAATAATTATTCGATTATTATTTTTTGATAAAAAAATAAATGTCAACCTTTCAATATATCTCACAATTAAATTACACATAACAACAGCGTTTTGTTCGAAATTAAATTGGGTCACCCACACCAGAAGACCACAGACAACGTACTTACGGTGACCATGTTTGAAAATTTAAGATAGACATTAAAAGCGAATTGCGTGCGTAGGACAGGTCTACTGAAGATATCTGCCAAAATATAAAAGTGTGTACGTTAAATAGGACATTGTGCGTAACAAGACTTGAAACGAGTTTAGTTTGCTATCGCGCTATCTAGGGGTGACTTGTCAGACATTAAGAGCGAATTGCGTGCGTAGGACAGGTGTACTGAAAATATCTGCCAAAATATAAAAGTGTGTACGTTAAATAGGACATTGTGCGTAACAAGACTTGAAATGAGTTTAGTTTGCTATCGCGCTATCTAGGGTGCCTTGTCTAATGAGACTGATAATAATTAATAGATGACTAGTTTAGATCCGTTTCAGGAGTATATCACCTCAATAGCGTAGCGTATTCATCACAATTTATAAAGACAGTTGGATCTCACCACCACTCACGCTGTTATGGGGGACAAAATAAGTCCCCATCCTGCGAGATCTACATTACAAGATCAAAATCTTCTTTATTTGTTATGAGCGCGTAGTGATGAAAAATTTAATTGTTTAAAATAACTCTTCCTCCGGTCGCCAGAGCGTAGAAAGGAAATCAGCGACGACATAGTTAAGGTTCGACGTTACCGGAGAAAGAAAATGGAACGCAGCGCAGTACAGGCACTTATTAACTTCAACAAGTTGCTAGTATTTATTTATTTAACACTTTTATTGGAATACAATCTGGCGGGTTTATTGCCAGGTGGCAATCTATTCCAACCAACCAGACAAAAGTAAATGAAGCAAGTTACGTGGTCATATAAATCATTCAAATGACTATCCATCCCCACGAAATCCATAAACATATACGCGAGAACATGCCCACGAACCCCACAAAGACGGACAATCCCCCGAACATTATTTTTCATATAAAGTGAGATATCATCAATCAAAAGGAAAGGAAGGGATGGTGGAGAGGAAAGGAAAAGAAAAATCAGGAATGAAACACGTTATTTTACTGACTAGAAATTAAGAGTTTTTTCAGTCGCTTCTTAAAGCATGCTAAGAACTGGGCGAGTCTTATATTGGTTTGTAACTGATTCCAGAGTCTCACTTATTAGTGGCTAGTACTCTCGTAAACAAACTTTGAGTGCATTGAAATTACCTTTTTACTATTAATACTATTAATAAATTATAAGTTCTCAAAGTTTTTGTAGTTTTTGTTTTTGCCAATCAATTATTCGCAAATTTACATAAATTATTATGTAACATAAATGATGTATTAATAGTGGCCACCTTGATGTATATAAGCGTTACTTTATGTAAGTGATGTATTAGTGGCCACCTTGATGTATAGAAGCGTTACTTTATGTAAGTGATGTATTAGTGATCACCTTGATGTATAGAAGCGTTACTTTATGTAAGTGATGTATTAGTGGCCACCTTGATGTATAGAAGCGTTACTTTATGTAAGTGATGTATTAGTGATCACCTTGATGTATAGAAGCGTTACTTTATGTAAGTGATGTATTAGTGGCCACCTTGATGTATAGAAGCGTTACTTTATGTAAGTGATGTATTAGTGGCCACCTTGATGTATAGAAGCGTTACTTTATGTAAGTGATGTATTAGTGGCCACCTTGATGTATAGAAGCGTTACTTTATGTAAGTGATGTATTAGTGACCACCTTGATGTATAGAAGCGTTACTTTATGTAAGTGATGTATTAGTGGCCACCTTGATGTATAGAAGCGTTACTTTATGTAAGTGATGTATTAGTGGCCACCTTGATGTATAGAAGCGTTACTTTATGGAAGTGATGTATTAGTGGCCACCTTGATGTATAGAAGCGTTACTTTATGTAAGTGATGTATTAGTGGCCACCTTGATGTATAGAAGCGTTACTTTATGTAAGTGATGTATTAGTGGCCACCTTGATGTATAGAAGCGTTACTTTATGTAAGTGATGTATTAGTGGCCACCTTGATGTATAGAAGCGTTACTTTATGTAAGTGATGTATTAGTGACCACCTTGATGTATAGAAGCGTTACTTTATGTAAGTGATGTATTAGTGGCCACCTTGATGTATAGAAGCGTTACTTTATGTAAGTGATGTATTAGTGGCCACCTTGATGTATAGAAGCGTTACTTTATGGAAGTGATGTATTAGTGGCCACCTTGATGTATAGAAGCGTTACTTTATGTAAGTGATGTATTAGTGGCCACCTTGATGTATAGAAGCGTTACTTTATGTAAGTGATGTATTAGTGGCCACCTTGATGTATAGAAGCGTTACTTTATGTAAGTGATGTATTAGTGGCCACCTTGATGTATAGAAGCGTTACTTTATGTAAGTGATGTATTAGTGACCACCTTGATGTATAGAAGCGTTACTTTATGTAAGTGATGTATTAGTGACCACCTTGATGTATAGAAGCGTTACTTTATGTAAGTGATGTATTAGTGGCCACCTTGATGTATAGAAGCGTTACTTTGGCATACAAAAATAATGTATGCTTTCCGAATATCTGGTATTACTAGGTATAATAGAACAAAAGAATAATAATCAGCTGCAAATGTTTTTTTTTAATAAAATACAGGTCATACTTATGAGACACTAAATACATTTTGGTGAAATAAGATCTGTAAGTAAGATATAAAGATCAGGATGTGAGTAATTGATAGCAAATTTATTATCTACTACAAATGTATGCCAAACGACAACGACAACGACACTGATATATGAGTATTTGAATTAAGATAGAGAGGTTTTAGCTTAAGTGATCGCCAACGTCAACGACGCTGAAATATTTGGCTTAAAATAAGAAGTTTTTGCTTTAGTGATCACCAACGTCAAAGATAAGATATACTATATTTGGTTTAAAATATGGAGGTATTTGATTTAGTGATCGTCAACGATACTGATATGTTTAGCTTAAAATAGACAGGTGTTGGTTTTAGTGATCGCCAACGACAACGACACTGATATACGAGTATTTGGCTTAAGATAGAGAGGTTTTAGTTTAAGGGGGTATTCTACTCGAGAAATTTGAAAAAATCGTTTTTTTTTTGTTTTTTGCATATTCTTAAAGTTTAGACCTTTAAGAATATATGCTCTCAAAAGGAAATTTAAATTCTCAATATTTACGAAGTTATAGCTATAAATGAGGCAGCAATTACGCCGCGCCGGAATGAATCAGACAATAATCTCAAAACTTTAAACGCGTTTTTTCTCGAAACTAGTTTTTTTCGACCTGGTCGACATAAAATCTCAAGTTCTATCCAACCGATTGCCTTCAAATTCGGCATGAAACTTTGATAAACGTTTTTATATCGTCCCTTTCTTGGAAAATTCAAAACTATTATTTTATTATTTTTAAAAAATTTAAATAAAGGGTAAAAAATTGAAATTTTTTTTCGACATAATTTTTTTTAATTTTTAATTTTTTTTTCTCTTTGGTACCAATTATAACGACATTATTTCTTATCAATAAACTGTGTATGATTTTTATTTCGGATTTACGAAAGGTTTACAATCATGTCGACCAGCTCATCCCCCTTTTTTTACAAGATATAACAGCTGATAACATAACATCTTCAATTAAAAAAAAAATCCAATTTTTTTTGTACATTCCCAAATCATCAATAAACAAACTGGAAAAAATGTATACGAAAAATGTTTTTTGTTTTTTTTTGTCTAGTCTAAAAAAACGCCCGAAATTCACGCCTCTAGAGTAGAATCCCCCCTTAAGTGATCGCCAACGTCAAAGACGGTGATATATTTGGCTTACAATAGAAAAGTGTTTGCTTAAATGATTGCCAACTTCAACGAAGATGATATACTCGTATTTGGCTTAAAATAGAGAAGTTTTTGCTTTAGTGATCGCCAACGTCAAATACACTGATGTATTTGGTTTAAAATAGAGAGGTATTTGATTTAGTGATCGTCAACGTCAAATACACTGATATATTTGGTTTAAAATAGAGAGGTATTTGATTTAGTGATCGTCAACGTCAAATACACTGATATAATTGGTTTAAAATAGAAAGGTATTTGATTTAGTGATCGTCAACGTCAAATACACTGATATATTTGGTTTAAAATAGAGAGGTATTTGATTTAGTGATCGTCAACGTCAAATACACTGATATAATTGGTTTAAAATAGAGAGGTATTTGATTTAGTGATCGTCAACGTCAAATACACTGATATATTTGGTTTAAAATAGAGAGGTATTTGATTTAGTGATCGTCAACGTCAAATACACTGATATAATTGGTTTAAAATAGAGAGGTATTTGATTTAGTGATCGTCAACGTCAACTACGCTGATAAAGTTGGCTTACAATATAGAAGTTTTGGATGGAGTGATTGCCAACGTCAACGACGCAGATATACGAGTATTTGACTTAAGATAGAGGTTTTTTCTTTAGTGATCGCCAACGTCAAATACACAGATATATGTTATACGAGTATATTGTTTGCATAAGCCAAACTTGGCTTAAGATAGAGATCTTTAGTGATCGCCAACATCGATCGGGGGTGGTCTGATATGGCACTGGAAGAATTCCTGCATGAATCAAGACAGCTGGCCACCAGAACGTGGAGTGCTGGCAGTTAATTGTCCCGGCAGACGAGTTAATAACTTCATGTTTTGCAGCTCCACCGGGTGGCCACTGTCCGGCGGGTAATTGCCGATTGAATTGGATGCAAATTAGCTTGAGGGCCGTTGAATAGATGAATGTTTGTGCGTTGTACTCGTATCATCAGAATCTAAATAATTATTTAGCCTTTTTATGAGAACACGTCTTTATTTTACTTATCAAAAGTCAACATTTACGGAATAAAAGGATGAACACTATTTTAAAATTAAACAAATACACTAGATTTATCAAAGGTTTCGAATTTAACTTTGTACAATTCCCTATTAGAATACATTAATTAGAGGAATAACATAGACTGAGAAGAGATGGAAAAATGTTGTAGAAATGCGTGCTTCGAAACGAATGCATGGTCTCGAACTCGGCGCACCACCTGTATCTATCCCTCCCGGTCCTGGGCTGTGTTGAATATAGCGCTTAAAGAGGATCCTGTTGACTCCTTTATTTTACTTGTCTATTTTATACGACACCTTCCTCTTGCTTGCGTTCTTTCAACTGTCCTCGTGGCCACCAGCTTCTCCTGACTCATAGTTCTTTTTAACGTTAGGATTCTATTTCTATATGTTGTCGAAAGTATTTCGGTTATCTTCAATTCTTGTGTGATAGAGACGTTGGTGCACTTTGCGGTCCACGGGATATGGAATATCAGCCTCCAACACGAGACATCTCGAAGGCATCTATCATGTTTATTTTCTTCTTTCTCATCGTTTCCACTTAATATAGTGCTATGGAGAATACTAGAAACTTAACCAGATGGATTTTGGTTCCTCTGAATAAAGACCAGTTAAATCATACTTTTGAACATGAACATGAACGTGAGTAAAACCAAGTTCATGGTGTTTGGCCGGCAGGATCATGCAGGAGCACGTCTTACATTGAACGGTGCTGATATAGAGAGAGTGAAAAAATTTAAATACCTCGGAAGTATCCTAGTGGAAGACCTCGACCCAAAAACCGAAGTCAAGTGCAGAATTGAATCATCTCGTGCGGCTTTTAATAAAATGAGAAGCCTATTCTGCGATGATAATCTAAATTTGAAACTTCGACAACGGTTAGTCAAATGCTACGTTTGGTCAGTGTTATTGCATGGAATGGAATCATGGACCCTTAAAGCTAGTAGTATGAACCGACTGGAATCATTCGAAATGTGGATGCACCGGAGAATGCTACGGATACCCTGGACGGATATGGTCAGCAACACAAGGGTTAGTAGGATACCTACCTAGTAAATAAATAATTGTCAAAATAATAAGCGAATTGTTAAAACACAAATAAATTAAATTAATTATTGTTAATAATAAACATACAGGGTCAATGACCGACGTGATTGCTACACGTCAAGAACGGCGACAATGTTTACTATTTTTGTAGTACCCGCGATTTGTCTAGCCATCTCTAAATACAAATAAATAAGCTACCGCCAATTCACGTGCCAGAGTGAGACGGAGCATGTAGCGCGAACTGGTTCACTCATTTGTATAAAATACCTGCGCTCCGAGAAATAAACATATTCGTATTGTCATTCAGTCAACTGTCAAGACTTTGTTATTTATTTACCTGCTGTCCACTTATCGATTTATATCCGCATTCCTGAGTCTATATTTATTGAATATAAATCAAGATCATCATGACTTATATCAAGATAAGCAATCCGCTATATTGATGACTCTGTACGAGAAGTAACGCAGAATCAACTAAAACGAAGATAACGATGTCGATATCAAAATCATCAGCACGTCCTAATAGGACACACTCTACATTGATAACGACCATCGTCACATTGGTGACCCCGAACGAAAACCGAACACGTACATCGACGAACTACACCATCGCTATAGGTTCTTTAAAGAGCCAAAGTTGATAGAGAGTTGCTGACTAAAATTAAAACCCGAAAGGTGTCCTACTTGGGCCATGTACTTAAAGGAGCAAAGTACAAATTACTGCACCTGATCATCCAAGGCAAAATAGAAGGCCGAAGAGGTGTTGGCAGGAGGTGAATCTCCTTGCTCCGCAATATACGTGATTGGACTTGCATAAGGGGCGTTGGAGATCTTTGTCGGGCTGCCGGGGGACAAATATATCTACTCTCAGGTGATATTCAACGTTGGGGGAACCTTACATGACACTGAGAAGAAGAAGAAGTTCATACATTTATCAGACTTGTCAATGCTGATTTTGCCATCTCAATTTGTTTTCGGAGTTGATTAGATTAGTTAATTAGTCATTTTTTTAACTTAATAAATAAACAAACTTACTAATGCAAATATGTTGAAAGGTTACATACGAATGAATAAATGTTTCACATGTGTACCATTAGTAAATGTTTCACATGTGTACCATTAATAAATGTTTCACATGTGTACCATTAAATTTATATGATATATTCTCAATCTTAAATTCGCGCCTCGTAATGCCAGTGGAAAATTCTGTCACTTTCGTATTATGACGCGTAATTTCTAAGCTCTCGCCTGAAAAGTGACTTAGGCGCCTTAGCCTCGTTGCTTCGCAGTAATAACTCTTGTTTAGCAAGAATATTTTGCGCGACTCAAGATGCCACGTCATCCGCGGGATATAACATGACATGATTCACCACGCGCCCTAATCCCCCTCCAAACTTTCGGATTTATCTCCTAATTGCTTCTTGCCTGTAACTTTTTCTTTATAATCTATTCCCAATTTTGCCTTTTTCCGCTATACGTGTATTTATTTTTTATCGTTTCAAAGTTGTTTAAAACTAATTATTTTCAAATTCTTTCAACATAAATAAAATATTTCTTGAATCTTAGAAAAGGCGTTTGTTTCAATTTGTGGTATTATGTTTATAAATATTAAAATAAAACATTTATAATTTTATTGAAAACCTCCGTCTTCCTCGTCAGGTGAAGATGAACGTCATCTTCACCTGACGAGGAAGACGGAGGTCTGTGAAACCGGTAGTGAACTCAAATAAAACAGAAAATAAAGGGTCTTTCAAATTGAGCGGGTTTTTTAATGATTTTTTTAAATTCTTGAATAAAACACACAATTTGCTTTGATTTCAAAAAAACTTTTTATTGGTCATTGAAGTATAATGTGTGACATTTAAACACAAAAACAAAACAATATCCGCCAAATGTCCACCTCTTGCAGCTCCACGGATGTCCACTCTTTTGTCAAAATGTTCGACGACATTTTGGCATAATTGCGGTTCTAACTCGCCAGTAACGCGAATAATTTCGTCCTCCAGCTGAGGAATTGATCGGGGATCATTCTTATAGACCTGGCTTTTCACGTAACCCCAGAGAAAATAGTCTAACGTTGTCAGATCACATGATCTTGGTGGCCAATTCACACCACCGTTTCCGGAGATTACATAAAATAATTCAACAATTTCAACGCTTTGTTGTATTGTATACGACCCCATTTTTATAAATATCATACATTACACTGCTCAAATGTCACAAGACCCAGGCAAGTTCGCGACGCCATCTGTGTTTTATCCAAGAATTTAAAAAACCGCTCAATTTGAAAGACCCTTTACAAAATAAAATAAAGTGTTTTATTAATTTTATTAAAAAAATATATATAGTTAGTTTTCTACTTTTCATTAGACAATTTGGCCTGAATTCGTAGTCCGACCTTAACTTCTTTATCGCTTACTCCATGCTGAGCGTAGTGGTTCTCTGCTATGTCTGGAAGTTGTTGCAACACCTTTCAGGGTGCGTCTGGCTCCTAATGGGTAAAACCAAACTATCGGACTACCCAATTTCTCTCTGGCCATTGGAACTTTAATGGGAAAAATTTTAGCTTCAATCTTGTCCATTCGACCTGTTGCAATTTTTGCTGCTATCTGGATCAATCCGCAGAGCACATTCTGTGGTACTGCGATGAAAATCGGGTCATTAATTTCCGAAGGGAACTCCACTTAGCCTTACATCGATTCAGCTTTGGACCGATTGGCCACTCCGATCTAGTGGCGTCAAAGAATAGTTTTGTTGCATTTGAAATATAAGAACTGGGATAACATTTGAGCCCAATATACTTCTTAAGGTGAAGTTAAATTTGAACGGTTCTGAAAACGAGCGACTGCAGATCATACGTATTAGATTGTTTTGTGTGTGAATTTCACGGGTGTAAGTCAGCTGTCCCACAACAGACAATGAGCTCAGTGAAACGGTTAATATGAGCCGTTGTTTTGTGTAGAAATATGCACACAAAAAATATAAAAAAGGCGTGTTATTGTTTTCTTCACGCTATTTCAAAGTGTTCATGTTTGCACTCCATGTAAACATTGGAGAATACTAGAAATGTAATGTTTTAGTGAAGGGTGTTTTTTTTTAAATAAAACTATTAATTGACGGCCTTCGTGACCTATGTTAGTTAGCTTATAATCCGACCCAATTCCCGTTTGTACCATTTTTATCACTTTTCTGTATATACTATACCTCTTAATTTGATCACATTTCATATTTTTAAGACTTCACTTTTCCATAATTCCGTAATTGATTAATTTGTTCATGTTATAATCGTATCTTCGTCGGTCTTCCAAAACTTCTTGTAACCTTTATTATATTTATATATCCTCTGTATTGTATGTTCTTTACTATAAAGTCCTCAAGATATGATACTATATTTAATACAATATATATTTTTACCAACTTCAATTTGATTGCACAAAAAAAATGGAATGTTATTTTAAACTCGGCATCAAGAGAATGAGAATGAATAATAGACTCTAATTAGCAAAGTGTATAAGAGATATAACAAGAAAGATCTAAGAATATTTTTTGAGAAATTCAATGGGTTATCGAACGGCGTGTAGTGATAAGAAACAAAGTCAATGTGCACTTAAACATATGGTATATACTCGAACCGGACAGTATCAGAATCTGTCAAGTTGACAGCCCACAACAGTATTAAGTACCATGTGTGGGAGTGAAGAGTGGACGTGGGAAAATAATGAAAAGAGCTGAATAAATACTGTAGAAATGCATGCACTTAGAAGAATACATGGGGTGACAGTGCATGACAATATATAATGAAGTAATTAGGGATGAATATAAACTTAAGGTTGATGTGTCAACTAAGATGAAGAAGAGTATAGTGAGATGATGAGGGAAATGCGCAAATATGCACTGTTTTGAAAAGTGAAGTATGTATTATTATTATATTAGGTCCTTACATATGAAATTGGCGTTTTGCCGTACTGGTAACTTTGATCTCAAATATCTTCTCTTTGGTTAGGAATTCCAAATTAAAATTTATACAGCTATTTACTCAAGTATTTGTGTTTCGAAAATTATAATCCATTTGTTTTTTCCTCAATTGTTTTTTTTCTTTGCGTCACTCAGTTTACAAAATGGAAAACTTGAAATATCGCGTTATTTACGAGTACGAGTTCCACCGTGGCACCAGTGCTGCAGAAACGGCTCGAAGGATTAATGATGTGTATGGCGACGGTGCCGCAAAAGAAAACACAGTGCGTTTTTGGTTCCAACGTTTTCGTTCTGGAAATTTCGACCTGCAGAATAAGCCCCGTGGACGGCCGGAGACCAAAGTTGATAATGAAGAATTGAAGGCTATTGTGGAAGCGGATCCATCGCAAACCACGTCCGAGTTAGCTGCAGGCTGCGGTGTTAGTGATAAAACTGTTTTAATCCACTTGAAGCAAATTGGGAAGGTGAAAAAGCTTGAAAGGTGGGTACCTCACGAATTGAGTGAAGCAAATCAACAAACGCGCGTTGACTGCTGCGTTCCATTACTCAACCGGCACAATAATGAAGGGATTTTGAATCGAATCATTACCTGTGATGAAAAGTGGATCCTGTATGATAATCGGAAGCGCTCATCGCAATGGCTGAACCCTGCTGAACCAGCCAAACCATGCCCCAAGCGAAAATTGACTCCAAAAAAGTTACTTGTGAGCGTTTGGTGAACTAGTGCTGATGTCGTTCACTACAGCTTTCTTAAATCTGGCCAGACGATTACGGCAGATGTCTATTGTCAGCAACTGCAAACCATGATGGAAAAGCTAGCTGCTAAACAACCGAGGCTGGTTAATCGCTCTAGGCCACTGCTGCTTCATGATAACGCTAGACCACACACTGCACAACAGACGGCTACCAAATTAGAAGAGCTTCAATTGGAATGTCTAAGACATCCACCGTACTCTCCGGACCTTGCCCCGACAGATTACTATTTTTTTCGAAATTTGGATAACTTCTTGCAAGGGAAAAAATTCAACTCCGATGGGGCAGTCCAAACCGACTTCAAAGATTTTATTGATTCCCGTCCGAATGGTTTTTTTAGTAAAGGGATCGATGAACTACCTATGAGATGGCAAAAGTGCATAGATAGCAATGGTACATACTTTGATTAAATAAATATATTATATTAAAAAAAAATCAACTTTATGTTCCTCCCAAACAAAACGCCAATTTCATATGTAAGGACCTAATATACACTGGATAATGTACACACACTTTTAACAAATAACGGAAAAAGATGCGTAATGAATACTGTATTTTTGTTTAATATCAAAGGCGTATAAATGATTTTTAGCAAGAAAACACAGAGTGGTTTTCACAATAAAGCTAACAAACTTGGACTGTATCGTCTCTTAAAGATATGCATTCCTTCTCAGTTACACAATAATGAAACAGTCACAGTAAAAAGAGATAGTAGGTACTATACACCTTTGTTTATATTTTTTATTCTATACAAGCAAAACATTTAAAATACCAATAAAATAACACGAAGACCTTTGAACAAGGGATAATTTATGAAGTCTTTATTCGAAATACGAGTAGGTATATATGGTGTTTCCATGTTCCGCACACATCTCAAATAAAGGAACCTGTGAACCCATCATAAAATATCAAATAAAATACATAATTGCGCAAAACAAAATATGGTTACAAGTTTCTTTCTTTGAGATGTGTGCGGAAGATGGAAACATGTGTGCGGACAATTTTTAACAGATGTGCGGCCGCACACGCGCACACCTTAGAGGGAACGTTGATTACGAGTATGTACGACGTGAGTCTTTCAAAGAAAATAATGGACGATCCCACAATCTTTGATACATTGAATCTTTGATACATTGATTAAAAACATATTATGTTTAGAATTGGGAAACGCTGAGAAAATTCCAAAGTAGGTGTCTCAGTAACATTTTTATGTGTCTTACTCATAAAAAAAAGTACGCTTTTTTATAATATATAAATTACTTCAAAAATGGTTTGATAAGCAAAAACAAACAGTCTGGAAAATAATAATCGTGTTGAAAGAAAAGTATTTTTTTGGACTTGTTAAAAAAACGCTTTTGACATGGCAATCTCGTCGGACGTCTGTCAAACTTTTGCGCTAATAGACATTATTATTCAGTGTTGTCACAAGATAAAAATATATGAAAAAAGAGGGAATTTCAATGTCGAGTGATTTATGACTTTGAACCGTTTTGAAAAATTATTTCTTCTTTATTTTCTTTTTGTGTCCCGTGTCAATCTCCAGCAGCAAGCGGGTCACGGAATTTTCTTAAGTGATCCTAAAAAGTACTGTTATTGTTGTTTGTTTTTTTCTATAAATAATAAAAGATTTTTTTTTAGAAATATGTTTTACATAACCTAGCGAAAGTGTTTTATTTTCTATTTCTTTCATACCTTTTATTTGATCTACGAGTAATTATATAATAAAGGTTGCTTCAGATTGAGCGGTTTTTTTAATATTTTTTTTAAATTCTTGAATAAAACACAATTTGCTTTGATAAAAAAAAACTGTTTATTGGTCTTTGAAGTATAATGTATGACATTTAAACACAAAAAAACAATATCCGCTAAATGTCCACCTCTTGCAGCTCCACAGATGTCCACTATTTTGTCGAAATTTTCGATGGCATTTTGGCATAATTGCGGTTCTAGCTCACCAATAACGCGAATAATTTCGTCCTTTAGCTCAGTAATTGATTGGTGGTCATTCTTATAGACCTGGCTTTTCACATAACCCCAGAGGAAATAGTCCAACGGTGTCAGATCACATGATCTTGGTGGCCAATTAACATCACCGTTTTCGGAGATTACAATACATAAAATAAATCAACAATTTGAACGCGGTGTTGTATTGTATACGACTTCATTTTTATAAATATCATACATTACACTTCTCAAATGTCACAAGACGCAGGCAAGTTCGCGACGCCATCTGTGTTTTATCCAAGAATTAAACAAAAACGTTCAATTTGAAAGACCCTTTACATGCATACGAACATACCATCACGCTATTTTCCTGCAGAAGTTGTGAAAATTACTTGATGAGAGGTTACAAAGTTTTTAGGTTACACACAAACGGAAAAAAATTGAAATCAGAACACACGTACATACATACCATCAAGCCATTTCCTTGTCGAGGTAAGCAGAGATGACAGAGCGCCAGACTTTGCTATCTCGACACACATCCTTAGCCTATTTAATATCCATACACCTTCTCATACACTACGATTTGTCTAACTTTCTACGTTTCTTTCTTTCAGAATTTCATTCTCTCGATCCAACCATGCTTTATTTGGCCTTTCTCTACCACGCCTTCCACTCACAATTGCACTGTATATTACTTTTGTTTGTCTCTCTTCATTCATTCGTTCTACAATCCCAAACCATCTCAGAGCGTTCTTCTTTATTTTATTTGACCTAATTCGTTCTAAGACACAGTGTGGCTATAGGAGGGATTACTTAGACACAGGGTGGTTATATGAGGGATTACTTAGACACAACGTGGTTATAGGAGGGATTACTTAGACACAACGTGGTTATAGGAGGGATTATTTGGACACAGTGTGGGTATAGGAGGGGTTACTTAGACACAGTGTGGTTATAGGAGGGATTACTTAGACACAGTGTAGTTATAGGAGGGATTACTTAGACACAATGTGGTTATAGGAGGGATTACTTCGACACTGTGTGATTATATGAGGGATTACTATATGTTATGTCTTTTAAGAAATGTTTTTGTGTTTTGAAATAACTTATGCATTCGTTATAATAACATCCTTTTTTTTGTTTTCATCGGGAACTGAACCAGAACATTTTGGTTGAAAGTAGGACGATTTATCAAAAAGGTATTAAAGTAGTCTTGTATTCCTGACGGAACATATACGGTGATAGTTATGACTTCTAGACACGGTTATGAATACGCAAATTGATTATTAAATAAAATGCACGTTGGTTTTAGGAATCTACTACAGAACAATTAGTTATCAGACGAATAAATACATGAAAGTGTTGACATAACATACCAACTCTAACATGACTTTGGGCGCCTAGAAAATGGCTTTGGAGCCTTAAACTCCAAATTTCTGTGGTACCTCTCACATACTACCATCCCTACACCAATGTTACATATACACTGATAATTATGAGCTCTTGGTATGGTTATGAACCTTGGTCTCCTTCTTACACGCCTTACACTCTCTAAACACTAACAAAACGAATATATTAGTTTTGTTAGATTTTCTTCATTTATTCGTTACACATTCCTAAACTATCTCAGTGTGCTCTATTTCTTCTTACTTAACATATCGGACTTATGTTTACATTCATCACTTATCACTTCGTTCCATGTTCTGTCATACTTTGTCACTCCATGTATTCTTCTCAATGCACTTTTTAATTGTATTGCATTTCACTTTTGTTGTATACAGTATAACGTGGTGGATTTACTACCTTGATCAAAAAGTTTTAGGAGTACTTTATTCATAAAATCGAAAATACAAGTTTATTCATCAATATTGGTCCCCTTCAAAGTACTCCCCATCGACTGCAACGCACTTACGCCAGCGCTTGATCGAATCCTCGAAACACCGCTGGTACTCAATTTTCCGTATGTCCATCAGAGCCGTCTTCGATTTTTTCATGACATCCTTTCGGGTGCTGTAACGCGTTCCGCGAAATGGATTTTTAAGTCGGTTGAACAGGAAAAAGTCGCATGGAGCCAGATCAGGTGAATTCGAAGGCTGCTGGATAGTATTCGTGTTGTTTTTGGTCAAAAACTCTTGGAAATCATGTCTTTCGCGATCCTTTTTTTTGCATGAAATTGAGGTCTTTCGGCACCAGTTTTGCAGCGACACGTCTGAGGCCTAAATCACTAACCAAAATGTCTTGAGCGGGTCCATAAACGATGTGCAAGTCCTCTGCCAGCTCTCTGATGGTCAATTTGCGGTTTTTGGGTAAACATTTCTTTGATTTTATCGATGTTTTCATCGATTTTCGACTGCCACTGCGTTCGTTATCCTCGACCGACTCACGACCACTTCTGAAGCATTCGTGCCACCGAAAAACACTTCTCCAACATTTCCAAGGTCTGCGGACCGTTAAATCCGTTTTTCACACAAAATTTAATGCTAACTCGTTGATGCACAGTTGATGCCATTTTCAAACTTGTAAAAAATCGAAAACACGCACAAAGGTAGATGTACTCAGTACAGCGTAACTTTTACAAATGTCAAGCTATGACGCTGAAATTTGAAGGGATGTGTCAATGATAGATGTGGTAACCTAACAAAAAAAAAAGAATTCCAATCGGGTGACTAACAGCGCCACACGGTGGCCGGTCCTAAAACTTTTTGATCAAGGTAGTATTGCTTTGTGACAATCTCTTCTAATCAATCATATATATTTTATAAATACCTTTGATGGGATCCAGAATCCAATTATTTAATAATAATTATCAACATAAATTTAACTCACAACCCCTGCGTTAAAAGACAAGTGTTATATATACTCGTATACTAACTACGAAAAAAACATCATCATCCTATATATTAAGGTACTGAGGGATGCCATAAAACGCCTCCATTCAGGTCGATCCATAGCCCAGCACGCCACGTTTCACGTCAGGCTGAGAATGCGAACCTCTCTATAGTGAATGATGTAAGTTCGTTCCGTAGAGTCTTTGTGGCGATAATATTGTATATTTTACTGGCTTGATGATTTTTCACATACAGGATTCAACTTAATAGAATAACTAGTTGCAACGCGTGAAATATTCACGGAAGTAAAACAAATTCTACATTTATGAAAATATATATTCATAAATGTAAAATTTGTTTAAATATATCATTTATACATCGTCCCCTTTTATACCGGTTCAAAAATTGTTAGCTAGGTATTTAAAATCCGTTCAATATCACGGACCCGCCGAGATTCAAATTTCGAATTACTTTCGGAGAGAATCCAAGTATTCCTCTCTCGCTCTCTTGTATTCAAAATTTAAAACTCGTATTATTTCTTTGACGACAAACATCGTATGGGTTTTGGCCTATTTATACTATAACTAGTTGCAACCCGTGAAATATTCACGGAAGTAAAACAAATTCTACATTTATGAACATATATATTCATAAATGTAAAATTTGTTTATATATATCATTTATACATCGTCCCCTTTTACACCGGTTCAAAAAATGATAGCTAGGTATTTAAAATCCGTTCAATATCACGGACCCACAGAGATTCAAATTTCGAATTACTTTCGGAGAGAATCCAAGTATTCCTCTCTCGCTCTCTTGTATTCAAAATTCAATTCTCGTATTCTTTCTTTGGCGACAACCATCGTATGGGTTTTGACCTATTTATACTATGACTAGTTGCAACCCGTGAAATATTCACGGATGTAAAACAAATTCTACATTTATGAAAATATATATTCATAAATGTAGAATTTGTTTATATATATATATATCATTTATACCTCGTCCCCTTTTATACCGGTTCAAAAATTGTTAGCTAGGTATTTAAAATTCGTTCAATATTTGTTCGGTATAGTTTCCATCTTTTAATTTATCACGGACCCACCGAGATTCAAATTTCGAATTACTTTCGGAGAGAATCCAAGTATTACTCTCTCGCTCTCTTGTATTCAAAATTCAATTCTCGTATTCTTTCTTTGGCGACAGCCGTCGTATGGGGTTTGGCCTATTTAGACTCTGATGCTTTTATTTTAAATAAATAGAAAATGTGTTCTTATATTTTTTTTCCTCAAAGATTTAATTAATGAACTTGCGCCACGCGCTTACTGATTGCGCTTGCTTACTGAAAACCAGACTGAAAATGGGTAACGGGAATCAAACCGGCAACCCTCGGGCAGGAAGACACGCGTCTTACCAACTACGCCACGAAGTCCCAGTCTTTGGGGACGTTTGTAATTTTTTGTTCTACTGGTTTTATTATGCTTTCAGTATGTTTATTACTGGATTTTAATGCTTTCAGTATGCTCATTAATGATTTTTAATGCTTTCAGTATGTTTATTACTGGGGTTTTAATGCTTTCAGTAGGCTCATTAATGATTTTTAATGCTTTCAGTAGGTTTATTACTGTTTTTTAATGCTTTCAGTATGTTTATTACTAGGATTTTAATACTTTCAGTATATTTATTACTGTTTTTTTAATGCTTTCAGTATGTCTAAGTCTTTATGTAAATATCGTTATCTCTTTTAATCCAGCAATCGGCACGATTCTGCGTAACTCTTGCATGATTAGTAAAAAATATTGTTGTGTATCAATAATGTTGCCATTTTTGTACAATACTTTACAATAAAGTGTAAATAAATAAATAATTCTTTTCTTTATTTTCAAGCTGAAATAACTATAATTGGTTTGTGAGCTTAGCTAAACGTTTATGATCATAGCTGTAAACATTTGATATACATACTTAAAATATATTTGAAATAGCGTTTCGTCATGCGCTGTATTCTGACCTTATAGATAAAAAAAAATGGCATCTGATCCAACCTAAAAAAAAGGCCAAAGACATAGAGCCTGAATCACCCGGGGTCTTCCAGCTTAATAGCAAAAGTATGTTCCTATTCCGATGGGATGTCAGTGAATCGATTTGGGCAATGAAAAATAAAGTCACCCCCAGGACCACTTTCCAATCTCGCAACGTATAGATCTTTGATATTTTTTTCTTTGTCAGACAAGGCTTTCGATTAAGGGGCGATATCATCAGTCGCAAGAGAAATATTCCGCTCGTTTTCCTCCCAGACCAAGACAATTTATCACTGTACTCCGCCTTCTTTCGATTCCCTTGCGGATTTCTTTTTGCACAGGTCAGGCTTTTGAGGCTCTTTGGCCACTCCATCTAGACTCCGTGGTCTAGATGCTAGCATTGTTGTTAAGCGAGTTGAGATTTCGGGTTTGATTCCTTCTTGATTTTTTTTATAGTAAATTTATTTTGAATTCATGTTTTTCTTCATTTTGTTTACTGCTTTAGAGTCTTGTTTATCGCAAAAAATATATAAATATTATATGCCTTACGAATAGCTTGTAACTTGATAAGTTACGACTATGTACTTGTTGAAGTGTGCGACTTTTAATACAAATAAATATACGACAAAATGCATGTCCTAGGTTCAATTCCTATTTGTAACCATTTTTGTAAAAAGGATTACAGTTTGGTCTTCATTTAAGGCCTCAGTAAAATATTTCTGATCGGTTGGAAAACATTGCGATAATCCCACTACGTTGCACTGTATACGAGTATAATGGATACGAGTATAATTGCCACGTGGAAAAATCTTCCAACCAAGCAGAAAGATGTACAGTGGCCTAAGTAAAAACCAGACTGGAATCCTTTAAAGAAAATCTGGATATATTGGATTGGGAGACAGGCGTCTTACCAACTAGGCCACGAGGCCACGAAAGTCGTCGTTAATCCATAGGAATAGATGGATAATCTACTGCGAATAATGGATTATCAAAACAACATATTTGTCGGTGTTGTGATTAAATTGTTACCATAATTACTTAGTCGTCGTTGCCGGGCCTCGTAGTCGAGGATCCGCTCGCCACTCCAACATCAATCTTGAACCGTTTTCTCACGTCGATCGTGTGATCTTCTGTGAGAAAACAGCCCGATCCTAGATGTGCAGTACCTCCCGCAAATGCCACAGATATGTGGACCCTGCTGAGCCGGCTGGTCATGCCGCATGTTCGCAGTATTCAGGCTTCGAATCTCATACTGGTTTTTCTTTGAGATCTTTCTTTCTATCTTAAGTCTTTGCGATTAGAAACTGTTATTCAGAAATTCGTTGGTTGCGTTTGGAGTGACAGATGTTACGAAATAGTCATTATATGTATAGGGTCTTTCAAATTGAGCGGTTTTTTAAATTCTTGAATAAAACACAGATGGCGTCGCGAACTTGCCTGGGTCTTGTGACATTTGAGAAGTATAATGTATGGCATTTATAAAAATGGAGTCGTATACAATATAACAACGCGTTCAAATTGAGAATTATTGTATCTATTGTAATCTCCAGAAACGGTGATGTTAATTGGCCACCAAGATCATGTGATCTGACACCGTTGGACTATTTTCTCTTGAGTTACATGAAAAGCCAGGTCTATAAGAATAACCCCCAATCAATTCCCGAGCTGAAGGACGAAATTATTTGCGTTATTGGTGAGATAGAATCGCAATTATGCCAAAATGTCATCGAAAATTTTGACAAAAGAGTGGACATCTGTGGAGCTGCAAGAGGTGGATATTTGGCGGATATTGTTTTTTTTTGTGTCTACATGTCATACATTATACTTCAATGACCAATAAAAAGTTTTTTTGAAATCAAAGCAAATTGTGTGTTTTATTCAAGAATTTGCTCAATTTGAAAGACCCTTTATTTACTACTGTTTTATTTGAGTTCACTACCGGTTTCACAGACCTCCGTCTTCCTCGTCAGGTGAAGATGACGTTCATCTCCACCTGACGAGGAAGACGGAGGTTTTCAATAAACCGCTCAATTTGAAAGACCCTATATAAGTATCTTATCTCATGCTTATTTGTAAATTTTAATATATTTATGCCGTGGCAATTCCCTCCAAACAACTAGTATTTGTTGCATCTAACATTGTCTGTAGCATGATGAAGAAAATAAAACAAATACTCGTATATTGCGGTATATTTTAATAATATAATACAATCTGTCGAATAAATTTCTATATCTGCATTTTTTTCAATCATCCAAGAATGTAAAACGTTCAATATGATACTAAATCAGAACATGTTTAAACAAAATCTTAATTTAGTCTGTATTGCGAATTAAATATGGACTGTGATAATTCAACGTCGATTGTAATTGAAATTCGCTGATAATATGATCGGTCACGGGACATCAGACACCAACATAACCAATTCGCTGATAATATAATCGGACCCGGGACATCAGACACCAACATAACCAATTCGCTGATAATATAATCGGACCCGGGACATCAGACACCAACATAACCAATTCGCTGATAATATAATCGGACCCGGGACATCAGACACCAACATAACCAATTCGCTGATAATATAATCGGACCCGGGACATCAGACACCAACATAACCAATTCGCTGATAATATAATCGGACCCGGGACATCAGACACCAACATAACCAATTCGCTGATAATATAATCGGACCCGGGACATCAGACACCAACATAACCAATTCGCTGATAATATAATCGGACCCGGGACATCAGACACCAACATAACCAATTCGCTGATAATATAATCGGACCCGGGACATCAGACACCAACATAACCAATTCGCTGATAATATAATCGGACCCGGGACATCAGACACCAACATAACCAATTCGCTGATAATATAATCAGACCCGGGACATCAGACACCAACATAACCAATTCGCTGATAATATAATCGGACCCGGGACATCAGACACCAACATAACCAATTCGCTGATAATATAATCGGACCCGGGACATCAGACACCAACATAACCAATTCGCTGATAATATAATCGGACCCGGGACATCAGACACCAACGTAACCAATTCGCTGATAATATAATCGGACCCGGGACATCAGACACCAACATAACCAATTCGCTGATAATATAATCGGACCCGGGACATCAGACACCAACATAACCAATTCGCTGATAATATAATCGGACCCGGGACATCAGACACCAACATAACCAATTCGCTGATAATATAATCGGACCCGGGACATCAGACACCAACATAACCAATTTTCTGATAATATAATCGGACCCGGGACATCAGACACCAACATAACCAATTCGCTGATAATATAATCGGACCCGGGACATCAGACACCAACATAACCAATTCGCTGATAATATAATCGGACCCGGGACATCAGACACCAACATAACCAATTCGCTGATAATATAATCGGACCCGGGACATCAGACACCAACATAACCAATTCGCTGATAATATAATCGGACCCGGGACATCAGACACCAACATAACCAATTCGCTGATAATATAATCGGACCCGGGACATCAGACACCAACATAACCAATTCGCTGATAATATAATCGGACCCGGGACATCAGACACCAACATAACCAATTCGCTGATAATATAATCGGACCCGGGACATCAGACACCAACATAACCAATTCGCTGATAATATAATCGGACCTGGGACATCAGACACCAACATAACTCATTCCTCAGTGAGATACAGGCAAAAGCCTAGTTTACTGGGGACACAACAAATGAATTAAGAGCTCAGGTATTTAAAGCTGCAGTTGTGGCGGGCTACCTGAGAGATGTCATATGGTGGAATAAAGATATGAGAACAGATAGCAAGGTACGCATTTGTAAGACCTGTGTGCGACTTATCCTCACATATGGCATCGAAGCGAGGGCGAACGAACACTACTAAGGACAACAGAAATGAGAACTCCACGTGCTATTGCTGGGAAGACTTGGCGTGATGGTATAAGGAACACCACAATCCGAGAGGTCTGAGGTCCAAGATGTGGTCAGATGGGGACGACAGCGTCGATGATACTGGTACCAACATGTACAAAGAATGAATTCCACAAGAATCCCATACATAGCTTTGCATGGGGTGCCGGATGGACGGCGTCCACCAGGGAGACCCCCGAAACGATGGAGAGATAGCTGGAGCTCAGCATCACAGGAGGACAATCCTGTAGTAAACAGACTCTTGAGTCTACGGAAAGTTGAAGAAGAAGAAGACGACAAATGAAAGGCAACAGACCCAGATCCATTAAAATTGTGTGTACAAATTAAATTACCTGTTGTTTTTTTCGCAAATGTATTGGGTGTTAACATAAGTTGTGTCCGTTTTTTCCAAATTTAAAAATGAGCACCAAAAGTAAAACAAAATGGTAAAGGTTATACGTCATTCGAAAGAAAATTTTCTGCTCTACAAGATATTGTGTTTGCTTTTACGTTACATATTGTATATTATTTTATTTGATTACAAGCCTTCAAAATGGAATGTCAAGTAGACGAAAGTGAGCATTTTCGACACCTCCTTCTGTTTACGTTTAATCGAGGGAATAAAGCTGCCAAAGCTGCTCGCGATATTTGTAAAGTGTACGGTGAAGATGCTATGAATGAATGGACAGCTCGTCGATGGTTTTTGCGTTTCAAAGACGGTCATTTCGACCTGAAAGACATGGAGCGTTCCGGACGACTAGTGGACTTTGATGAGAACCGCTTACACCATATTAGTCATGAAGATCCCCTTCAAACCACCGTAGAATTGGCTGAGCAGATGAATTGTAGTCACATGACTGTATACCGCCATCTTAAATCAGTAATGATGCGGTCAAGGAACCTTTGCTTGTGGCCATGCGTAGCTCGATGACGCGCGAGCAAACCAGCAGAAATTGTCGAACGTTGATTTTTGTTGTTTTCACTCAAAACATGTGGAACCCAAGCGCCGAACTTCTGGACTTATCCCATTGATTTAAGATGTCGGTATACAGTCATGTGACTACAATTCATCTGCTCAGCCAATTCTACGGTGGTTTGAAGGGAATCTACATGAATAATATGGTTTAAGCGGTCCTCATCGAAGTTCACTGGAGGTGTCGAAAATGCTAACTTTCGTCTACTTGATATTCCATTTTGAAGGCTTGTAATGAAATAAAATAATTTATGTAACGTAAAAGCAAACACAATATCTTGTAGAGCAGAAAATTGTCTTTCAAATGACGTATAACATTTACCATTTTGTTTTACTTTAGGTGCTCATTTTTAAATTTGAAAAAATAAAAACGGACACGACTTATGTTAACACCTAATATATTTCTTGTCGTGTGTAAAATAAATAAATAAAAAATAAATGAATTCGGGAACATCAGACACCAAAATATCCAACCCGTAAAATTTATCACCGGAATAACCAATCAATAAAACGTGTAAAGACCGGAATGTGGGACATTTTTATTTTATGACCACGGCAAGTTTTGTATCATATGGATTTTTTTTTCAGTAAATTTGTTCACGAAACCGGCGCCATAGAAATAATTTGATCGATTTTTCTTTATTTGGAAATGTAAATAAATAAATATAGGTTTATTAATTGTAACATAATATGTACATAAATACATATACCCTGAAGTTACATACAGTGTGTCGCAAAAAATGTATCCACAATTTTAATTAATATAAAGTCGTGTGTGTCGCAAAAAAATGTATCCACAATTTCAATTATTATAAAGTCGTGTGTGTCGCAAAAAAATGTATCCACAATTTCAATTATTATAAAGTCGTGTGTGTCGCAAAAAATGTATCCACAATTTCAATTATTATAAAGCCGTGTGTCGCAAAAAAATGTATCCACAATTTTAATTATTATAAAGTCGTGTGTGTCGCAAAAAAATGTATCCACAATTTTAATTATTATAAAGTCGTGTGTGTCGCAAAAAAATGTATCCACAATTTTAATTATTATAAAGTCGTGTGTGTCGCAAAAAAAATGTATCCACAATTTCAATTATTATAAAGTCGTGTGTGTCGCAAAAAAATGTATCCACAATTTCAATTATTATAAAGTCGTGTGTGTCGCAAAAAAATGTATACACAATTTTAATAATTATAAAGTCGTATTTATTAGCATACAGTTCCCTTTCAACGTTCAAAATAAACTACATACAAAATAAACTAAATAAACTACATTTTTTTAAACATAGCGTCTGTTTTCAAACTAATGACCATTCTGGTCTAGAAATTGCTGGCAACTCGAAGCAACGGGATCACAAACATCGAGAATAATTTCATTTGATATTTGGGCGCATTCTTTTTAAATGGCTAGTCGTAATTCAATGGTTTCAGATTTTTTAGCATAAACTTTATTCTTGAGAAATCCCCAAAAGTCTACTACCGCGTTTTCGTACTTCCAGTAGCACTTCAAAATAAACTTTCTCTGTTCAAAACTTAGTCTGGTTTTAGACAGCATTTTCAACGGTTAAATCTAAAACAAAAAACTTCAGCAAGTTATCAGCTATTAAAGTGTGTATACATTTTTTGCGACACCCTGTATATATTTCAGGACAATGTCGAAGAAAATAAATTTAAGAGAAAATCTATCAAACGGTCTGAGCTCATCCCATAACATCCCCCCACTCGAGATACATTCCCATCAATGGAGGGCGAGCTCGTCCACGAGGACATCAGATATTTTTCGGCCAATATCCTTATCAGCCCAAATCTTACTGGCTTATTATTCAGCCCACATTTCCCACTTTATTCAGCGTTTATCTTACTGGCTCAATCAGATGTGCTTAACCCTTTTCGATATTCAAGAACGGATACCAATAATTGTTTTTAAAAAAATCTGGTTGATTGGAAGAAATTGCTTTAAAACAATAAATCCGCCACATATAATTACATAAAAGTGTTAAAATAAAATTAAAATAAATAATTCGTTGTTTTTAAATTTGCAATATTTATTTAATGACTGAACAAAGCTCAAATATCAACAGTCTGACCCTAAAAAGTTTAATATTTTTCCATCGGGAGGTAGACCCCTAGAGCGACCTGATTCAGGTGGGAGCACAAAGTGGGTAGAGAACATCTGACAGTTTCTGATATATTTCTGAATAATTTTTATCGTATAAAAATCCACGAACTGAAAAAAAATATTATGCAAAAATGATCTAAGTAATACTAAAACTATTTTTATTCTCATTGGTGTTTATTTAAGAAAACACTAGAGTTAGAAGTATTAATTATCTCAAAATATTCCTCGTCTTTAATTCCCATACAATTCTCAACCTAATAAATATTTTCATTATGATTTTTCTTCAATTTTCAATTTAATTTTTGTTTCTATTTTCCAATATTACGAGTATTTTCATATAATTAGTTTAATACGAGTACATGGCCATGGATACCTATAATAATTATGAAACTAAAGCTATTTGATCGGAATAAATTACTTTAGAGTAATACATTAATTAGCCTAATGTTATTTCCACGAAAGTTTTTGACGGCAAAAATCATTTGAAGATTTGAATATAATAAATGGTTGTAGATAGGGAGGGATATTGGGAAGAAGGTTAATGGAGGAACCAGTAAATACGCTACGTCACTGAAGGGAATTATAATTCTTTTTGAGACACAATATTATTTTCTTAATTCTACTTTTGATATCTGTCTGTATCGGACGTATGCGTTATTTTGTATGATATGTAAAAATATGATACCGTGTATCTATTGTGATGAAATGTTCCTTATGCGTGGCCTTCGCAATAGTTTCTGTAAAAAAGTATGTCGGCCCATGCAAGTGAAAAACGCGCAAGATACATAGTATCTAGCAAGCCATGACGGCATACACGAACGAATAAAGGAGCTTACGATTTGCGATTGGTTGCACATAAGGAACGAAAAATAAATAAAATATATTCTGTTTCCGGAACGTCTACTGTGTTTTTACTTACGACCAACTTCTACCTGCTAAAGAGGAATCTCTTCACCCTGCTACTTTTCACCGGAAAAGCATAAAGTAAACCGGAATCTACGAGTACTAAGCGGCAGTCATCCACCTATTTAACAGTATTTGTACCGGAGCTGTACAAAGTCTTTAACGAATAGTTAATCTTTTATCCGATCAATTCTTCATTTTTTATACACTATAACACCAGATATTCTTCGTAAGGCACACATTAATTCTTATTTTGTTAGATAAGTTATATAAAAATTATAGATATCTTATGTTTATCATCTTAAATATTTGATGACCAAATCTTAGAAGAATTACAATAGTGATTTAATTTTCAGCGCCATTTTGTGACAGTGAACTACCCCTAGGGAACTTTGGTGTTATATCGTGTTAAGAAACGTTTTTATAAAGGTTGAACACGTTAATGGTGACAGACCGCTGCGAGACGTAGTTTCTAGAATTTTTAATTGGTCAAATACTGACATGAGACAATCTTGACATGAGACAATCTTAGCATGATACAATCTTGGCATGAGACAATCTTGGCATGAGACAATCTTGTTTGTGAGAATATGTTTATTATTCAGTTTAGTAATCTTTTCGATTTTATATTATTATCAAGTTTTCTGTATTTTAATTCTAACGTCGATTTCAGACATTTAATTTCAATTTTATTTCACTTTCCATTATATTAGAATTTTGTTAATTTCTTTAAATGTTGTGTTTTAATTACAATGTTATATATGTTATTGTTTAAAATAACGTTTGGCAAATTATTTATTATAAAACCTGCATAAAAATTAAAATTATGAACTGTTAAAAAAATACTTCCCGCTTAAAGCATTAACACGACTCAAGTTAAGTTTTTACAACTAAATAGGAACTTTATATAGTTATTTAAAGTTAAAATTTCGCGAAATGAACGCACGTTTAGTCTCAATTATTATATTAAATTTAGACTTATGTCCGTTATCATCACACTTCTTCATTAGCGCGTCACCCGAACTAAAATAATAATTATTGGCAACTCTCCAAAACTTTACTCCCCAAGCACTGGCTTCCTTGAAAGCCTACATTAGGGGCCCTGGCGACGCCATTATTTCTCATAAACGGGTAGCGTTACTCAACTTTTTTGTATATGCGAGCCTTTTTTTTTAGCAGAGTGACTTCACGTTCTATCCATATATGAGTATAGGGTAAATAACACAAGATAATAGTTTGATAACAATATTAAGATTCGTTATAAGCGATAATGTGATAAAAATATTCGCTCTATCCCAACATATTTTATTGTTTTTAGCAACAAAACAGAATATTCACATTTACATAATAATATCCCGTTGTTAGCCTTTTGAGGTAAGCAGAGAGAAAATATCTTAAGGTGAACAACCTTTTGCTTCTTCCACATCCATATATGTTGTCATATATCTACTACTTCTATGTTGACAGCAATTATTTGATGATTTCAATGTATATAAATATAACAATTTTATCCGCAACTTGTAGAGAGGGAGGGATATTGGAAAGAAGAATAATAGAAGAACCAGGAAATACGCTACGTCACTGAAGGGAATTATAATGCTTTTTGAGTCAGTATATTGTTTTCGTAATTCTACTTTTAACCTTTCCCTTCCTGTGCTAAAAAAATCCGCCCGTTTTGGTGCTGTGTAACATACTATATTCAATACACATGTAAAAATGAGCGATTTAAAATCGGAAAAATAAGAATATTCATAGACAATCGCTTAAATTAATAAAATTTAAAGTCAAAAGTGATAATAATTTATATTTAATTGCTGAAAACATGAAAAACACATCAGCCGACGTTCACAAAACGGGCAAAGAGACCACCTCAGATGAATGCCTGACAGGTACTGAGACCTGAGACGGACTAATACTGTGTATGTTATACCTCGAAGGAAGAAACACAACTCTGAACTGAGATTCTATTTCTTGCGTTCCCATATACCGAAGTAGAGTGAGAGTGAGACGTGAATAGCGTCGCTTCCTCACCCATAGCGGTTTTTTAGAATGAATATACCTACGTCACACACTGGCACACGTTTGATTGTATTGGTGAATTTATTCCCGATTTTCACAAAATACATCTGATGTGGCCGATAAGTGCTAATTATTATTAATATTATTTTTTTCATTCAATGCGTAAATATATTACGGAGGAATACCTAAAATCTGAACCCAGTATTTATTATATTTATAGAGATATTAAAGTTTTTACAAGCAATGTGTACTAATTACACATCATAGGGAAGGAAAGGTTAATGCTTGTCTTTAAAAATAGTTATTATCCGATTAACTCTTACTTTTTCATACACTGTTAACACCAGATATTCTTAAGGCACGTATGAATTCTTATTTTATCATTCAATACCTGGTTACGCTTCCATACATCAAGGTAGGAACTGGCAACTTACTGTGCATAATTATATTTGAAGCCTTTTCGATTGATTTATTCCTAAAAAATAGTACTAACTGCACCCTTGACATTGTTTTGATTTTTCAATTCATCGTCGTTACTGGACCTCGTAGTTAAGGATCCCCTCGCCATTTCAACGTCAATTCAGTTGGGAAGCGAGCCGTTGTACACCAGCAAACTCATCGGCTACACCGCTGTTCTGTACCCAATGGTACACCCAAATGAGACGATCGGAGCACACCTGCATGTTATGGATCCTCGAATTACCGGATTAGTGAAATAGCTATTTAAAACGAAAGTTCTAAGTAGAATTTAAAAAAATAGTCCTGATATGGTTTAGCCTCTTTGAGAGAATGAGTTGCGAAATATTTACGAAACAAATCTATACATACTACCTTGATCAAAAAGTTTTAGGACCGGCCACCGTGTGGCGCTGTCAGTCACCCGATTGGAATTCTTTTTTTTTGTTAGGATACCACATCTATCATTGACACTTCCCCTCCAAATTTCAGCGTCATAGCTTGACATTTGTAAAAGTTACGCTGTACTGAGTACATCTACCTTTGTGCGTGTTTTCGATTTTTTACAAGTTTGACTGTGGCATCAACTGTGCATCAACGAGTTTGCATTAAATTTTGTGTGAAAAACGGATTTTACGGTCCGCAGACCTTGGAAATGTTGGAGAAGTGTTTTTTGGTGGCACGAACGCTTCAGAAGTGATCGTGAGTTGGTCGAGGATGACGAACGCAGTGGCAGTCGAAAACCGATGAAAACATCGATAAAATCAAAGAAATGTTGGCCGAAAACCGCAAACTGACCATCAGAGAGCTGGCAGAGGACTTGAACATCGCTTATGGATCCGCTCAAGACTTTTTGGTGAATGATTTGGGCCTCAGACGTGTCGCTATAAAACTGGCGCCGAAATACCTCAATTTCATGCAAAAAAAAGGACCGCGTTGAAATCGCGAAAGACATGATTTTCATGAATTTTTGACCAAAAACAACACGACTACTATCCAGCAGACTTTGAATTCTCCTGATCTGGCTCCCTGCAACTTTTTCCTGTTCAACTGACTTAAAAAACCGCTTCGGGGAACGCGTTACAGCACCCGAGAGGATGTCATGAAAAATCGAACACGGCTCTGATGGACATACCGAAAATTGAGTACCAGCGGTGTTTCGGGGATTGGATCAACCGCTGGCGTAAGTGCGTTGCAGTCGATGGGGAGTACTTTGAAGGGGACCATATCGATTTTGATGAATAAACTTGTATTTTCGATTTTATGAATAAAGTCCTAAAACTTTTTGATCAAGGTAGTATGTCTAAAATCGACGTAGAGTACGGAAGAGGTAGGCCGAGGAAAAAGGAGATTACTTGAGGAAGAGATATAAAGTATGAGGAACTGAATATCATGTATAGCGAGATGTATGAATGTTAACGCGGCGACAACTGTGTGCGAGGATAGAAAAGCGTGGAAATGAGTTAATTTGCTTACTCCAAAAATACTTGACGTGATGGTATGTGTACTCGTGCAAGTATACCATATGCACTTTCTTAAAATATTTCAAATCGTATGTATGATAAAAAAGTTTATTTATATATACATCAATGAGTTATTCGTTCGAATAATTTATTCAAGGGTAGAGTTATTCGACCAAATAGCTCCGGCGTTAAAGGACTCGCATCACTGATTCAAGGTGTCATGCAAGAGAAGGTTTCATAAGCTACATAATTGATTTGGCCATTTCCATACTCAACATGCATGTCCTACCGTTAGGATTAAAAATGCTGCTATGATGAGCAAGCATTCTTTTCGTAGACGTAATCAAACGACCTCCATGCCGTAGTTGGTAAGAAGCCTCTCTTCCAACTTGAACTAATTGTGGAATTGATTCTTGCTGGTTTAGGAGCTATGTCTTTAAGGGAGAGATGATGATGATTTGTTGATAAATAAAACTCGTTTTCGATCGCAATGCGGAAAGAGACATTTTATTGGTAGACGTAGGTATTTATACTATTCTAGAATGTGTGCGGGAATACGAGCAAGATATCCCGCTGTCTCGTTTCTGCATTCACAATACGCTGCGTGCTGCGTGTAGGTGACAATTTATTTTGGAATTTGGCGCGACAGATGTGCTGCCTTCTCGCTCTAGTATGGAATGCGCTCCGCGTATGACAATGAGTTGAATGACCGGCGTGTGGACCTTGTACTTGTTTGTTTTGAATTGTCAAGGTATGCAAAGGTCGGATCGCCGGTCATTGACCGAGCGTGCGAACGCCACACTGGTAATAGTATTTTTTTGAAGGGGTTGTTTTTTTTATTCAAGACTTGTTGAACATCTTTCTGGTTAAAAGCAAACACCTTATTCTTTCACTCAAATTATGGATGTATAGGTATATATTTTTTGTTCTATTTTTAATCTGTCAATAAAAATGGGTTCGAGTCCCGAGTATGAGCGCCCTCGAAAAGAGTTCTAGTATGAGCGCCCTCGAAAAGAGTCCAAGTATGAGCGTCCTCGAAAAGAGTTCTAGTATTAGCGCCCTCGAAAAGAGTTCTAGTATGAGCGCCCTCGAAAAGAGTTCAAGTATGAGCGCCCTCGAAAAGATTCCTAGTATGAGCGCCCTCGAAAAGAGTTCTAGTATGAGCGCCCTCGAAAAGAGTTCTAGGATGAGCGCCCTCGAAAAGAGTTCTAGCATGAGCGCCCTCGAAAAGAGTTCTAGGATGAGCGACCTCGAAAAGAAATTTAGTATGAGCGCCCTCGAAAAGAGTTCTAGCATGAGCGCCCTCGAAAAGAGTTCAAGTATGAGCGCCCTCGAAAAGTGTTCTAGCATGAGCAACCTCGAAAAGAAATCTAGTATGAGCGTCCTCGAAAAGAGTTCTAGTATGAGCGTCCTCGAAAAGAGTTCTAGTATGAGCGCCCTCGAAAAGAGTTCTAGCATGAGCGACCTCGAAAAGAAATCTAGTATGAGCGCCCTCGAAAAGAGTTCTAGCATGAGCGCCCTCGAAAAGAGTTCTAGGATGAGCGACCTCGAAAAGAAATTTAGTATGAGCGCCCTCGAAAAGAGTTCTAGCATGAGCGCCCTCGAAAAGAGTTCAAGTATGAGCGCCCTCGAAAAGAGTTCTAATATGACCGCCCTCGAAAAGAGTTCTAGCATGAGCAACCTCGAAAAGAAATCTAGTATGAGCGTCCTCGAAAAGAGTTCTAGCATGAGCGCTCTCGAAAAGAATTCTAGTATGAGCGCCCTCGAGAAGAGTTCTAGTATGAGCGCCCTCGAAAAGAGTTCTAGTATGAGCGCCCTCGAAAAGAGTCTATAAACGGTTCTACGATATAAAGTTTCATTTTATTATTATTAAGAAATTGTCATACGACATTAACCTTTCCTTCCCGGTGTTGGGTATCTTCTACACGTTGCTTCAAATAACCATCAATATCTCTATAAATATAATAAATACAAGGTTAAGATTCTAGGTATTCCTCCATAATATATTTACGCATTGATTTAAAAAATAATATTAATAATAATCAGAATTTATCGACTACATCGTAAGTATTTTCTGAATATCGGAAACAAATTCGCATTTAAACGCTGTGAGTGCCTCGATCTTGGGTCTTGACGATAGGTGAAAAGTATGCGGGAAGCGCGACACTATATTCGCATCTCACTTTTGCATACGTCACTGAATAGCGAGGAGCGCAATTGTCTCCACCTCGCAAGTGTAAGCGACGCCAGAGTTAGCCCCCAACCCTGCCGCGCTGCAGTAGCTGTTGAGCTGGCAACGAGACTAGACCTATGCCCGTTCCGTGAGCGGTGCCAGGTGGTTTTTTAATGTTTTCAGCAAATAAATCTCAATTATTATAATTTTTAACTTCAATTATAATTAATTAAGGGGATTATCTATGAATGTTCTTATTTTTCTGATTTAAAATCGCTAATTTTTGATCGCGTACTCACTACCCAACACCGGAGCGCGCGTTTCATTTTTATCACCGTAAGGGAAGGGTTAACCCTTCCGGTTGTATTATTGTATTACACTCATATTGTATCAAGTACCTACATCCTGGCGGATTTGTTGTCATGTGGCAATTTCTTCCGAACAACCAGAAATTTATTTGGAACCCTGGAGTGGAAACTGATGATAATATTAGTAAAATGACAATTTATATAGCGCCATTTAGAGAGCAGACTCGCCTCAATGGCACTGTAACTCGGGATTTGAACTCACTATTATTGATAGATTAAAAATATAATAAAATAAAAATACATAAGTTGAGTGTAAGGATAGGAAGGTGGTGACCGAGATCATTAATTATTAGGTACTTCCCCGCATTTTTATTTCTTTAGAAAAACATATGAGGTAACAAAATTTACCCTCTAAAAAAATCTGCGTACAAACGGTATTTGAACCCGTAACCACCGGACTGGAAGACGGGTGTCTTATCAATCCCAAGCTACCGTGGACATCAGGTTGTACTGTATATAACGAAATTGTTATACAATATAAAAAAATCTTTAAAAAAAATTGGTTGAGAATCTCATCCTAAAGCTTCAAAGGTTTTTCGTGTTATTTGCCATCGGCCGGGTTTAACCTGGGTTCTTCTTATTACGGTTTCAATCTCTTTGATTATATCGACGAAATCAAAATGGGGTGTAATCGTCAAACCCGTGATGTAATAACTCTTAAGGGTTTTCCGAAATCCTTTGCCCGGTATCGTATTCTCTGTTTCTTCAATTATTTTAAATGAATACTTCTTTTGATCTAAATTTATGCTTTCGTAATAAAATTATATTTTTTCTCTTTGTTTTTGGCAGAAGAATATAATACGCAGAACATATGAAAATATTGTTGGAATTAGAAAAAAAAAAATTGAATTTGAGGAAACATGGCTGGAATCCGGGGAAAACATGACTAGAATTCGAGTAAAGCTTTTTTTATTTTTATTTCACCTGGCGGGTTTATTGCCATGTGGCAATTTCTTCCAACCAGCCAGAAAGATGTTTTTTAATGGGCCCTAAGTGAAAACCAGACTGGAATTCCACTTTAAATAAATCTAGATTCCAGCGGGGATCGAACCCGAAAAATCAAAGCTTGACTAGAATTCAAGAAAAGCATGGCTGGAATCGGAGGAAAGCGTGATTATAATTCGAGGAAAGAATTACTGGAATCCGAGGAAAGCGTGACTAGAATTCGAGGAAAGCTTGACTAGAATTCAAGAAAAGCATGGCTGGAATCGGAGGAAAACGTGATTATAATTCGAGGAAAGCATTGCTCGAATCCGAGAAAAGCTTGATTAGAATTCGAGGGAAGCTTGACTAGAATTTAAGAAAAGCATGGCTGGAATCGGAGGAAAGCGTGATTATACTTCGAGGAAAGCATTGCTGGAATCTGAGGAAAGCATGACTAGAATTCAAGAAAAGCATGGCTGGAATCGGAGGAAAGCGTGATTATACTTCGAGGAAAGCATTGCTGGAATCTGAGGAAAGCATGACTAGAATTCAAGAAAAGCATGGCTGGAATGGGAGGAAAGCGTGATTATACTTCGAGGAAAGCATTGCTGGAATCTGAGGAAAGCATGACTAGAATTCAAGAAAAGCATGGCTGGAATCGGAGGAAAGCGTGATTATACTTCGAGGAAAGAATTGTTGGAATCCGAGAAAAGATTGACTAGAATTCAAGGAAAGCTTGACTAGAATTCCAGAAAAGCATGGCTGGAATCGGAGGAAAGCGTGATTATACTTCGAGGAAAGCATTGCTGGAATCTGAAGAAAGCATGACTGAATAGAATCTAACTTTAACGTGTATTGTATTGTATTACACTTCCGTTGTATACAGTACAACCTGGCAGGCTTGTTGCCATGTGGGAGTATCTTCCAACTAACTAGAAAGATGTTGAGGTGGCCTTAAGTGAAAATCAGACTGGAATCATTTTATAAAAAATCTGGGTTCCAATGGAAATCGAACGCGCAACCTCCGGGTTGGGTGACAAGCATCTTACCAACTAAGCCACGGAGATCGTGACTGGAATCTGAGAAAAAAAAACATGTTTAAAATCCAAGATAAACGTATAATAATTGGAATCCCAGGATAGCATGAATGTAATTCCAGGAAAAAATAACTGGAATAAGTTTGAAGAAAACATGGACTGGAATCCGAGAAAAGTATGGTTGGAATCGAGGTCAAGATGGCTGGAATCAGAGGAAAATAGAGTACACAGCGAATTGAACCAACGGGAACTAGATGAGCATAGGGAGAAGTGGTTTTTATAGGTTAGCCATCAAATGCCCATGATATTAACTAAGGCATCCAAAGGGATCTATATTTTAAAGTGAAGCTCCATATTGTAAAGGGGAAGTAACATTTTTTCAGTGGATAAATACAAGTAGAACTGACAGGATTATGAAAAGCATCTACCTGAAGTGTCTCGAACTTCGCGATGATGTCGAAGTGTATCTGGCAAGGCGTGCAAAAGGTGGTGACGGGCACCCAGTGCATGTCGAGCATTTTGCCGGTGCGGACCTCGTCCAGCAGGTACCGCACGAACTCCTCGAAGCTGGGCCACCGAGGTTCCGCCATCATCCGTTTCTGGAATAAAATGAGAGTGATTTAGGTCAACATAATTTATTAAGAGGTGAGCAAAGTTTAAGCTTGCCCAAGGTGACGTACTTTCGCCGTTACTGTTTTTAAAATTAATATTAGGTCCTTACATATGAAATTGGCGTTTTGCCGTACTGGCAACTTTGATCTCAAATATCTTCTCTTTGGTTAGGAATTCCAAATTAAAATTTATACAGCTATTTACTCAAGTATTTGTGTTTCGAAAATTATAATTCATTTGTTTTTTCCTCAATTGTTTTTTTTCTTTGCGTCACTCAGTTTACAAAATGGAAAACTTGAAATATCGCGTTATTTACGAGTACGAGTTCCACCGTGGCACCAGTGCTGCAGAAACGGCTCGAAGGATTAATGATGTGTATGGCGACGGTGCCGCAAAAGAAAACACAGTGCGTTTTTGGTTCCAACGTTTTCGTTCTGGAAATTTCGACCTGCAGAAAAAGCCCCGTGGACGGCCGGAGACCAAAGTTGATAATGAAGAATTGAAGGCTATTGTGGAAGCGGATCCATCGCAAACCACGTCCGAGTTAGCTGCAGGCTGCGGTGTTAGTGATAAAACTGTTTTAATCCACTTGAAGCAAATTGGGAAGGTGAAAAAGCTTGAAAGGTGGGTACCTCACGAATTGAGTGAAGCAAATCAACAAACGCGCGTTGACTGCTGCGTTGCATTACTCAACCGGCACAATAATGAAGGGATTTTGAATCGAATCATTACCTGTGATGAAAAGTGGATCCTCTATGATAATCGGAAGCGCTCATCGCAATGGCTGAACCCTGCCGAACCAGCCAAACCATGCCCCAAGCGAAAATTGACTCCAAAAAAGTTACTTGTGAGCGTTTGGTGGACTAGTGCTGGTGTCGTTCACTACAGCTTTCTTAAATCTGGCCAGACGATTACGGCAGATGTCTATTGTCAGCAACTGCAAACCATGATGGAAAAGCTAGCTGCTAAACAACCGAGGCTGGTTAATCGTTCTAGGCCACTGCTGCTTCATGATAACGCTAGACCACACACTGCACAACAGACGACTACCAAATTAGAAGAGCTTCAATTGGAATGTCTAAGACATCCACCGTACTCTCCGGACCTTGCCCCGACAGATTACTATTTTTTTCGAAATTTGGATAACTTCTTGCAAGGGAAAAAATTCAACTCCGATGGGGCAGTCCAAACCGACTTCAAAGATTTTATTGATTCCCGTCCGAATGGTTTTTTTAGTAAAGGGATCGATGAACTACCTATGAGATGGCAAAAGTGCATAGATAGCAATGGTACATACTTTGATTAAATAAATATATTATATTAAAAAAAAATCAACTTTATGTTCCTCCCAAACAAAACGCCAATTTCATATGTAAGGACCTAATATTAAAGTTAAGTTACTTACACATATAAAAAAAGCAATATGAAACATTGGTACGAATTCACAGTGCTGACTAAATACTAATCTCTAACCTTACAATTTCGTGATTTATATTCATAGTTGGATCTCATACGCTAGAAACGTCAAGTGAGGTAATCACATGTTCTCGTAGCATCTTTATTTAGGAGATATGTATGTTAAATTTGTATTAACTTGAACTCGAAATATTTATTTCTTCATTAAAAAATCGTTAAGATTTAGTATTTAGTGTATAAGTCGAACTATGAATTTGTACTATAGTATTGTGAATGAGATGTTATATTTATCAAAGATTTCGGCTTTAACTTTGTGGAACTTCTTATGTACTGTGAAAGTACATATATTATCATAAAATGACATAAGCACTTGAGATATTCAAGAACATAAGCGCTGTCTCTATCTAAGAACAAATTTACAGAATTTATAAACCATATTATAGAGACAAATCATAATTTTAAAGAGAGTAAAGTAAATATTTTACATACATAACTAAAAATTATATAAAGCTAGCAAAAACAAAAACACAGTTGCGTGAGACTCTCGCGCGGTAGAAGTGAAACTTTTTAGCTCCTCTAGGAAAAGTTGATTTTATGCATTGCTTTTTCCATTTATTAACGATTTTTTTTAAGATTAGGAAATGGTTATGTAGAATTTAATTCAAGAAAATCTCTTAATTAAAAAAAATTTTTTTTTTTAATTTTTAATAATAAATAATAATTTTAATAATAATATAATACACTTAATAATATTAAATGAGTTTCCGAAGATTAAAATTAGAATAAAAAGCTGGCTTTATGTGACTCGGTACCAGTTCAAACATAATTCAGTCTTGTTTGTGCTCTCCTGAAGATAAGGTGAAAGCCTTGAAACCGGTAGGTTTATGCCGTTACAAAAAAGTGGAATACACAGTGTTTGATAAAACAAATTACAATGTCTTTAAACCTCCACAATGTTAATGCCTTATATATAAATAATTAATATAATACCTCAGATATTAAACTTATGGTATCTACTGTTCTACATACCGCATAGATTAGAATATAATATTTTTGTTGTACACATCACGGAGACCATAATATAATACACGTTGTTATTCTACAAACCACAGAGGTCAGATTATAATATACGATGTTATGCTACTGATCACGTAGGTTAGAATACAGTATTACGAGTATATTTTGTAATTTTACAAACCACGGAGGTCAGAACATAATATTTGATGTTGTTGTGAAGGCCGCACATATAACATAATATTTGCTTTTAGCGTAACTTTAATACCCGTCGAGTGTTTCTTATTTTTTTTATTATTTTCTTGCCGCACCATCTATCATCTACTTTCTTTTTTTTGATACTCGTATGAGAATATCTCCTTACAATATTTCATTGTTTAGCGTCCATGTCAACGGTTGATATATGAAACTCTACATGTTTGTTTATTTGCTAGCAATTTTTCGAAAGGCGGACGTCACTTTCCGTTTCGATTATATTTATATCATATTTTAGGAAAATTTTGATAGATACTATATACTACCTATTGTAGAAGGTTCTTCCAGAAGATTTCGATGCACTTTATTCTATCATGACCAGGATACTCCGAAATGACAATTTCTTGAAAAGTTTTTTATATATCATATAATATTTATATTTTGTAATTTGTTTTATCAAACACTGTTTATTCCACTTTATGTAACGGTATGTCCCTACCGGTTTCAAGGTTTTCACCTCATCATTAGGGGAGCACAAACAAGAAGTGCTCCCCTGATGATGAGGTGAAAACCTTGAAACCGGTAGGGATATACCGTTACATAAAGTGGAATAAACAGTGTTTGATAAAACAAATTACAATGTCTCTAAACTTCCACAATATTAATGTCTTAACTATAAATAATATATAATATTTATTTATTATCGCCGTTTTTTATTGCCCATTTCTGCGGTTAAAAAACGACGATTGCCCTATTCGTACAATATTGTATCAAATAACTCTAGTCTATTTATTTATTTAACACGTCATTGTAATTAAAATCTGGCGGGCTCATTGCCAGCCGGCAATCTCTTCCTACTAACCAGACAAAAGTAAATAAAGGAAGTTACATGGTCGCAAAAAAATATTCAAAATGTTTTTCATATTTGTAAAATTTACCTATTAAAATAACAGTGCGAGAGATATCATCAATCAAAGGAAAAGGAAAGAATGGTGGAGAGAAAAGAAAAATCAGGAATGAAACACGTTGTATTACTGACGAGAAATTAAGAGTTTTTTTCAGTCGTTTCTTAAAACATGCCAAGGACGGAGCGAGTCTAACATTGGTTTATAACCGGTTATAGAGTCTCTCTGCATGGTCAGTTAAGGACGACCTAAAAAATAAGAGCGGTGAACTGGGAATATTAATAAACAATCTCTGTTATAGCGTAGCGTAACTCCATGATCGGAAAGACGATGAAAATTTTTGGCGAGATAAGCGGGGGCTGCGGGACAGTTATGAATTTGATTCTAGTAGTTCTAATGAGTCACTTAAAATTTCCAGTACACACGACAACACTACTTTTCTAGATCTACATTAATTATTATTTCGAGTATTTCGGAAAATCCTAATTGAAATCGATTTTGACATTTGAAAGTTGTCTTGTATGTTGGAAATGTTTCGATTTCAATGGCTTTCCTCACATTTCTCGGGTAAGGGTGCTTTTTGAAACTACGCATATATCACAAACTTAATTTAAACAAATGGGTTATGTATAATTGAACTGCATATCGCCAAAAGCATAATTAGGCCTGTTGGTTGATTTTCAAAGGTCTTAATTTGTTCTAATATACAATTTGTTCTAATATATTATATGTTACATACATACGTGGCCTGGCCTTCGCGAGAGCTACTATCAAAAGTCGGCCGGCCCATGCATGCGAAAACGTGCGAAATACGTAACATCTCGCAAGCCATGACGGCATGCACAGGCCAAAACAGGAGCTTACGATGAGCGATGGGCTGCACATAAGGAGCGCAAAACACCAAAAATATATTCTCAGTTTCTTGAATGTCAACTGTCTTTTACTTACGAACCAACTTCTACCTGCTGAAGAGGAATCTCTTCACCCTGCTACTTTTCGCCGGAAAAGCATAAAGTGAACCGAAATCTCCGAGTATCGAGCGGCAGCCATCCACCTATTTAACAGTCTTTGTACCGGTGCTGTACAAAGACTTTAACGAATAGTTAATCTTTTATCCGATATTTTACAGTCTTTGTACCGGTGATGTCCAACCGGAGTGAAATGAAATATTTCCAATAGAATCATACAATATGTTCGAAAGAAATGGTAGAGTACGGTATACCATAAAACGCAAATTATTCTTTCTCTAACATACAGACGAAATTTACCTGATAATTTTTAAAGGGAGAAAAACTAACAAAGCAAGTTAATAGACAGTGCAAATGTGAGTGGAAGGTGTGGTAGAAGAAAACCAATGAAATTGTTGTATGAGAAGAAGTATGTATCTCGACACATATAAAATATATGTGTCGAGATAGGAAAGTCCGGCGCTGTCGTCTCTCCCTACCCCAACGGGAAAACGGCGTAATGGTATGTATGTATGTATGTATTTTGTAATATTTTTATGCTGTCAATAATATAATAGCTTCTAATCCTGAGTAAGAGCGCCCTTGAGGAGAGTTTGCTGTCTCAACGGCACTATATTAATTGTATAGGGTCTTTCAAATTGAGCGGTTTTTTTAATTCTTGGATAAAACATAGATGGCGTCGCGAACTTGCCTGGGTCTTATGGCATTTAAGAAGTGTGATGTATGGCATTTATAAAAATGGAGTCGTATACAATATACAACGCGTTCAAATTGAGAATTATTGCATCTATTGTAATATCCGGAAACGGTGATTTTAATTGCCCACCAAGATCATGTGATCTGACACCGTTGGACTATTATCTCTGGGGTTACGTGAAAATCCAGATCTATAAGAATGTCCCCCAATCAGTTCCTGAGTTGAAGGACGAAATTATTCGCGTTATTGGTGAGTTAGAACCGCAATTATGCCAAAATGTCATCGAAAATTTTGACAAAAGAGTGGACATCTGTGGAGCTGCAAGAGGTGGACATTTGGCGGATATTGTTTATTGTGTTTAAATGTCATACATTATACTTCAATGACCAATAAAAAGTTTTTGGAATCAAAGCAAATTGTGTGTTTTATTCAAGAGCTAAAAAAATTATTAAAAAAAACCCTCAATTTGAAAGACCCTTTACTTAACATACTCGTGTATTATTTTTATTGTATTACGAAACGGCGCTCTTCATGTCATCTATTTATTATAATTGCTGTTGCTTGGAATTAAAAAAAGGTACGGTAAATTTTTGTGTTGTATGTGTAGGGTACCCACGTCCCTAAAATATTGTCAACATGCAGGGTCAACGACCGATGAATCAAACAGTGGATATGCACAATTGTCACATACCAGAACGTCAACATTGTTTACACGCAAATAATATTTACATCGCATTCCAAGGTAGAAAGAGAACATATCACGCCGTCTCGCCGTTTCGACAATAAATATCCTACCCACTGTATTATCCGCAGCGCTTGCGACCACCTCAGCACGCGCAGGAGTGAGATCGAGATATACCGCGGACGCAGTCACGCGTCCCGTTCTGAAATTCAATATATACCTACTTATCGATGAATAAAGGCCCTTGTTATTATTCACTTGACCATTCATCGCTGTTTACTATTTATTGATTATTCACTCTCACTTCCCGCATTCCTGAATCGACGTATTTTATTTTAAATACAAAACAAATCAAAATCATCACGACGTATCAAATTAAGCATCCCGCTAAATATGTATTACACTTACACAGTACAACCTCGCGGGCTTATTTTCATGTGGCAATCTCTTCCAACCAACCAGAAAGATGTTAAAGAGGCCTTAAGTGAAAATCAGACTGGAATCCTTTTTTTTTTTTTATTAAATCTGGATTCCAGCGGAATTTAAACCCGCAATCTCCCGGTTGGGAGATAGACGTCTTACCAAATAAGTAACGAAGGTCGTCTTTTTTTGATTTGTAATAAAAAAAAAAAGATTTGTGACACACTTGTAGGCATAAAGATAAAAAGGATTTGTGAATGTTACGAGGGAACACGCGAGGGACAGGGTGAATAATCGAGATAAAGGCAGATCTTAGGGACAGATCTTCTCGTTCCGGTTTCCGGAAACCTTTGTTGTTAAGAAGTTAAAGTCCTGAGGGACTCTGCAGATTAAAAAAGAGGATATTTGCGACAATCCTTGAATACATAATACCCACGAGGGAAATGATAAACGATTTGAAAAAGTAAATATATGGAATATTACAAAATTTGTAACAACCTGGAATAAATGCTAAATACTATGTACGAATAAACCATTTAATTTTTTTAAGGTTTGTATTTTAAAAAATAATACAGTGTAATGCAAAAATTAGATGATTGTATTACATTATAATATATTTTCGTTGTATTTAACTAACCAGTAAATGAACAGTCTACTAAAGATCCTGCTATTTGCAGACGATATCGTATTAATAAGTGAAAAACATGAAGACCTGCAAAATAGTCTGGAAAGGTGGAGAAGAATCTTGGAGGACAATGGATTGAGACTGAGCAGAAAGAAAACAGAGTATCTGTACCTACCATTCGAGAACACAAATGCTGTCACTCCCGTAATGCAAATGGATGGAGAAACATTACCAAATTGTGACTCCTTTAAGTATCTTGGGTCACTCATCCATAGCGATGGAGGATGTGCAGCAGATATAACACATATAATTAGTGTGGGATGGATGAAGTTTAGATCAATGACGGGAGTTCTATGTGATCCGAAAATGCCAGTCCAGTTAAAAGGAAAAGTATACCAAACGATTGTCAGACCCGCACTCCTCTATGGCTCCGAATGCTGAACGATGTATAACTCTTACTCTAGGTAACTGGAAATTGCTGAAATGCGCATGCTAAGATGGTCAGCTGGTGTGTCCCTAAGAGACAAAATAAAAAGCTCACGCATTCGTGGAAGCATAGGTGTTACAGACATCAACAGCAAGATGGAGGAGAGGCGATTGAGATGGTATGGGCACGTTGGACGCAGAGCACCCGTTCACATTGTGAACCAGGCAATCTCCATGGATCTTCCTCGAATAACAACCAGAGGAAAACCAAAGAATTCATGGGTGGTGCAAAAAAATAACCTGATGCAGAGGCACGGCCTGGGGGACGTAGTCCGAGACAGAAGAGCATACAACTTGAGGACGAGGAGAGCTGACCCCAACAGTCTTCGCAGACAGTGAGTTGGGATGGAGCCAGGGAGAAGATACTTTCGTTGTATACATTACAACCTTGCGAGTTGTATTACTTTGTGGCAATTTTATATGGTATTTATACAGGGTGTCCCGTGCCTCAACGTCAAGCTGGTATCGAGGAAAAGGCCAGCTTATGACGGTTCAGAGAAAGAAAAAATTCTTGCAAAAGCCTTCTGGTTTTCGAGTTATAGGCATTTGTTTGAAAATTGTGAAAGTAGCTACCCTGCGCCAAATGTTTATATGCTGTGACTACAAATTGCCAAGTTTTATGATTTTAATGATTGTATCGCAATCCTAGATAACCCTGTTATTAGTCGGAGTCGGATATAAACAAAAAAAAACCTTCACGTTCGAAAAAAAATTGTTTTTGTCCGATCATAAAAAATAAAATTTTTATCTGCTAACTTTAACTCATCATACTGTAAAAATAATGTACTACGCTAACCTGGCAAGTTACATCAAAAGATGGCCTGTTTAGTCAGGATTTCAAAATGGTACAATACATACCTACTACTCCTTTAAAAATAATTTAAAAAAATAAATTATAATAAGGGATGAGTGTGAACTTAAGGCTGATGTATTGAGCAAGATGCTGAAGAACACTCTTGAGATGGTTTGGGTATGTGAAACGAATGAATAAAGAAAGATTGGATTCAATGAATGAAGAACGGCTAACAAAACAAATATACTCTACAAATTTGAGTGGAAGGCGTGGAAAGTATGGTTGGATCAAACGTGTGATATTTTGAAAGAAAGGAAATATAAAAAGTCAGAGAAATCGTAGAAGGTTATGAAACGGTGTATGGATGTGGAAGAGCGAAAGATGTGCTTCGAGATAGGAAAGTCTGGTGTTCTCTCCTCTCTGCCCACCCCGACAGGAAAGTGGCGTGATGGTGTATATGAACTACGTTGGAATTTTATTTTTTCGCAAAAGTTCACGTATATGAAAAATAATTATTTTTGAGTTTATGTTATATGGTATTTACAAAGCCGTATTTTTTATTATATCCTTGGAAAAATAAATAAATGGAGCAGAAAACAACCCTTAAAATAGGAAGAACTTGAACTGAGAGAGAGAGCGAAACAAAGTGAAAGAACTTTTAATCGAATAGAACTTATTCACTGGAAGGAAGTTGGGAACAGGCAGTTAAGTACAATTTATAGGAAACAGGCACTAGAAAGTTATTTGAATGTAAAATAGGCAGGATATACGAGACTATTCAAAGCCTTTAAAGCAAAACGATGAGTCAACGTTGAAATATTAAAAATATAAAATTAACTTATTTTTTTAATACGAGGGTGGATGAAATATAAACGAGAAATTTGTTTTAGAGCGCGTAATTTTAAACAGAGCGCGCGGTCGCATCGATGAGTGTTGGGTGGGGATATCAGGAGTGGGGAGAGTGGCCCGCCGGCCTCGTTAGATTCCGTCATTAGTATGGCACACGATATCTGAGAAAGAGGTGCACCCGTCGATTACACAACGCGTAATTATCAAGTTTCTCGCTCGTGAGGACGTAAAACCGGTCGACATTCTGCAGATACTGACGGCACAGTTTGGAGATCAAATACTGTCAAAGCCCCGTGTGTTGCCTGTATGCTTGGCATAAGGAGTTCATGAAAGACCGTGAAGGAGTCGAAAATGAGAGCCATGATCGTGGCCCACGGGCGAGCATTACCGAACAGAACATTAACGCCATTCGTGATCTTCTGGAAGGCGAACGACGTTTGAAGGTTTCCGAAATGAGTTGAGTTCGTGCCTTTTCCAGTGATTCTGAACCCGAGGACTCGATTAGTAGGGCTGAAGACAATTGTCTCCCGGTCACACTCTTCAATATCTCCGAATCATCAGTTCGGATATGTTAAAGAATACCAAAGTAATGAAAAAAAAACTACACTTATTCTTTGCATTTACGAGTTAACCTTCGTTAACTCGTTCTTTGCTAACCTTCGTTCGGAAATAATTTCCCGCCAAGTTCCAAGAAAGGAACATTTACGGATCAAAAAGCGATGTGAGTCAGTTTTCAGAAGAAAAAAAACGAAAGAATTCATTGTCCGCGATAAGCGTCCATCCTCTCACAACCCAATCCTTGAAAGTGGACCAAAATATTGTTTAATTATCGCCTAAGCAACCGGGGAGGGGAGACGGTGACGATAATGAGACTTTAGTGACGTTCAGATAATAGCTAAAGACCCAAGACGCACGGTGATGGAGAACCATGGAGTATACTTATCTCCAACACTGAATAAATTGTGACTGACGAAGATAGTGAGATAAGTCCTGAGTGAACGTTATTTCTGACAAAGCGTGATAAAATTATTTTGGAACACAAAATATACATAGCAAGTCAAAAACTTGTATCTTACCTTAGCTCCTGGTCTATATTTGAGAATGATTCTCATCCCCAATCTTGAATGCAAGGAGTTGGGCAAGGCGAACTGCAACTTGTCCTTGTACGCCGAGGATAGTCTTTCGAAGGGGTGACGGACTATCAGGAAGGTGGTTGAGGTGTTCTGAGCCTCTTTCAGCTCCCGGACCGAAGGCCGAGGGTACCTTTTCCTGGCGAGGACGAGAGGAACTTCCCTGCTCCTCTCTAAGAAGCGGGCAGAATAGTTGGCCATCAAGTTGAAGTTGTACATCCATGATGAGGAAGCCGCTTTGAAGACATTACACCTGAAATAATAGAAGTGATAGAACTATATTGTATTGTATGATACGTGTACACAGTACAACCTGGCGAGTGCATTGACATATCGCAATCTCTTCCAACCAACCAGTAAGATGTTAGGTGAAAACCATATGGATCCCTTTTTTAAATAAATTGGGTTCCAACGGGAATCGAACCCGTAACTCCCGGGTTGGGTGACATGCTTTTTATTATACATTGATTGTTCCAAATCAATCCAATACGGCGAATTATTATAATTGAACTTTTGCCGTTGCTAGTCCTGGAGCGTGGAATAATCTGCCTCTAAGTATTATTAGTGTGGGTGGCGTGTGTAACTTTAGGAAATACTTGAAGACAACTCTTTTTGGGAGGTCTTATCAATTTTTTTAATTATATATGAACCCTTTACTTCACCTAAAGCCGAATGTGTTACTATCACACATCGGAAGATCTGCAAAGGTTTCTTTGTAGTTCGTTTTTCCTCGTTACGTTTTCTGCGGTTTTCTCACCAAATATATTTTTCTACATATATGTTCCTAATTTAATGGCCGCACCCACCCACATATTTGCTATGCTTACGCTCAAATTATATATATTTATTTTTATTTGGTTCATAATAATGGGTTCAAGCCTCGAGTTGGAGTGCCCTTGAGGAGATATTGCTCTCTAAACGGCGCTATATAAAATGTATCTTTATTTTTATATTACCAACTAGGTTACGGAGATTCCCATACAGTGTTGTTAACAATAAAAGTTTCATTATAACACATGTAATAAACTTCTCGATATTTTTTCTTAGAGCCCTTTGTCCACTAAACGAGCATTAGTATTTATCTCCTCAGTGAGATACAGGCAAAGTCCTAGTTTACTGGGGACACGACAAATGAAGGGCAACAAACCCAGATCTATTAAAATGGTGTATCCAAATTAAATAACGTGTTATCTTTTCGCAAATTGTGTATTTATAGATTTCTTGTCACGTGTATCATAAATAAAAAAAAATAAAAAAAATGTTATTGTTGAAACATTTCTTCGAGTTCTTTGCGGTCGAACCATTACCTCATCAAATTTCTTTGCAGTCGAACCAGTACCTCATCAAATTTCTTTGCAGTCGAACCATTACCTCATCAAATTTCTTTGCAGTCGAACCATTACCTCATCAAATTTCTTTGCAGTCGAACCAGTACCTCATCAAATTTCTTTGCAGTCGAACCATTACTTCATCAAATTTCTTTGCAGTCGAACCATTACCTCATCAAATTTCTTTGCAGTCGAACCAGTACCTCATCAAATTTCTTTGCAGTCGAACCATTACCTCATCAAATTTCGCCCTGTCTATTTTATTTTGAAAATTGATCTCAAATAGTGAAAATACATTAAAGTGAAGACCATATAATCAATCAATTAAACTAGTTGCAACCCGTGAAATATTCACGGAAGTAAAACAAATTCTACATATATGAAAATATATAGTCATAAATATAGAATTTGTTTATATATATATATATATATATATATCATTTATACAACGTCCTCTTTTACACTGGTTCAAAAATTGTTAGCTAGGTATTTAAAATTCGTTCAGAATCACGGACCCACCGAGATTCAAATTACGAATTACTTTCGGAGAGAATCCAAGTATTCCTCTCTTGCTCTCTCGTATTCAAAATTCAATTCTCGTATTCTTTCTTTGACGACAACCATCGTACGGGTTTTGGCCTATTTATATTATGATATAAATTATAAAATTATGTTTAGTTTAAAAGTTATTAAAAAAAAAGATCGTCTTGAAACATAAAACGCACCCTGTATCTGTTTGTATAATTGTTGTATTTTCTTTGTTACGTTGTAGTTCGGTTTATATATTTATAAGTAAATGGTACAATGTATTATATAATACCTTATATTGAAAATAACAAAAAAATATAAAAGAGCCAGCAGTGAGCGCTCAATACATTAAATTTGATAGAAAAATAAAATGATTTTACCCAATTACAATTTTTATAGAATGTAACAGGAATCAAATCGTAAAATGACATGTTACCAATACAATACGGTGTCGTCCATATGCGCACTGCGCAAAAAAAACAAACACAATAGACAAATCATTGAAATACTAATCAAAAACAAAATACAAACTGAAAACACAATATAAAAGACAGAATCAGACAGGTACAGATTCACAAATTCTCAAAAACAAAATACAAACTGAAAACACAATATTAAAGACAGAATCAGACAAGTACAGATTCACAAATCCTCAAAAACAAAATACAAACTGAAAACACAATATAAAAGACAGACTCAGACAGGTACAGATTCACAAATCCTCAAAAACAAAATACAAACTGAAAACACAATGTAAAAGACAGAATCAGACAAGTACAGATTCACAAATTCTCAAAAACAAAATACAAACTGAAAACACAATATAAAAGACAGAATCAGACAGGTACAGATTCACAAATCCTCAAAAAGCACGGTGAAAAAAATAGTCAAAAAAAACACAATAATCAATTAAAAAGCAATTAAAAAAAGGCATTCAAAAGTCTTCGAAAGACACGTGGGATCCCACTTCTAGGCTGATTTTCAGGCAGCAAAGGTCAGCAAACTAAACTGTTGTGTGAGTAGTTCTGATTTGGGCAAAATCTAAAATGACAAAGATATTGTAGATATCTTTCGCCAGAATAGAGGAAGCCTTTCTGGTAAGTTAATTGACTCGTGTTAAATAGCAAACGTTTGATTGTTGAGTATTTCTATATGTCACATCTATGTTCTACGAGTATAGTAGCCTTCTGCATTTCTTTTCCAAATACTACTTATAAAAGGAAGAAATTGTGTAATTCTATAACTGTTGCTAACCATATGAGGTGGTACTGCTTATTGATGAGGTACTCCCATGCGTTGGGCATGTCTACGCCCCTTGGTATCACTGTGCACTCCCTTTCCAAATGTCTTTTGCGCCCCTCCATCCTGGCTTCCGCGGCCTCCATCTCCGACGGGGTCAACTCCCTTCGGCTCAACTCGTTGGACCCGCTGTTGTCATTCCCCCTCTTGTACACGTAGCTGTCGTTGTCTCCCAAATCCTGGAACCAAAGAAAGAGTGTTCAATTAGTGGGTGGGTGGTAGTGGGATCGAACTGAACTGAATTGAACCGTTCAATTAGTATTCAATAAGGGTGCATGCAACTTGTAAAACTTTGAAGAATTGTTAAAAGACAATTTATCGAAAGTTTTGGTTTAAACTTTGTGGAATTCCGTTTCATAATGTTGAACAATTAATTACTTTGTAATTACATTAATCCCCGTTACACGTATTTCAACATCATGCCAAGAGGCTCCCTCCAGGACTCGCCAGGTTAAAAAAAAAAAAAAGAGGCTCCCTCCAAGCCGAGTAATTCCAGTTTTTTTTTATGAGAATAGTGCTTTTACATATTTCACAAAAAATATATACAATAATGAATTTATAAATATTTGAGGTAAACAAAGCCATAAGCAAAAACAAAATGGTAGACTGGCCGCGGCGTAAGAAAATAATCTGCGACTATTGTACTATAGCGTATGTACACGGAGCGTGTGATTGTGTTAGTCAACTCCTGTGTGCTGATTGGTCAGTATTAGTGTGTCATCGTGTCAAAAAATTAGTGTCACCATGATTTCATGTCACCATGTGAATAATTTTATTTGTGAAATAAAATGAGACTTTCTTTTCTAAATTTATAATAAATTAAGTTCTTTTTGTATTTTTATGTTGTATTGTTATGTTAAATAAAATGTCTATACTGTGTTTCTTAACCAATACGTTTCTAAAAAAACAAATAAACATATCTATTTCTTTAAAATTTTCCAAGGTCTATTTGTAAATAAAATATAAGGTTTGTTAGAAATAAATAAAACTTGTTTCTTTCAAACTTTCTTTTTCTGTATCAAGAAACAAATATTTGTTCGAAACAAAAAAATCCACTTCTGTATTTTTAAATGAATAATAAATAAATAAACTAAATAATCTGAATATATAATAAATAAAAAAATATGGTCACCCTTCTACATTATTCTTTCCTTACGGCGCGTGGACTCTACATACCCAAATAATGCAGTAGGTTTCACGTCTCTTAAACATTTTTCCTTTGGGTCAATAGACCACACACACGTCTATAATACATGACACCAGTCTGACCTAAGCACTACTCTCGTAACGAACCGGGACCATTCCGACCGAATAGAGCCTCGTGATAGTAGGTAAAAACAGAAGTAATTAATTGTTGAGAAGGGATCGTTTCGATTTTTCCAATTCCACCAAAAGTCTGTATTTTCTGGTGAACTACTTTTTTCAAAATTAAAGTCCACGTATTGTAATAATGTTAAAATAATTATTTTATAGGAGGTAGTGAGTTACAAGTATCCAAATGTATTTTATTTGAAGTTAGCAAGTTTGATAAGGTTTCTCCATTATTCTTAAAAATATATATTACCTGATCACTTTCAAATAATTATTATTGGATATATAAAGGTGTCCCTAAAATGTATAATATAAATACTTCTATACCGTGCCGTTTACTTGAACTTGGTCCAGGAATTAATCATATCACGTATTCGTGAGGATTGTAATAATGAGGAGTACTTTTATTTCCACCAAGATGGTGCACCTTCCCACTACCATCGTAATGTGTAGACCTATCTTTATGAAGATTTGCCGAATATGTAGATTGGACGTCGAGTTAGCATTGAATACCTTACGCCAATAGACTTTTTTTATAGAAACTCTTAAAATATAGAGTTAATGATACAAAACCGGCAATAGTTAATTAATTGAGAGCAACCATTGAAAGAGAATGCGCCCAAATAACAAAACAAATTATTCGTGTTGTTTGCGATTCCAAGTTGTCAGCAGTGCATGCACCACAACGGCCGTCAATTTGAGCATTTGTTATTTATTACTAAAAAAACTCGACGTCTGTTTTCTTTAATTTGGAGTTTTAATCTTAGATATACCTTAATAAATACAAAATTTATAATCATTCCAAGTGTGTATACATTTTTTGGGTACCCTGTAATTAATAAAAAGTCCTATCTACAAAACTATCAATTTTTGTTGCCTTATTTGAAATATCGAAAAGTATAGATTCATAATCGTGATCCGCAAAAATATCAAACCAGTTAAATGAATATTTCATATTAAAATTCGGTTTTGTTTTTTTTTTGTTCCATACAAGTTCATCTAAAGTGCCTTGATGTTTCCTCAATTATCTCTAAATGCGTGAAATGTAAATTGTTTTTGTTTTTATAAACATCAAATTATTGCTTACAGATTTCTTGCTTCCTTAATCATCTTAAAAAGGTAATAAGACCAATGCCCACAATTACAGACCAATCTTCAAAGAGCTCGCTTTATTAAAGGTATTTAAGTATTTCGTGATCGAAATGATAGCAATGTATTCAACAGCAAATTGTTTCGTATCTGCATGATTTTGACCCGATCATACATTTTAAGAGCCATACGTTTATTGAGTGCAGTAAGTATAAGTAAGTTGTTTGGAATTTTTTTGTCAGAAAGAGTGGAAAAAAGTGTGGTATGCTCTGGGTGCTTTTTTTAGTGGAAGATAATGTGTGGATCAGATTTTCTTTTTTCGTATATGATACATGAAAAATAAAAAAATGTATTGTGCATTTGTGGACTTGGAGAAAAAAATATATAGCCGCGTGATAACAGGAAAGCTATGGAAAACATATAGCCGCGTGATAACAGGAAAGCTATGGAAAACATATAGCCGCGTGATAACAGGAAAGCTATGGAAAATATATAGCCGCGTGATAACAGAAAAGCTATGGAAAACATATAGCCGCGTGATAACAGGAAAGCTATGGAAAACATATAGCCGCGTGATAACAGGAAAGCTATGGAAAACATATAGCCGCGTGATAACAGGAAAGCTATGGAAAACATATAGCTGCGTGATAATAGGAAAGCTATGGAAAACATATAGCCGCGTGATAACAGGAAAGCTATGGAAAACATATAGCCGCGTGATAACAGGAAAGCTATGGAAAACATATAGCCGCGTGATAACAGGAAAGCTATGGAAAACATATAGACGCGTGATAACAGGAAAGCTATGGAAACGTATAGCCGCGTGATAACAGGAAAGCTATGGAAAACATATAGCCGCGTGATAACAGGAAAGCTATGGAAACGTATAGCCGCGTGATAACAGGAAAGCTATGGAAAACATATAGCCGCGTGATAACAGGAAAGCTATAGAAAACATATAGCCGCGTGATAACAGGAAAGCTATGGAAAACATATAGCCGCGTGATAACAGGAAAGCTATGGAAAATATATAGCCGCGTGATAACAGAAAAGCTATGGAAAACATATAGCCGCGTGATAACAGGAAAGCTATGGAAAACATATAGCCGCGTGATAACAGGAAAGCTATGGAAAACATATAGCCGCGTGATAACAGGAAAGCTATGGAAAACATATAGCTGCGTGATAATAGGAAAGCTATGGAAAACATATAGCCGCGTGATAACAGGAAAGCTATGGAAAACATATAGCCGCGTGATAACAGGAAAGCTATGGAAAACATATAGCCGCGTGATAACAGGAAAGCTATGGAAAACATATAGACGCGTGATAACAGGAAAGCTATGGAAACGTATAGCCGCGTGATAACAGGAAAGCTATGGAAAACATATAGCCGCGTGATAACAGGAAAGCTATGGAAACGTATAGCCGCGTGATAACAGGAAAGCTATGGAAAACATATAGCCGCGTGATAACAGGAAAGCTATAGAAAACATATAGCCGCGTGATAACAGGAAAGCTATGGAAAACATATAGCCGCGTGATAACAGGAAAGCTATGGAAAAATATTTAATAAAAATGGTGTTGAATGTAAATTATTACATGATATTGTGTCATTATACACCATAAGCAGATCATATATTAGATTTAAACGGTGTCTTGATTGAGTCGTTTAATATTTCAAAAGGGATTAAGCAAGGACGTGTTATGTCACTCTAGTTGTTTAATATTTACATAGATTCATGTGTGAAAAACTACAAATATCAATGGGTGGCATACAAGTATCGAATAGGAATATGTGTGGATTGGTGTATGCGGATGGCATGATAATATTAGCGGAGAACGAGGATGAATTGCGGATTCTGATAAGTAAATTGTTTGAGAGATCTGAAGTAAAATAACTAAAAATTAAAATTCCAAAATCCAAAGTTATGGTGATTTATGTACCATATTTGTAGACTTCAACGACGATCTTTGAGCAGAATTCTCGGAGACCGGAAAACCGAATTCAGAATGTCAGTATACTCAATAAACGAGTTCATCTTTAAACTAATAGTACCCATTTTACGTGTCAAATAATAAATGCCTTTATTTTTATTAAGTCTGTAGGGAATACCGAAGTGATCGTCGTAAATATTGTCAACATGCACGGTCAACGACCGATGAATCAACCTTTGAATATGTACAAAGATCACATACCAGAACGTCAATACTGTTTACACGCAAATAATATTTACATCGCATTCCACGGTAGAAAGAGAGCGCATCGCGTGTCTCACCGTTTCGGCAATAAATACTCTACACACTATATCATTGGCAACGTCTGCGACCACCTCGGAACGCATAGGAGTGAGATCAAGATATACCGCGGACGCATTCACGCGCCCCGTTCTGAAATTCTATATATACCTAATTATCGATGAATAAAGGGCACTTGTTATTATTCACTTGACCATTCATCGCTGTTTACTATTTATCGATTATTCACTCTCACTTTTTCGCATTCCTGAATCGACGTATTTTATTTTAAATACAAAACAAATCAAAATCATCACGACGTATCAGTAAAGCATCCCGCTAAAAGTCTGTTTATTTGTCACTTTTTGGTATCAAACTTTATGTTAGCTTTTTGTTATTTGCTTTTACCATAGCGGATGGGATTCTTGACAAACTTTTATCATTAGAATACGAAATGCGATGCGTGGTGCATTAAATATTATGTATACATCCTTTCTTGTGGTGTGGAAATAATCTCTGTTGCCCAGGAAAAAAGGTATGAAATCTACGGAATATTTCCGAGATGTGGTGTTGGCGCCTAATGCTTCGCATCTCATGGACTGGAAGACGCACCAATGTTTCCATATTTCAGGATCTACAGGTCAAAGAAAGGCTGCCAACGACTTGCAGGAATAAAATATTGTCATACTTCAAAGATATCGATAGAATCATTGAAGACAGTTTGGAGAAGCTGGTAGTAGTGATTGGAAGCGCTGCGAGTAAGAGGATGCTCTCCAACAAGGTGGATGAACCAAATAAAAAAGATGACTGATTCCTCGATGAGTGATTGAAATACATTATATGGTATGCTGTACTCATCATGAAGCACTCATTGTATCATTATATGGTATGCTGTACTCATCATGAAGCACTCATTGTATCATTATATGGTATGCTGTACTCATCATGAAGCACTTGTAGGGAATACCGACGTCCCTAAATATTGTCAACATGCACGGTCAACGACCGATGAATCAACCTTTGAATATGTACAAAGATCACATACCAGAACGTCAATATTGTTTACACGCAAATAATATTTACGTCGCATTCCACGGTAGAAAGAGAACGCATCGCGTTGTCTCACCGTTTCGGCAATAAATATTCTACCCACTATATCATTGGCAACGTCTGCGACCACCTCGGCACGCACAGGAGTGAGATCAAGATATACTGCGAACGCATTCACGCGCCCCGTTCTGAAATTCTATATATACCTACTTATCGACAAATAAAGAGCACTTATTATTATTCACTTGACCATTCATCGCTGTTTACTATTTATCGATTATTCACTCTCACTTTTTCGCATTCCTGAATCGATGTATTTTATTTTAAATACAAAACAAATCAAAATCATCACGACGTATCAGTAAAGCATCCCGCTAAAAGTCTGTTTATTTGTCACATTTTGGTATCAAACTTTATGTTAGGTTTTTATTTTTTTGCTTTTACCATAGCGGATGGGATTCTTGACAAACTTTTATCATTAGAATACGAAATGCGATGCGTGGTGCATTAAATATTATGTATACATCCTTTCTTGTGGTGTGGAAATAATCTCTGTTTCCCAGGAAAAAGGTATGAAATCTACGGAATATTTCCGAGATGTGGTGTTGGCGCCTAATGCTTCGCATCTCATGGACTGGAAGACGCACCAATGTTTCCGTATTTCAGGATCTACAGGTCAAAGAAAGGCTGCCAACGACTTGCAGGAATAGAATATTGTCATACTTCAAATATATCGATAGAATCATTGAAGACAGTTTGGAGAAGCTGGTAGTAGTGATTGGAAGCGCTGCGAGTAAGAGAATGACCTCCAACAAGGTGGATGAACCAAATAAAAAAGATGACTGATTCCTCGATGAGTGATTGAAATACATTATATGGTATGCTGTACTCATCATGAAGCACTCATTGTATCATTATATGGTATGCTGTACTCATCATGAAGCACTCATTGTATCATTATATGGTATGCTGTACTCATCATGAAGCACTCATTGTATCATTATATGGTATGCTGTACTCATCATGAAGCACTTGTAGGGAATACCGACGTCCCTAAATATTGTCAACATGCACGGTCAACGACCGATGAATCAACCTTTGAATATGTACAAAGATCACATACCAGAACGTCAATATTGTTTACACGCAAATAATATTTACGTCGCATTCCACGGTAGAAAGAGAACGCATCGCGTTGTCTCACCGTTTCGGCAATAAATATTCTACCCACTATATCATTGGCAACGTCTGCGACCACCTCGGCACGCACAGGAGTGAGATCAAGATATACTGCGAACGCATTCACGCGCCCCGTTCTGAAATTCTATATATACCTACTTATCGACAAATAAAGAGCACTTATTATTATTCCCTTGACCATTCATCGCTGTTTACTATTTATCGATTATTCACTTTCACTTTTTCGCATTCCTGAATCGATGTATTTTATTTTAAATACAAAACAAATCAAAATCATCACGACGTATCAGTAAAGCATTGCGCCAAACACTCATTGTATCATTATATGGTATGCTGTACTCATCATGAAGTACTCATTGTATCTTTTATCAAGGTGAAATGTATTGGAAATTGATGTTGTGTAGTACTCCTTAGAATTGCAAGATATTTTTCTTATTTATTTCTTCATTTTCTTTTCGTCTTTTGTTGTAAACGGAGTCTCGTAGTTGAAATCAATTTCCGTTTTTTTCCATATTATTTCGATAGAAATAAAACCGGAATGGATTTTCACATTATCGTTCTAGATCGTCACAATACTAAGCCATCAAATAAGTCTGAGCCAACCCATAATTCCACATTTCCGTAAAGACTGCACTGTTTCTCACCCCCTGCTCACCATAGCACAGATGCATGAGGAGGGATTAAACCCACACAGAGGCCTCCATTGAACCCCCTCAACCGCTCTATGAAGGTGCGTTTTCATATACTTTCAACAAAAAAAAAAAAAAACGCCCAGAACACGTGATAACTCACTCGAACTTAATTCGCTTACTTGAGTTTATTTATTTGTATAGTACCGTTCAATACCTTCGAAATATTTAAAAGTGTGGCCGAAAGATGACACTTTTTCGGCCCCACTTTAGAATTTTTGAGTTAAGATCAACTTGAGTAAGCACATGATTCGCGATTCGTCATAACACATGTACATCACACATGAAGAGAATGCAACACTCTCACATGTTTAGCCCTTGTACAAAAAAAGTAATACCGCAGTACCCGGCGGTAATACATATCGGGCTTAAGAAAGAGCCTGTCGGCCATTATCGGATAATTTCGGCTTTGTAGAGCGTCTCTGTCATTCATATACGTGTTCCGTCGCGATTTGTCAGTCGTTGTCAAGCGTTCTAGGGACAGAGACGACGCTCTACAAAGCCGAAGTTAGCCAATTATGGCCGATAGTCTCTTTCTTAAGCCCGATATGTATTACTTACCGCCGGGTACTGTACACGAATCTAAAAATGGCAGGAAAACGTTGAAATTAGTCGTGTAAATATTACATATCATCAAAGGAAGGCCAAATAAAGTATAGTTAGACCTTCTTCTTCTCAGTGTCATGTTAGGTCCCCCAACGTTGAATATCACCTGAGAGTAGGTATCTTTGTCCCCGACAGCCCGAAAAAATCCCCAACGCTCCTTATACCAGTCCAATCACGTATATTGCGGAGCCAGGAGATTTACCTCCTGCCAACACCTCTTCGACCCTCTATTTTGCCTTGGATAATCAGGTGCAGTAATTTGTACTTTGCTCCTCTAAGTACATGACCCAAATAGGACACCTTTCGGATTTTAATATTAGTCAGCAACTGTCTATAGTTAGATCAAATGAATTTGTAACTGTAAGTGTGGTTACTAGACAAACTATTGTATTTTATCGCATTACTACTTTAGGAACTAGTCCTTAAGGGAAGAGATGATGATGATTTGTCGATAAATAAAACACGTTTTGGATCGCAATGCGGAAGAAGAGAGTCTTTTTTATATCTTTTTAGAATGTGCGCGAGAATGCGCTCGCGATATGCCTACGTCTCGTTTCTGCGAATGCAAAACGATTAATTGTTGTATGTAGGTATCATTCAAATACGGAACTGGCGAGACAGCCGTGGTGCGTTCTCTCTCTAGTGTGGAATGCAGTCCGCTCGGCTATGGGTTGAATGGCCGGCGGGTGAACTTTGGACTTGCCTATTTAGATTGTCGAGGAGTGCGAAGGTCATTTCATCGGTCATTGACCGTATGTATGAATACCCACAGTATCCGAGTGTGCGACCGCCACGCTACTCTTGCCTTAATTCGAACTCTTAACTCGAAACCTCGTGCTGGAAGTCATACGTCATATCAGCTAGACCTCGAAAGTCGTTATTTCAGGGTTTTGTGGATATTATACTCAAATTATTGTACGAGTATTATAGTTGTATATGGTTTAATCTAGTGAACTTTTGCTATATTTTAATTTCTTCTAACTGGAGATATATTAGAATGCCTTAACAACTAGTGTTGAAAACGGTGTTATGTGTTAATTGTTATAGTATTTTCAAACAGGATGGCTATACTATTAGATTTTTTTTCTTGGGAATCATGTGCTATCGGGTGAGAAGCTAGGTCCACAGGGTCTGACATACGGTGGTTACGAGAAGTCTTCGGCTTGGACATACGTGGTCTTCTGATAATCGCTAAGGCTTACAGGACATGCCTGTTGGAAGCACTCCCGGTTTTTGTTTGTGATATCGGACATTGCCACCGTTATCCCTTTCGCATTCCGGCGTGACGCCAGCAGAGAAAGAGCGCTTACGGAGCAGCTCTTTCATCGTAGTATAAACACATACTCCTGTATACCATCACGCTACTTTTCTGTCGTTTTTTTAAGTGAGTGATCCGTTGTACACCAGCAAACTCACCGACCACACCGCTGTATTGGATCCGATGGCACAATGAAGTGAGACGATCGGAGCACACCGACATGCTTCCCCCCCTCTTTTTTAAAAAGAATACTCGTAGATATGACCAAAGTCGTATGTATCCTTATATCCCCGAACACTGGGCGATAAAAATGCATGTTTCATTCTAAGGGTGGGGTTTGAACCGATGACCTGCACGGAAATCCAGTGCGTTACTGCGCGGACAGGCACCGTATAATAACAATGACCTTTTTTTGGGTTTCATCGGGAACTGAAACCGAAAATCTTGGTTGGAAGAACGATGATTTATCAAAAAGGCATTATAGTAGTCCTGTAATCTTGATGGAACGTATAGGGAAATAATTATGAGCTCTAGGTACGGTTATGAATACAGAAACTGATTATTTAAAAAAAATCATGTTAACTGTGAGAATTTACAGAACAATTAATTACCAGACGAATAAATGTTATATAATACATAAAACTGTTAATGTAACTAAATGAAAAGCAACCCTTACATGACTTTGGGCGCACAGAAAATGGCGTATGAGCCTCCATCCCTAAATTCTGCACTACCTCCCCCACACTACCATCCCCACACCGTCGAGTGTGGGCGGTACATTATACTGCAATGCAGTCGCTTACCGAGCCAAGCACTACGATTTTTTTTGCCAAGTTTCTCAAAAGTTTCTGGCTTTTGCACAAAGTTCTGTGAGCTTCCCATTCAGCCAAGAGATTCGCTCGATACAGAAGTGGTGTGGTGGTAACATAAATATTAAAGATGAATACTTTTAGCATAAGACTTGTTTGCAAGTTTTTGCAAAAGCTTTTGGTATCTGTTTTGTTTACTGAATACCGTTTTTATTCTTCGAGAACTTCGATTAATTAATTAAATACCCACTTCTAAACAATGATACCCACTTCTAAACAATGATACCCACTTCTAAACAATCTAAACAAAACTCATCAAGGGGAGTGAAGGTCAATGGCGAGTGTGTCAGCAATATAAGATATGCCGATGATACTGCCATCTTGGCTGATAACATTGCAGATCTTCAAGAACTTCTTGTTAACATTAACGATGCAGGAGAAGAATTAGGCCTTAATATAAATATCAAAAAGACAAAACGGATGGCATTTGGCAGGGCAGATTACTCAGCTATGACATTGCGGCTTGGGAGTGAACTGTTGGAGAGGGTGGAGCAATTCAGGTACCTGAGCAGTATAATCACTACATCTGTCGACCCAGATATTGGGGGGGAAGTGTAGGATTGAAGCAGCCCGTAGTTCATGCAACAAAATGAGATCAATATTTTGCAATGATAAATTGAATCTGAAACTAAGGCAGATAATGTTGAAGTGCTATGTTTGGTCTGTGCTGGTTTTTTTAACCTGGCGAGTTTATTGCCATGTGGCAATCTCTTCCAACCAACCAGAAATATGTTTTTATAGGCCCTAAGTGTTAACCAGACTGGAATCCAATTTTTAAAAATCTGGGTTCCAGCGGGGATCGAACCCGCAACCTCCGGATCGGCAGACAAGTGTCTTACCACCAGGCCATGGAGATTGTCTGTTGTATGCCTCGGAAACGTTGACGCTTAAGGTTCATACTATGAATCGGTTGGAATGCGGTTGCACAGGAGAATGCTTCGTATACCATGGACTGATATGATCACCAATTTGGAGGTCTTGAGGAGAGCTAATTGCCGTAGACAGCTGCTGACAGATATTAATGGCCGCAAGATATCCTATCTGGGTCACATTTTACGTGGAGAGAAGTACGAAATCCTCCAGTTGATACTGATGGGCAAGATCGAGGGACAGCATGGTTCTGGTAGAAGGCAAATATCTTGGCTGCGCAATATAAGACTGTGTAGCGATCCTTACTCCCTGTGATCACAGCGCGAGCCGCTTGTTATTGTTTAGCGAGAACGAGACAGCGACATATCTTCTGCGCCTTTCTACACGTATTCAAAATCATATAAATACGGGACGTGTAACAATAAATATTCATTCCATATTCGGATTACAAACTACGAGTTTTATTTAAACGACGCCCATCCTCATCATCTCCCCATTTCGAGACAACCGTCCCTAAAACTGGATGGTGATGGGGCGTGTGGAGGACATGTTCCGGGTTGCGCAAGATAGAGAAGCCTTTGCCAAAGTGATTGCCAACGTCGGGGGGACCTGATAGGGTACGACATGAAGTAGAAACAATGATTGACATGTTTGGAAAAAAAGTTATTTATTGCGCCTATTTCTTCCTGTCGTATTCCCAGGACTAACGGTTGGTTACCTTCCATTTTTCTTGATTCTATTATGCGCCTTACTGTTCCCTTCCAATCCACCGCAACCCATATCTCCTCGACCACTGTTGAACTAGTCGCAGCCGCCTTTACTTGGTCTGTCCATATTTTAGGGGATCTCCCTCTTCCTCTACTCCTCTCCTGTTATAACCATCGTTTTCAACATTTCCTGTTATAACCATCGTTTTCAACTTGTCCTGGTCTCGCCTTGCAATTGCCCGAGGAGCTAGAGGGTACATTTCAGGCGTATGAAGGCTCTATTAAGGCACCTATTAAGCGTTATTAACCCTCCGTCGGGTGCAATACAAATCCTAACACGTTCGGGCGCAACTCATCTGTGAGATTCATAATTAAATTTCTGCTAAGGCATAAGGGAGAGCTCATCAATTTGAACTTTTCACTCAAACATGATTATATTAGGTCCTTACATATGAAATTGGCGTTTTGCCGTACTGGCAACTTTGATCTCAAATATCTTCTCTTTGGTTAGGAATTCCAAATTAAAATTTATACAGCTATTTACTCAAGTATTTGTGTTTCGAAAATTATAATTCATTTGTTTTTTCCTCAATTGTTTTTTTTCTTTGCGTCACTCAGTTTACAAAATGGAAAACTTGAAATATCGCGTTATTTACGAGTACGAGTTCCACCGTGGCACCAGTGCTGCAGAAACGGCTCGAAGGATTAATGATGTGTATGGCGACGGTGCCGCAAAAGAAAACACAGTGCGTTTTTGGTTCCAACGTTTTCGTTCTGGAAATTTCGACCTGCAGAAAAAGCCCCGTGTACGGCCGGAGACCAAAGTTGATAATGAAGAATTGAAGGCTATTGTGGAAGCGGATCCATCGCAAACCACGTCCGAGTTAGCTGCAGGCTGCGGTGTTAGTGATAAAACTGTTTTAATCCACTTGAAGCAAATTGGGAAGGTGAAAAAGCTTGAAAGGTGGGTACCTCACGAATTGAGTGAAGCAAATCAACAAACGCGCGTTGACTGCTGCGTTGCATTACTCAACCGGCACAATAATGAAGGGATTTTGAATCGAATCATTACCTGTGATGAAAAGTGGATCCTGTATGATAATCGGAAGCGCTCATCGCAATGGCTGAACCCTGCCGAACCAGCCAAACCATGCCCCAAGCGAAAATTGACTCCAAAAAAGTTACTTGTGAGCGTTTGGTGGACTAGTGCTGGTGTCGTTCACTACAGCTTTCTTAAATCTGGCCAGACGATTACGGCAGATGTCTATTGTCAGCGACTGCAAACCATGATGGAAAAGCTAGCTGCTAAACAACCGAGGCTGGTTAATCGCTCTAGGCCACTGCTGCTTCATGATAACGCTAGACCACACACTGCACAACAGACGGCTACCAAATTAGAAGAGCTTCAATTGGAATGTCTAAGACATCCACCGTACTCTCCGGACCTTGCCCCGACAGATTACTATTTTTTTCGAAATTTGGATAACTTCTTGCAAGGGAAAAAATTCAACTCCGATGGGGCAGTCCAAACCGACTTCAAAGATTTTATTGATTCCCGTCCGAATGGTTTTTTTAGTAAAGGGATCGATGAACTACCTATGAGATGGCAAAAGTACATAGATAGCAATGGTACATACTTTGATTAAATAAATATATTATATAAAAAAAAAATCAACTTTATGTTCCTCCCAAACAAAACGCCAATTTCATATGTAAGGACCTAATATAACATTTGTACATTTCTTTGCACTTTTCAAAAACAAAATTTTTTATTTTCTCATATTGTTTTTCTTAAAATAGAAGATAACTAGTTTATAACATTCTCAGTCTTTTGTTGGCAGCTTATCAACACAATTAATGCAATTCAGTAACATCACATTTTTTCAGTAATTTCATATCCACAATAGGTTTGTAAAAAAGATTTAGCATGATAAAAAGTATGTGGAATTAATTGGCACATCTTCATAAGGTATGTTAGGTGTTCATGTGACGAAAATAAAACAATAACTTAACATTAGAAAACACTATGCTAGCACTTTTTCAAACATTATTTAGAATGTAAAATTTAAATTTACTTGTGATCATGAAACGTCTTCACAAAAACAAAAAGGAGTAATCAAAATATGATTAGAAAGTTATTCCTGATCAGGCTCACGCTGAACATTTTCGAAAACCTACTTATAACAATTTTCACATACCATGCGTGCATGTTTGTATTCATATAGTAAATAACGATCAATATCATTGAATTAGGGGCTAGAACATAGATATATGAACTATTGCAGGTATATAAAAATAAATATTGAGAAAAAACAATTAATTTCGGAGATCAAAAATACTAACGTAATCGGGCGCAACTCATCCAGAAGATTTAAACGTCTATCACGGAGACCAACGGTGCACTGGAGAAATAACAAAAATACCCTTGTGTGAGGGGTAGGGAGTCAGGAAGCTACTGAAAGTCCCACCTCTTTGTCGGTAAACCTCGCCCATTGGCACAAAAAAAACTAGGTACCTCATCTCACAGATTAAATGCGCCCGCCCAAGGCTTAAAATAACAAATTTATAAGAGTAAAGGTTCAAAAGCTAAACCAACTTGAAATAGTTCAAAAATATAGTCAAGAGTTGTCATTGAATGCTTCCTGAAACCGGGGAGACTTCTCATTTCTCCAATAGGTACTTTGAGCAAAACTATTCTTATAATAGGTAAAGCGGAAAGTAATGACAATTTTTTTTGATGCGACAAAAAATGGATTTAAACAAAAACTGTACAATATTATTCCGTTAAATAATTACCGTTGTTACCGATGATCTTCCTCCACAGAATAGGCAGTTTTTTAATACCTTATTCGTATAATTCTGGCGGTTTTTCGGTAAAATATGACTCCAAGTGATTTTGGACTAGTTCGAAATTCGTAGATTTTTTGTCTCGAAGGGAATGTTCCATCGACCTAAAAAGACGGTAATCCAAAGGTGCAATATCAGGTGAATATGGTGGAGGCTGCAGAACTTCTAAATCTAGCTCTCTTATTTTGTCCTGCGTAATCCTTGCTGCGTGTGGTCTTACATTATCATGTTGTAGAATTCTTCTCTGATTCTTTACTAAAACTGATCATTTTTTAAGCAGTTCTGCCTTTAATCTTTCGATTTGGGCACAATACACATCTGCTGTAACAGTCTGACCAGATTTTAGTAATTTATAATGAATAACTTCCAAAATATCCAACTTCCAAAATATCCAAGAGTCAATATCGGCTGAGGGGTAGACACAGCTACCTGATTTGTCGAAAACCAATGTTTTTTGTTTTTTTTTTCTCCTCGGATTGGTGTCAAGGACCCACTTCTCATCCCCAGTAATAAATTTTCTAAGAAATGGATCAGTTTCATATCTGAAGAGTGAATATGAACAGATTGTTATTCTTTGTTCCATGGCCGTTGAAGAAAGTTCGTGCGGCTCCCGATTTCCTTGTCTATTTTGTTTTCCGAGCCTTTTCAAATAGTTCTTCACTGTTTTTCATGGACAACCGATATCTTGTGACAATTCCTTGATGGTTTTACGCGGATCGGACCTCACTAATGAATTTAAAGTGTCATCGTCGATTTTAAGAGGTCTTCCTATTTTTGGTTTGTCCTTCGATTCCCTTTCACAACTTTCAATTTTTTGAAACCATCTTTGGCACTTCCGAGGATTCAAGATGTCTCTATAAATATCGCAGATGGTCTGGGTAGCTTATTTTGACTTCAATCCTTTATCGAATAAAAACAGCATAAAATACCGCAAATTTGTCTCTTCAATCTCTGGCTTTTGCAGTTTTGTACTTTGGACCAAAACCAAAAAAAAACATCAAAACAGAAAGGATATTAATCGAGCTTCAAAACGATACCAACCACGACGTATTAACCCAACGGTAACTGGTGGCAAACTGGTTTCAACGTGACGCCTAATGAAAATTGTCATTACTTTCCGCTTTACCTATTACATACGAGTATAGGCAGCCGCAATAAAGACTAGGTCATAACATCCAATCCTACAGGGCTGATTGGGAATAATCTATATTGTCTGGTATTCCTCGAGGGTACACGAAAACATTATTTAGTATTCAAAATTCAAATTAACTCGCCACACCTGTAATTTTAACAAACGTGACGTTATGCCTAAATTGTCCCATTGCTTATTATATTCTCAGTAGTTACCCCGTACCTGAGGAACGCGATATTCATTCATTCATTCAGCACCAATTCCAATTGTACCTTCATTCGGCTGAGCGGTGTGCTTGACACCTATGAAGATCTTGTCGCAGTTTCGACTTGATCGATCCATCGCGATGGTGATCGCCCTCTCACTCTTCTACCATCGATCCTGTTACATCAAATATATCCAAGCAATTACAATCAAGTATCTCCAAGCTGTCATCCCCTCTCTCAGTTACAGGCCAAATAATTGAGGAATACTCCTTTTGCAGATGGTCCAGCACCCAAAAATTGGCACGAAATTGGGTAATTCTTGTCTGGTGGGTTGGAAGAGATTACCATATGGCAATAAATCGCTCTTTGTGTACTTACGATCAAGTGTCTGAATAACTAAATTTTTTTTTATTTGGAACTCCTCTAATATAATTATTTGAGATAGTCGTTATGGCAATAAATCGCTTTTTGCATACTTTACAATCAAGTGTCTAAATAAATTAATTTCTTTTATTTGGAACTTCTCCAATATAATTATTTGAGATAGTCGTTATGGTAATAAATCGCTATTTATATACTTTACAATCAAGTGTCTAAATAAATAAATTTCTCATATTTGGAACTCCTCCAATATAATTATTTGAGATAGTCGTTATGGTAATAAATCGCTATTTATATACTTTACAATCAAGTGTCTAAATAAATAAATTTCTCATATTTGGAACTCCTCCAATAGAATTATTTGAGATAGTCGTTATGGTAATAAATCGCTATTTACATACTTTACAATCAAGTGTCTAAATAAATAAATTTCCCATATTTGGAACTCCTCGAATAGAATTATTTGAGATAGTCGTTATGGCAATAAATCGCTATTTATATACTTTACAATCAAGTGTCTAAATAAATTAATAAATATCCTTTATTTGGAACTCCTCCAATATAATTATTTGAGATAGTCGTTATGGCAATAAATCGCTATTTATATACTTTACAATCAAGTGTCTAAATAAATAAATATCCTTTATTTGGAACTCCTCCAATAGAATTATTTGAGATAGTCGTTATGGCAATAAATCGCTATTTATATACTTTACAATCAAGTGTCTAAATAAATAAATTTCCTTTATTTGGAACTCCTTCAATATAATTATTTGAGATAGTCGTTATGGCAATAAATCGCTATTTATATACTTAGCAATCAAGTGTCTAAATAAATAAATTTCCTTTATTTGGAACTCCTTCAATATAATTATTTGAGATAGTCGTTACGGCAATAAATCGCTATTTATATACTTTACAATCAAGTGTCTAAATAAATTAATAAATATCCTTTATTTGGAACTCCTTCAATATAATTATTTGAGATAGTCGTTATGGCAATAAATCGCTATTTATATACTTTACAATCAAGTGTCTAAATAAATAAATTTTCTTTATTTGGAACTCCTCCAATAGAATTATTTGAGATAGTCGTTATGGCAATAAATCGCTTTTTATATACTTTACAATCAAGTGTCTAAATAAATGAATTTCCTTTATTTGGAACTCCTTCAATATAATTATTTGAGATAGTCGTTATGGCAATAAATCGCTATTTATATACTTTACAATCAAGTGTCTAAATAAATTAATTTCCTTTATTTGGAACTCCTTCAATATAATTATTTGAGATAGTCGTTACGGCAATAAATCGCTATTTATATACTTTACAATCAAGTGTCTAAATAAATGAATTTCCTTTATTTGGAACTCCTCCAATATAATTATTTGAGATAGTCGTTATGGCAATAAATCGCTATTTATATACTTTACAATCAAGTGTCTAAATAAATTAATTTCCTTTATTTGGAACTCCTTCAATATAATTATTTGAGATAGTCGTTACGGCAATAAATCGCTATTTATATACTTTACAATCAAGTGTCTAAATAAATTAATAAATATCCTTTATTTGGAACTCCTTCAATATAATTATTTGAGATAGTCGTTACGGCAATAAATCGCTATTTATATACTTTACAATCAAGTGTCTAAATAAATAAATTTTCTTTATTTGGAACTCCTCCAATAGAATTATTTGAGATAGTCGTTATGGCAATAAATCGCTTTTTATATACTTTACAATCAAGTGTCTAAATAAATGAATTTCGTTTATTTGGAACTCCTTCAATAAAATTATTTGAGATAGTCGTTATGGCAATAAATCGCTATTTATATACTTTACAATCAAGTGTCTAAATAAATTAATAAATATCCTTTATTTGGAACTCCTTCAATATAATTATTTGAGATAGTCGTTATGGCAATAAATCGCTTATTATATACTTTACAATCAAGTGTCTAAATAAATAAATTTTCTTTATTTGGAACTCCTCCAATAGAATTATTTGAGATAGTCGTTATGGCAATAAATCGCTTTTTATATACTTTACAATCAAGTGTCTAAATAAATGAATTTCGTTTATTTGGAACTCCTTCAATAAAATTATTTGAGATAGTCGTTATGGCAATAAATCGCTATTTATATACTTTACAATCAAGTGTCTAAATAAATTAATAAATATCCTTTATTTGGAACTCCTTCAATATAATTATTTGAGATAGTCGTTATGGCAATAAATCGCTTTTTATATACTTTACAATAAAGTGTCTAAATAAATTAATTTCTTTTATTTGGAACTTCTCCAATAGAATTATTTGAGATAGTCGTTATGGTAATAAATCGCTATTTACATACTTTACAATCAAGTGTCTAAATAAATAAATTTCCCATATTTGGAACTCCTCCAATAGAATTATTTGAGATAGTCGTTATGGCAATAAATCGCTATTTATATACTTTACAATCAAGTGTCTAAATAAATTAATAAATATCCTTTATTTGGAACTCCTCCAATATAATTATTTGAGATAGTCGTTATGGCAACAAATCGCTATTTATATACTTTACAATCAAGTGTCTAAATAAATAAATTTCCTTTATTTGGAACTCCTTCAATATAATTATTTGAGATAGTCGTTACGGCAATAAATCGCTATTTATATACTTTACAATCAAGTGTCTAAATAAATTAATAAATATCCTTTATTTGGAACTCCTTCAATATAATTATTTGAGATAGTCGTTACGGCAATAAATCGCTATTTATATACTTTACAATCAAGTGTCTAAATAAATAAATTTTCTTTATTTGGAACTCCTCCAATAGAATTTTTTGAGATAGTCGTTATGGCAATAAATCGCTTTTTATATACTTTACAATCAAGTGTCTAAATAAATGAATTTCGTTTATTTGGAACTCCTTCAATAAAATTATTTGAGATAGTCGTTATGGCAATAAATCGCTATTTATATACTTTACAATCAAGTGTCTAAATAAATTAATAAATATCCTTTATTTGGAACTCCTTCAATATAATTATTTGAGATAGTCGTTATGGCAATAAATCGCTTTTTATATACTTTACAATCAAGTGTCTAAATAAATGAATTTCGTTTATTTGGAACTCCTTCAATAAAATTATTTGAGATAGTCGTTATGGCAATAAATCGCTATTTATATACTTTACAATCAAGTGTCTAAATAAATTAATAAATATCCTTTATTTGGAACTCCTTCAATATAATTATTTGAGATAGTCGTTATGGCAATAAATCGCTTTTTATATACTTTACAATCAAGTGTCTAAATAAATAAATTTTCTTTATTTGGAACTCCTCCAATAGAATTATTTGAGATAGTCGTTATGGCAATTAATCGCTTTTTATATACTTTACAATCAAGTGTCTAAATAAATTAATTTCTTTTATTTGGAACTTCTCCAATAGAATTATTTGAGATAGTCGTTATGGTAATAAATCGCTATTTACATACTTTACAATCAAGTGTCTAAATAAATAAATTTCCCATATTTGGAACTCCTCCAATAGAATTATTTGAGATAGTCGTTATGGCAATAAATCGCTATTTATATACTTTACAATCAAGTGTCTAAATAAATTAATAAATATCCTTTATTTGGAACTCCTCCAATATAATTATTTGAGATAGTCGTTATGGCAACAAATCGCTATTTATATACTTTACAATCAAGTGTCTAAATAAATAAATTTCCTTTATTTGGAACTCCTTCAATATAATTATTTGAGATAGTCGTTATGGCAATAAATCGCTTTTTATATACTTTACAATCAAGTGTCTAAATAAATGAATTTTCTTTATTTGGAACTCCTTCAATAAAATTATTTGAGATAGTCGTTATGGCAATAAATCGATATTTATATACTTAACAATCAAGTGTCTGAATAAATAAACTTCCTTTATTTGGAACTCCTTCAATATAATTATTTGAGATAGTCGTTATGGCAATAAATCGATATTTATATACTTTACAATCAAGTGTCTGAATAAATTAATTTCCTTTATTTGAAACTCCTCCAATAGAATTATTTGAGATAGTCGTTATGGCAATAAATCGCTATTTATATACTTTACAATCAAGTGTCTAAATAAATGAATTTCGTTTATTTGGAACTCCTTCAATATAATTATTTGAGATAGTCGTTATGGCAATATTATATATAGCCTTGCCGTGTGCCCATTTCTTCTAACCAGGCAAAAAATATTATAAAACCAGACCGGAACCCTTTTCAATAGAATTGAGATTTTCATAATTGTCTAGCTGGATTGTGGCCATTTATTCGAATATTTCGCGCGACGACTAAAAATAATTAATATTTTGCTCAGACAAATTAGGGCATTATGCTTAAGGTGCTATTATACAAAATTTAACACGACTTAGGCACGAAATCGAGTAATAACGTTCCGGAAATAACTTATGCCCCCAAAAACCTCTGTGTGATTAATCATCGACCTCAAAAACAGCACAATACCGAGGAGAAAATTAGGTCCTTTAAGTAAATAAGTAAAAATAACGGATAAAGAATTATCGGTGGCCCTGATCTTACAATTAACATTCTCAAATAATTTTTTAATCGTAAAATTTTGTGATTTGTATTCAGAGTCAGACCGCATACGATCCAAACTTTAAAATTAGGTAATTACCTATAAACTACGTGGACTAACTGAAGTAAGTTATGACAAATTCGTACGAAATTTAAATACTAATTTCTTCAGTAAAAAAATAGTTAAGATTTAGTATTCAGCGTTGAAACCGGACTATGAATTCAACAACAAAACCTATGTTAAAAATTAATTCTAAATAAAAGGAGAGAAAATTCTAGAATGTAATAGAAAACGAAAACAAAGCGTTTAATAGTAACAGAGTGTATTGTTCGCTAAGGGCAATGGAAGTGTAGCATATCGCTCGCTATCAGAGCAATGGAAGTCTAGCATATCGCTCGCTATCAGAGCAATGGAAGTCAAGCATATCGCTCGCTATCAGGGCAATGGAAGTGTAGCATATCGCTCGCTATCAGAGCAATGGAAGTGTAGCATATCGCTCGTTATCAGAGCAATGGAAGTCAAGCATATTGCTCGCTATCAGGGCAATGGAAGTGTAGCATATTGCTCGATATCAGAGCAATGGAAGTCAAGCATATCGCTCGCTATCAGGGCAATGGAAGTGTAGCATATCGCTCGCTATCAGAGCAATGGAAGTGTAGCATATCGCTCGTTATCAGAGCAATGGAAGTCAAGCATATCGCTCGCTATCAGGGCAATGGAAGTGTAGCATATCGCTCGCTATCAGAGCAATGAAAGTGTAGCATATCGCTCGATATCAGGGCAATGGAAGTGTAGCATATCGCTCGTTATCAGAGCAATGGAAGTGTAGCATATCGTTCGCTATCAGGGCAATGGAAGTGTAGCATATCGCTTGCTATCAGGGCAATGAAAGTGTGGCATATTGCTCGCTATCAGGGCAACGGAAGTGTAGCATAATTCTTATTTAATCCTCTTTTAAATGTAGCAATTAAAATCTCAAACATATCTAGTTTCTGTTGAATATGTTTTTTTAATCTTAAACTTACACGCATTGATTGATTTTCTTATTCGCGTATCATTGATACAACTCAAGAAAGGGACAATGTCGAACGATATTTCTTCGTCATGAAAAAAAAATAAATTGAATTTGTAAAAGGAGGTTTAAAAAGGGGTGAAATCCCGGAGGTCTGGCAAATTGGTTTTGCTTTATTTGCAAAATCTCCCATCTGGAAGAAGCGGAGAGACGAGTTTAATAAAAATGCTGAATTTGTGAAGCGAATATGGGCGCAAAAATTCGATTTCAACGATTTTTATAAATATTTTCTGGCCGTTTTCGATGTTTTATCGCGGTTTTTCAGACCATTTGTCTTCGGGTTTTAGAAGTTTTCTGCTTACTTAAAGCTTGTAGCGATAGATTTATGATGTTTTTTATATTTATTTACAAAAAATATGAGCTTTTGAAAAATTCTAAAATAAAAAATGTAACACTATAGGGTAAAATCAATACCATTTTATATTTTTAATAAATAAACCTTTATAATAAAAAAAAACACTCACATTATCGTTTCAAGAAATATGGAAGTGACAGGAAAGTCAATCACTATCTAACAGCAATATTATATGTAGGAATAAAACAGATCTCTGCTTAACTCTATCCCAATATCATAACAATAATTGTCAAATATAAAGCTTCCGCACTTCGTTCATAGATGGCAGTACATAACAGTTTTCTCGATATTAATCTGAGCTTGAAAAAAATTTAAAATCTTGTCACTTGTTTTTTCTCATGCGTCTTTCCTTTTCTTGAAAATAAAATAAGAACATGTCAAATTCATTATATATTTTTTCAACACGCTAACCTTAAATTCTGTGCGCGTAGCGAAATTTTGGCGACTTTTTTCTCCTAATGACTCACAAATTCTCTCCCCGAACACGCAAAATTAGCCCGAACTCTCGATTCGGGGATTTTTCGCGTTAAATCTCAAAAATCCCCACCGCGCCATTTGTACTGGGAAGGTATAAAAATGTAAATTTTATTAGCGGGAGCCACTAACGCGGGGATTACATTCGGCCTGGACTGGGGGAAATATTAAATAAACTCCCGCAGGGTCAGACAACCAGGACTCGGATAGGCAATAATGCTTTTACAATCTTGTTCGTATTTTATATTTCTGCACTACTATGCTGAGGTTTATTGCAATTGCAATGGAGAGTGTCTAGCATCAGATAATATAAATTTTATTACTTTCTCTGATCTCGTGACGTCGAGGGACGGATAGAATTATAATGAAGAAAGGTTTATATATTATTAATAGTTAAGGTATTAACATTGTGGAGGTTTAAAGACATTCTACAGTACCCGGCGGTGAATAATACACATCGGGCTTAAGAAGGAGACTGTCGGCCATAATCGGCTAACTTCGGCTTTGTAGAGCGTCCTACAAAGCCGAAGTTAGCCGCATTTTTTAACTGCATTTTCGTCGTCATGTACGAGGCGTATCCAGAAAGTAAGTGTACTGAGGCTCTCACGACAGGATGGATTTTATTTTCGACATGTTGGCTACACTTCCGTGTAGCCTGACCCTTCCCTTCCGCAACGAGACCGGTTCGAGGTCAGTACGTTGAGAAGTGTCGACGCGACAACACGTTTCGTGAAAAATGTAAATCCAACCTCCCGCCAAGTGCGAAATACGCGGTGTCATCCGTTATCTCGTTTGGAAGGGAAACCCTCCGGTTGAGGTTTATAATGAGGTGAAAACTGCATATGGTGATAAAGCTATGAATCGTACGAGTGTGTACAAGTGGTGTCGCGAGTTTAAAAACGGTCGTACGTCTGTGCATGATGATCAGAGGAGCGGAAGACCTTCAATTGTGACTGACGAAATTGTTTTGGGACTGTCAAGGCATAATTTTAATTGAATATATGCCTCAAGGGGAGACCATCAACTCTGCAAGATAATGTGAGACCCTAAAAAAATTGCGGAGGGCGATTCAGAACAAGAGGAGAGGCATGCTGACAAAGGGAGTCTGCCTGCTGCACGACAATGCCAGACCACACACGGCCAACGCCACGAAGAAACTGCTCGCCTCGTTTAAATGGGATGTCCTGAACCATCCCGCGTATTCCCCTGACCTAGCACCTTCAGATTACTATCTCTTTACCTCCCTGAAGCTGCACATGGGTGGAAAAAGGTTTTCAACCGACGAGGAGGTAAAGGAGGAGGTGAAGAAGTGGACGGAGGGGTTGGCGGGAAACTACTTCGAGGAAGGCATAAAAAAGTTGATACCCCGCTTCACCACCTGCATTGAGAGGAATGGCGACTATGTCGAAAAATAGCTTACATATGTACTACGGTAACCACGTAATTTTTTTGTTTAAATAAAAAAAAATGTAACCTACATAAATTTAGTACATTTACTTTCTAGACTTACCTAGTACAATAGAAAAGGCGAAAGATGTGTGTCGAGATAGGAAAGTCTGGCATTCTTCCCTTTTTGCCTACCCCGTCAGGAAAACGATGGTATGTATGTTATATAAAGAAAGAGCTCATTTTCTATACAATGAGCTCTTTCTTTGGGACTATTCCCAGTTCACCTCTGATTTTCCAAAAGTAGTGTTGGGTCCGTCCGGATTGGAATATTTATATGTATATGTAATTCGAGGGTTTCCTAATCCAATTTTCCAGATTTGATGGCCTCGCAACCTTCCACGGGATTAGGACGGCTACAGCCTCAAATCACCTTCAGGGGTTGTTCGTTAATTTTATATGATCTCGCGTTACCTAACCCTTTCCGTCATCATTTTCATCTTCTGCCACTGCGGACCATGGTAATTCAATTTGGGTCTTACTTACTCGATCTATTTCTGAAACTATTCCTAAGTTATATGTTATACTCGTATATTGGGTGTTAACATAAGTTGTGTCCGTTTTTTTTTCAAATTTAAAAAAGAGCACCAAAACAAAATGGTAAAGGTTCATTCGAAAAAAAAAAATCTGCTCTACAAGATATTGTGTTTGCTTTTACATTAGATATATTATTTTATTTGATTACAAGCCTTCAAAATGGAATGTCAAGTAGACGAAAGTGAGCATTTTCGACACCTCCTTCTGTTCGCGTTCAATCGAGAGAATAAAGCTGGCAAAGCTGCTCGTGATATTTGCAAAGTGTACGGTGAAGATGCTATGAATGAAAAGACAGCTCGTCGATGGTTTTTGCGTTTCAAATACGGTAATTTCGACCTGAAAGACATGGTGCGTTCCGGACGATCAGTGGACTTCGATTAAGACCGCTTAAACCATATTATTCATGAAGATCCCCTTCAAACCACATGTTTTGAGTGAAAACAACAAAAATCAATTGTCGAACGTTGATTTTTGTAAGGCCTTCATAGGAATGTTTGTTCGAAAATCAAAATATTTGATAAATACAATGTTGAAACAATGTATGGAGTTTTACGTTGGTAAGACATTTGTAGATTTCGAGTTTGATTGCCGATGGTAATCATCACGTTTCAGTACGTTGCGCACTATTATCGTCTTAGAACATTGAGATACTGTCCAATTCGATTATATATGACGGCCTGAAAACCAGACTGGTACAAGGGATATTTAAAAAAAACTGGTTTAAGTGCTGAAATAATAGCATTTCATATGTTCCTTATTGTACCAAAGAGATCTAGGTGAACTATCGATAATAACGCTATTTGACGGCCTAAAAACCAGACTGTACAAATGACATAAAAAAAAACTAGTTTAAGTGCTGAAATAATAGCATTTCATATGTTCTTTATTGTACCAAAGAGATTTAGGTGAATTATCGATAATAACGCCATTTGACGGCCTAAAAACCAGACTGGTACAAATTACATTACAAAAAAAAACTGGTTAAGTGATGAAATATTAGCATTTCGTATGTTCCTTATTGTACCAAAGAGATTTAGGTGAATTATCGATAATAACGCCATTTGACGGCCTTAAAACTAGACTGGTACAAATGACATTAAAAAAACGTGTTAAAGTGCTAAAATAATAGCATTTCGTATGTTCCTTATTGTACCAAAGAGATCTAGGTGACTTATCGATAATAACCCCATTTCTGAGCGAATGTATCAAGTGACGTTATATGAAGCTAACGAATCTTGTATGACACAAATAGTTGATTTTCTCCCTTTCATCTTTTTGTCGCTTGTACCAGTCTGATTTTTAGGCCGTCATATGGTTTAATGCCCCATTGACTTTGTACCCGCCGTTCGATATCAAAATATTGCTACCCGCCGTTCCTGTATCCTATCCCGATATCCTATTGCTACCCGCCGTTCCTATATCCTATCCCGATATCCTATTGCTACCCGCCGTTCGATATCAAAATATTTTTTTAACTCCAAAATTAAACCAAAAAATAGTCCAAGCAATTTGGGAAAACGGTAGTCGATAAAATACGCTTTACTTCTACCTTTACTTGTAATAAACATTCTGTACGTTTGGAATGAAAAATTTTGCCACTTTATGAGAAATAAGAAACTTTTTTCTATAAAACTTAATATATCTAAAATTGCACGCGATTTTGGATCGTCTCTAGCAGTTATAAGAATGTAATGACCCATATTGTATTGTATTTTAGTCTTTTAGCATTGTGTATTTCGCAACAGCACATTACTCGTGCGTTTACCTTTTGCGTTATTGCGAACGTACTCGTACACCACCATATTTCTTTTGGAGTATGTCTTAAAATGTAATGTTTTTCACAACACTAAAAGTTTAAATGGGCGATAACTTTTAATGACTGGCAGTTTTGGCCCGAAAATGTGCTTTTTCACAGCACTGTGCGTTGTTACGTATTCTCGCTGTATGGGCGCCATAGCCTAATGGTGATGTTGTGATCCTATTATATTACACTTCCGTTTTATACCGGATAACACTTATTGTTACGAAGCAATCTATTTCAACCAACCAGAATATGTTAAGTGATGTCTTAATTTGAGGTGCATAGTCGTGCGGTAATGCATGGATTTTCGTGGAAGTCCCCGCGCTTTTCTACTCCCTCGACACATTTTTCCATCTAGTATTCGAGGGTGTAAGGATATCGATGAATTCAGTAATATCTTCTTCTTCTTCTTCCTCTTCATATAGATCATGATCTGTTTGTTCCGACGCTATATAAATTGTCATTTTGTTACAATTATTATTTGTACAAGAGACGCTATTTACATTATAATTTTGTTACAATTATTATCTGTTCAAGGTACGCTATATACATTGTCATTCTGTTACAATTATTATCTGTACAAGATACGCTATATACGAGTACATTGCCATTCTGTTACAATTATTATCTGTACAAGAGACGCTATATACAATTTTGTTACAATTATTATCTGTACAAGAGACACTATATACATTGTCATTTTTTACAATTATTATCTGTACAAGAGACGCTATATACATTGTCATTTTTTACAATTATTATCTGTACAAGAGACGCTATATACATTGTCATTTTTTACAATTATTATCTGTACAAGAGACGCTATATACATTGTCATTTTTTTCCAATTATTATTTAATTATTTTTTACCCAAGCCAATTTATAAATCATCCAATGAGATTGTTTTGTTGTCAGGGGAAAATAGTACGAAAATGAAAACGGTCTGGGTTACACCAAAACGGTCTGGGTTGCACCAAAACGGTCTGGCCTGCACCAAAATTCGAATTTGGTATATTGCACCCTGAGTCGTCCTATGAAGGCCTTATAAACTTTAATGTTAAAATTTCAGTAAAATATTACTTTTGCGCCATTTAACCAATTTTTTTTGACTGTTAAAAACACTTTTTTTTTAAATTAATTTATATATTGCATGTTTATTTGGAGTTTTAATTACCTTAATAAAATATGTTTTTAACGACGCTGTGTGTGTATTTGGTATGAGGACACGACACGCGTGTTGTCCCGAGTAGCCATATTGCGTCGCTTGGTGTCGGTTGTGTGTTGGCAATATCGCGTTATTTGGACACTTTGCGTGTTGCAGAGTGGAGTGGGTTGGTGAGAAAATTGACATTTCCAGAACTGAAATGGTAGAAAGAAAAATAGTAACTTAACTAAGTGTTAATGGAAACGGTTGGCGTGCAAGGACGGTCAATTTGAATAAATGTTTCGCTTAAAATATTATTTTATTCAGAAATGGATGTTGGATAGCATTCAATTAAATCCATATAATTTCTTCTCCTCATAAGGCGCGTTCTGACGGTTCAAGTTTAGTTGACCGAATAAAGTTGATCAACAAAAGTTGAATGAAATCTGTAGTGAAGGCCTGTTCTCACGGTTCAAGTTTAGTTGACCGAATAAAGTTGATCAACAAAAGTTGAATAAAATCTGTAGTGAAGACGCGTTCTCACGGTTCAAGTTTAGTTGACCGATTAAAGTTGATCAACAAAAGTTGAATACGACTTAAATCAATTTTTGTTCACACGTTTCAATAGAAATTGATTCAATAAACTGTTTCAATTTAATTCAATTAAAAACATGGACGTGGAAAAAATTGAGAGGAGCCAAATAATGTAAAAATGCAAGCATTGAGAAAAATACATGAAGCTACAATGTGACATAATATGGAGTGAAGTGGTAAGGGATGAATGTGAACTTAAGGCTGATGTGTTAAATAAGATAAAGAATATCATGCCATTTCCCTGTCGAGGCAGGCAGAGAGGACATAGCGCCAATCTCGACACACATCCGTAGCCTCTTTTACTTCCATACAACTTCTACGATTTTTCAGACTTTCTAGGTTTCCTTTTTTTTCAGAATATTATTCACCTGATTTAACCATACTTTCCTTGCCCTTCCTTTCACATGCCTTCTACTCACATTTGCACTATTGTTTTGCTAGTCTTTCTTCATCCATTCGGTCCACATGCTTAAACCATCTCAACGTGACACAAACCATCTCAACTATTTCTCAACTTACTTAACACATTAACCTTAAATTCAATTGCTCGGTTTTAGTTTATATTTTAGCAGATGTCCTTGAAGGACGAGATGATGATAGTAGTTGTTGGTAAATAAATAAAATACGTCAATTAGCAATGCGGAAAGAGAGAGAGTGAATGAATCAATGAATAATAATTAATAATGCTTTATTTATCGGTACGTGGGTATTTATACATTTCAGAATGGGCGCGGGAGTGCGCCCGCAATATATTTTTATCTCGCTTCTGTGCGTGCAGAAATGGTCGATTGAAATATTGCAGACATCGCAAATAGTATTGTGGGTAGACAATTTGTTTGCGAAAACGGCGAGACAACGTGATGCGTTCTCTTTCTACTGTGGAATGTATCGTAAATAGTATTTGTGGGTAAACAATTTCAATGTTTTGGTATGCGACCTTTGGACATATCCAAAGGTCGTTTCGTCGGTCGTTGACCGTGTGTGTTGACAATATTCAGCGACGACCGTGGTTCCTACAATATCTTTCCTTGCATTATTGTTTCCATTTGCTTTTAGTTTTGTCTTTTAATTATTTTGGTGTTATGCATTTTACTGTGCGTGGAAGAGATAAACCAGGAAAACGTGGCTGGACTAAATGGATCAGATTTTAATAGAAGGTAAAGTGAGAAGTATGAATAATAGAATATTGTACATGACGAGATGTACGAATGTGGAGGAGGCGAAAGTTGAACGCTTTGATAGAAAAGTTTGGTGATCTGTTCTCTATACCTAACCCGCAATGGACACTGCGTAATGATATGTATGTATTTGATGTAATTTGATTTAACTTGATAGTAAAATAAACTATGTACGAGTATCATTGAAGCTAATCACCGCGTGCTGATCATGCCGTTTAATTGTATAAAGTCCTTTCAAAGTGTAATCTAAATGAATGACGTAACCCATATATGACTGTGCCTTTATATTTGCACAATTGTGCGAAACAATGCATATACAGGTTGTTCCAAATATATACACACTTTGAATAGTTATAAATTCCTTTCTGTGCTAAAAAAAATCCGCCCGTTCCGGTGTTGTGTATTCAATACACATGTGAAAAAGAGCGATTTAAAATCGGAAAAATAAGAATATTCATAGCTAATCGCTTAAATTAATTAAATTTGAAGTCAAAAGTGATAATAATTGAAATTTAATTGCTAAAAACATGAAAAAAAAAACATCGGCCAACATTCAAGAAACGGGCAAAGTGACCACCTCTACCGAAAGCCGCCGACCTACTGACCGATAGAAGCGAGCGAACTGAGATTCTATTCTTGCGTTCCCATATACCGAAGTAGAAAGAGAGTGAGACGTGAATAGCGTCGCTTCCTCACCCATAGCAGTTTTAAGAATGAATATATCTACGTCAGACTGGCACACGTTTGATTGTATTGGTTAATTTATTCCTGATTTTCACAAAATATCTCTGATGTGGTCGATAAGTGCTAATTATTATTAATATTATTTTTTCATTCAATGCGTAAATGTATTACGGAGTAATACCTAAAGTCTGAACCCAGTATTTATTATATTTATAGAGATATTAAAGTTTTTAGAAGCAATGTGTACTAGTTACACATCACAGGACACGAAGGGTTAAAGAATATCTAAGATTAACACTTCAAATGAAATAAGACAGACGTAGGTTATTTTTAATGACTGCATGTGTTCAAATTGACGGTCGATGTGCTTCATGCAAATATCATGAATCATTTGTCTTGATATTTGGCTGCATTTTTTTCAATGGCTGATCTCAATTTACTAACTATCGGTTTTGTGCCATTAACTTTATCTTTGACGAGCCCCCATAAAAAAAGTCCACTGGCCTGAGGTTTGCGTATAGCGGAAGGTTTATCTACGTCCAATCCATCTGTTCGGAAAATTTTCATCAATATAGTCTTTTCGCCATCTTGCTAAACTCCTCGTGAATGCGTGGTACGACAAATTCCTGCTGCAAGTTCAAGACGATCTCCGTGGCCTGGTGATAAGACGCTTGTCTGCCGATCTGGAGGTTACGGGTGCGATGCCCGCTGGAATCCAAGTTTTTTTTAAATGGAATTCCAGTCTGGTTTTCACTTAGGGCCCATTTAACACTTGCCTTACTGTGCTAAAAAAATCCCGCCATTTATATCTGTCGATATTTATAAATGTTTTTATTTCGTAATGACATCATTCAAATCATAGAGGTTTTGTTGAGGAATACATAAAATATGAAGATCCTGCAATCAATATATTTGGAGAAATTAAATAAAATATAAGTCCTGGTCACTCGCTATCCATCACAGGGCGGCAAGTTTTAAACATCTTTCTGGCTGGTTGGAAGATATTGCCACATGGCAGTAAACTCGCCAGGTGAAAAAAAAAAAGTAAACTGCATGGTATGAAAGTGTCTACGTTTTTTTGGGACATTCTATATATCCAGTCCCAATCAGCTGCCGTTCAAGGTTAATCTGTATGTCACGTATGACCTTAAAAGATCCACAATTCCAACCGTATCATAATATCAACAACTACATTAACATCATTTTCAACGATTTCTCATCATACGCTCTACATTCGTATTAGAAATGTATTTATTGTATTTCATATACATTTGATGCTAACCTCAGCAGTAGAAATATTCTACAAATTGTGAATGTAATAAATCATTCGCATTGGATCTGTTACTAAAATAAATTGTGTGGAAAAATGTATTTATGTCTAATTTAAACTCAATCAAATAAAAGTCAACGGGGTACTAAAACATGTACGAGTATACTCGTAACAAACAATATTAAAATCTGCTAAAATGGTAGATAGTCCACAACAGTATTTTAGTGCCAACTTTGATGTATGAGAGGGGATGTGGAAAAGATTGAAAAAAGCCGAATGAATATTATATAAATACGTGTAACTAGAAGAGTGCGTAGGTTGACAATGTATGATAGTGCGGCTTCCAATGTCTCTTATAAAAATATAGATACTTTCTTTCCCCATTATACTTGTATTTTTATTTTCCTTTCTACATGTTGTAAGTGACAAGATGCGCATGTATGAATGAAACTGTCAAAGACGCAAGTATTGGTGTATACGCGTGTGCTGTGATTTCAATGCGTAGGGTGCGCGCACATATCCTGCCTGTTTATGTGCGCAAACTACGCAAACCGTATTCTGCGCTATTTTTATATTTTCTTATACTTTATATAACTTTGAATTGGTGTATTTAATACTACGTGAGAACGTGACTATGGTGTGGCTCTTTATATATATGAAAATCCAGAATGTGGCTCTCGTTGACCTCATGTATGCCCACCCCTGGTATAGTATATCATTTCACCTTCGTTTTATACGTACAATCTGGATGATTTATTGCTATATGTCAATCTCATTTAACCAACCAAAACTATGTTACAGTCTTTGAGTGAAAATCAGATTATAACACATTTTATTAAAAAAATATCTTTAGCCAACGGGAATCGAACAGGTAATCTCCGAGCTGGAAGAAAGACATATTAACACCTAGGTCACGGAAAGCGTCATTCATGCATGTGTACGTGGAAAAGAGGTATAACGTATAATCTTCAGCGTCCATCTATACATAATGAACGTCATTTAGGATAGTTTTAACCTCCACGAAAATGACATGCTATTCTAAGCGATCTGTATTTAGAAACTGAAATTACTTGAAGTGTGTATCCCTTTCAGCTCTTCCATAATTTGAGAAAATACTACCTAGATACTTTGAGAAAATACTACCTAAATAATTTGAGAAAATACTACCTAAATAATTTGAGAAAATACTACCTAAATAATTTGAGAAAATACTACCTAAATAATTTGAGAAAACACTACCTAAATAGTTTGAGAAAATACCACCTAAATATCAGAATCACTCAACTTCCTAATTATGTGTTTTATATAATATTGTAAGTTGTGGGTTGGATCTTTTCTGCATATATGACGTCTGTAATTGAATTCTGCCGTAACTCTGAGCAAACGTGCATGCTGTTCACAAGCAGGAGTGTCGGGCACTCGTACCGTCTGCACGGGTCGTGACTCGCATTTAACTCTTTCGGGTGACGTGAGCAAAATCCATGGACTTCATTATCTCAGTTGAGGTAGGCGCGGATTCGATTGCGGTGCGTGGTGAAATGTTGAAGACATACAGACATACATATCACCACATCATGTTCCATGCGGGGTAGTCGGAGATAGCTGCTTTTCAAACTTTTCTATTCAATTTCACATCTTAGGGAGAAAAATAGACGCCAAATTCACATACTATAATATATATATTGTATTATATGCTTAACTGTTGTCCTTTACTGTCGTGCAATGAGACTCTGGAACCAGTTACAAACCAATGCTAGATGCTTTAAGAAGCGAATGAAAAAACTCTTTTTACTTTAAAATGTTTATGTCTTATGGCTACCCATCTTTAACTCCTTTAATCTCGCCCATCACACGTAAACATACCAATATTGACGACTTCTTTGGCCTAGTTGGTAAGACATCTGTCTCGGAACCTGGGTGTTATTTTTTTAAAAGGATTCCAGTTTAGCTATCACTTAAAGCCTCTTTTACATTTTTCTGGTTGGTTGAAAGAGATCGTTACATGGCAATAAACCCATTAGTTGCACTGTATGTATAAAGTGCAATACAATATGTTTAAAAAATACTATCTAGAAAAACAAGTATATGAACATCCAAAGCAAGGTGAGGATATACAAGACCTGTGTCCGCCCCATAATGACATACAGCATAGAGTCCAGAGCCGACACTGTCAGAACCAAAAATCTACTTCGAACCAGTGAAATGAAGGTACTCAGGAGTATTGCTGGCAAAACCCTTCGTGATAGAGTACGAAACACAGAAATCCTAAGGATGTGTGAAGTTGAAGATATTGTCAGATGGGGACGACAGAGAAGAAGGTTCTGGAACGAACATGTATCCAGAATGGCGGAACCAACAGCTGTAAGAATGGCCAGTATCCCCCAAGCAAGCAGACCTCCAGGACGATCTCCCAAAAGATGAAAAGACAGCTGGCAGTCGACGTCACAAGAGGGAAAACGATGATGCAGGACCATAATATAGTAGACCAACAGGCCTAAAGAAGAATACAATATGGAACTACAAAACGCCTCTATCTAGGTCGGTACCTAGCCCGGTGTGGGATGGGTATCCGATTCGTACAGTCTATCATATATCGAGCGATCAAACTCCAAATATGTTGATGACCTTACATATGTATCAAGCGGCAATCTCAATATCTTATCTAACAGCGAACACTTTGACGTATGTTAATATTTATTTTGTTGTATATATTATTATATGATTTTCGTCGGTGTGATGTAGTCGACGGTTAGCACCCAAGTCACGCGGTCTCTCCAGGTTCGATTCCTGGCTGATTCACTTTCGAACTTGTGATAATATTGTATCTATTTTTTATTATCCTTTACCTCATAAACTACTTGTTATGAATTCAATTGCTATTAAGCAAGAGTTTTTTTTTACTATATTTAAAAAAAAAACGTGTAACCAAAATCGACAGCAGATTAAACCTACAAAACTTTGATATCCTTGTCATGTATTGTATTGTTTTACACTTTCGTTGTATACAGTACTCTTGAACGGGTTTATTGATATGTAGCAATCGTTTCCAACTAACCAGAAACACATTAAACTTAAATCTTGAAAGGCAACCAGAATGGAACCATTTTTTGAAATAAATCTTTATTAACGGAAATCGAAACCGCAACCTTTCGATTTAGAAAACAGGCCTTTTAATAACTAGGTCATGGAGATCGTCGTCTCTTAGATATAACTCATTTTGACACTTTGGCTGTTGCCAAGCTTGTTTAACCCTTCCTGTCCTGTGATGTGTAACTAGTACACATTGTTTCTAAAAAACTTTAATATCTCTATAAATATAATAAATACTGGCTTCAGATTCTAGGTATTCCTTCGTAATACATTTACGCATTGAATGAAAAAAATAATATTAATAATAATTAGTACTTATCGGCCACATCAGAGATATTTTGTAAAAATCGGGAATAAATTCACCAATACAATCAAACGTGTGCCAGTGTGTGACGTAGATATATTCATTCTAAAAAAAAACGCTATGGATGAGGAAGCGACGCGATGCACGTCTCTCACTCTACTTCGGTATATGGGAACGCAAGAAATATTATCTCAGTTCGCTCGCTTCTCTCGCCCAGTAGCCAGCTGGTTTTTGTTCGAGGTGGTCGCTCCGCCCGTTTTGTAAACGTGGTCCGATGTTTTTTTTCATGTTTTCATCAATTAAATTTCAATTATTATCATTTTTGACTTCAAATTGAATTAGTTTAAGCGATTGGCTATAAATATTCTTATTTTTTCGATTTTAAATCGCTCATTTTTACATGTTTTTTGATGTGTATTGAATACACATCACCGGAACGTGCGAATTTTTTTAGCACAAGAAGGGTAAGGTTAAGTGGAGTCGCATCATGAGCAAGTTATTTGCTATTTATAAAATAATATTTAAAACAATGAAGCAAAAAAAAAAGAAGAATATTATCAGTGTCAAAATACTCGAAGCCATATTGCTGTCATTCCAGAGTTCGCTCGAGGTAGGCAAATTTGTCACCTCACAATTTGCCCTTTTCAATATTTGATCTAACACTTTTGACAGGAGCCATTTGGGATTTTTAACTTAGTCCGGCCCGACCCATGTCATATTATTTTAATATCGAGGCCACGACAAAATCGGATCCATAAATTAAAGATAAGAATTTGAGAATCTTCTGCCTTCCATGGAAACAGCAGTTGCTTTAAACTATGTCGAGGCTCTCTATATTATCCTCATAGTTATTTTACTCCTTCATTTCTACACTTGGATTTTTTTATGACATATAACCGCCATCTTAGATATCACATCATACATACATACCTTCACTTCATATCCCTGACAAGTATATAACCGCCATCTTCGATATCACATCATACATACATACCTTCACTTCATATTCCTGATAAGTATATGACCGCCATCTTAGATATCACATCATACATACATACCTTCACTTCATATCCCTGACAAGTACCATATATAACCGCCATCTTAGATATCACATCATACGAGTACATACATACATACCTTCACTTCATATTCCTGACAAGTATATAACCACCATCTTCGATATCACATCATACATACATACCTTCACTTCATATTCCTGACAGGTATATAACCGCCATCTTAGATATCACATCATACATACATACCTTCACTTCATATCCCTGACAAGTATATAACCGCCATCTTAGATATCACATCATACATACACACCTTCACTTCATATCCCTGACAAGTATATAACCGTCATCTTAGATATCACATCATACATACACACCTTCACTTCATATCCCTGACAAATATATAACCGTCATCTTAAATATCACATCATACATACACACCTTCACTTCATATCCCTGACAAGTATATAACCGTCATCTTAGATATCACATCATACATACACACCTTCACTTCATATCCCTGACAAGTATATAACCGTCATCTTAAATATCACATCATACATACACACCTTCACTTCATATCCCTGACAAGTATATAACCGTCATCTTAGATATCACATCATACATACACACCTTCACTTCATATCCCTGACAAGTATATAACCGTCATCTTAAATATCACATCATACATACACACCTTCACTTCATATCCCTGACAAGTATATAACCGTCATCTTAGATATCACATCATACATACACACCTTCACTTCATATCCCTGACAAGTATATAACCGTCATCTTAGATATCACATCATACATACACACCTTCACTTCATATCCCTGACAAGTATATAACCGTCATCTTAAATATCACATCATACATACACACCTTCACTTCATATCCTTGACAAGTATATAACCGTCATCTTAGATATACATCATACATACATACCTTCACTTCATATCCCTGACAAGTACCATATATAACCGTCATCTTAGATATGACAGCGTTCACTATTGATGGCTGCCAAACAAATACTAAACAACGTAGCGTCTTAAAACTTGAAATGTAAGCTTTATAAGTTTAGTACTTTCTACCATAGTATTTTTTTAAAGCAACAACCGCCATCTATACGTCAGGTCGGGTACTTCTGGGACCGCCCTTGTACATACATACATACCTTCACTTCATATCCCTGACAAGTACGAGTATATAACCGTCATTTTAGATATCACATCATGCATACACACCTTCACTTCATATCCCTGACAAGTATATAACCGTCATCTTAGATATACATCATACATACATACCTTCACTTCATATCCCTGACAAGTACCATATATAACCGCCATCTTAGATATGACAGCGTTCACTATTTTTGGCTGCCAAACAAATACTAAACAACGTAGCGTCTTAAAACTTGAAATGTAAGCTTTATAAGTTTAGTACTTTCTACCATAGTATTTTTTTAAAGCAACAACCGCCATCTATACGTCAGGTCGGGTACTTCTGGGACCACCCTTGTACATACATACATACCTTCACTTCATATCCCTGACAAGTACGAGTATATAACCGTCATTTTAGATATCACATCATACATACATACCTTCACTTCATATCCCTGACAAGTATATAACCGTCATCTTAGATATCACATCATACATACACACCTTCACTTCATATCCCTGACAAGTATATAACCGTCATCTTAAATATCACATCATACATACACACCTTCACTTCATATCCCTGACAAGTATATAACCGTCATCTTAAATATCACATCATACATACACACCTTCACTTCATATCCCTGACAAGTATATAACCGTCATCTTAGATATCACATCATACATACACACCTTCACTTCATATCCCTGACAAGTATATAACCGTCATCTTAAATATCACATCATACATACACACCTTCACTTCATATCCCTGACAAGTATATAACCGTCATCTTAGATATCACATCATACATACACACCTTCACTTCATATCCCTGACAAGTATATAACCGTCATCTTAAATATCACATCATACATACACACCTTCACTTCATATCCCTGACAAGTATATAACCGTCATCTTAGATATCACATCATACATACACACCTTCACTTCATATCCCTGACAAGTATATAACCGTCATCTTAAATATCACATCATACATACACACCTTCACTTCATATCCCTGACAAGTATATAACCGCCATCTTAGATATCACATCATACATACACACCTTCACTTCATATCCCTGACAAGTATATAACCGTCATCTTAGATATCACATCATACATACACACCTTCACTTCATATCCCTGACAAATATATAACCGTCATCTTAAATATCACATCATACATACACACCTTCACTTCATATCCCTGACAAGTATATAACCGTCATCTTAGATATACATCATACATACATACCTTCACTTCATATCCCTGACAAGTACCATATATAACCGCCATCTTAGATATGACAGCGTTCACTATTTTTGGCTGCCAAACAAATACTAAACAACGAAGCGTCTTAAAACTTGAAATGTAAGCTTTATAAGTTTAGTACTTTCTACCATAGTATTTTTTTAAAGCAACAACCGCCATCTATACGTCAGGTCGGGTACTTCTGGGACCACCCTTGTACATACATACATACCTTCACTTCATATCCCTGACAAGTACGAGTATATAACTGTCATTTTAGATATCACATCATACATACACACCTTCACTTCATATCCCTGACAAGTATATAACCGTCATCTTAGATATACATCATACATACATACCTTCACTTCATATCCCTGACAAGTACCATATATAACCGCCATCTTAGATATGACAGCGTTCACTATTTTTGGCTGCCAAACAAATACTAAACAACGTAGCGTTTTAAAACTTGAAATGTAAGCTTTATAAGTTTAGTACTTTCTACCATAGTATTTTTTTAAAGCAACAACCGCCATCTATACATCAGGTCGGGTACTTCTGGGACCACCCTTGTACATACATACATACCTTCACTTCATATCCCTGACAAGTACGAGTATATAACCGTCATTTTAGATATCACATCATACATACATACCTTCACTTCATATCCCTGACAAGTATATAACCGCCATCTTAGATATCACATCATACATACACACCTTCACTTCATATCCCTGACAAGTATATAACCGTCATCTTAAATATCACATCATTCATACACACCTTCACTTCATATCCCTGACAAGTATATAACCGTGATCTTAAATATCACATCATACATACACACCTTCACTTCATATCCCTGACAAGTATATAACCGTCATCTTAGATATACATCATACATACATACCTTCACTTCATATCCCTGACAAGTACCATATATAACCGCCATCTTAGATATGACAGCGTTCACTATTTTTGGCTGCCAAACAAATACTAAACAACGTAGCGTCTTAAAACTTGAAATGTAAGCTTTATAAGTTTAGTACTTTCTACCATAGTATTTTTTTAAAGCAACAACCGCCATCTATACGTCAGGTTGGGTACTTCTGGGACCACCCTTGTGCATACATACATACCTTCACTTCATATCCCTGACAAGTACGAGTATATAACCGTCATCTTAGATATCACATCATACATACATACCTTCACTTCATATCCCTGACAAGTACCATATATAACCGCCATCTTAGATATCAAATCATACGAGTACATACATACATACCTTCACTTCATATCCCTGACAAGTATATAACCGTCATCTTAGATATCACATCATACATACATACCTTCACTTCATATACCTGACAAGTACCATATATAACCGCCATCTTAGATATCACATCATACGAGTACATACATACATACCTTCACTTCATATCCCTGACAAGTATATAACCGTCATCTTAGATATCACATCATACATACATACCTTCACTTCATATCCCTGACAAGTATCATATATAACCGCCATCTTAGATATCACATCATACTCGTACATACATATACCTTCACTTCATATCCCTGACAAGTATATAACCGCCATCTTAGATATCACATCATACATACACACCTTCACTTCATATCCCTGACGGGGTAGACAGATAAGATAGAGCACCAGGCCATCCTCTCGACACACATATTTCGCCTTTTCTACATTCATACATCTTTTCATGCAACTCCTATGATTTCTGTGACCTACGTTTCCTTCTTTCAAAATATAATTTACTTGGTCCAAAGATACTTTCCTTGATCTTTCTTTCTTGCGTTTTTCACTCACATTTGCATAATATATTTGTTTTGTTAGTGTTTCTTCTTTCATTCGTTCCACATGCCCAAACCATCTCCGAGTGTTCTTCATCTCACTCAACATCAGTCTTAAGTTCACATTCATCTCTTATCACTTCATTCCGTATTCTAAAGTAATAATAACATAGATTAACATTTTATATAGCGCCGTTTAGAGAGCAGACTCCTCGAGGGTTCTTTAATTCAAGATTCGAACCCACTATTAGTGGCAGATGAAAATATATTGTATAAAAAAAAAGAAAATTGAGTGTATTCAAGTTGAGTGTACGGAAAGGAAATATGTGGTTGCTACCATTAAGTGAAGAACTTCTCCGCACTGCACATGTTTAGAAAACCGCAGAAACCTTACCAAGGAGAGATCATTCTACATCCTAGTGTCAGAGATATGGGTAGCATGTGCAGCTTTATGAAGTTCTTTAACAATTGCCTTACTGTGCTAAAAAAATCCGTCAGCCACGGTGCTGGACACTAAGCGTCCAGTGAAAAATGTATATTTTAAATCAAAGTTATGCAAAATCTGCTAGGTTATTTTTTGTAATTAGCTATAAAAATAATTTTATTATGTATTAAAACGTCGAATAATCAAATGAAATATAAGCCCTGGTCACTCGCTATCCATCACAGGGTGGCAAGTGTTAAAACAGTTTTTTTTTGGTAGGTTTATCAAAATTTATGAGTGGGTTTAAATCCTGAGCTAGAGCGCCCTTGAGGAGAGTATGCTCTATAAACGGCGCTATATAAATCGTTTCTTAAGACACTTAATATATATACTCACCATCTTTTCTTCCCTTGGCAATTGAATGAGATTTTTGGGATGTCCCATAACGTGGGAAATATTATTAATCTTTACAAGTAAACTCTTTAATTTATCGTTATAATCAACAGTAACTTTAATTATTTGCTAAGTCTTTGAAAGTTTTCTTCCCAATCGTCGGGTATGAATTTGGCTCGGTCCATAAATCCGGGGTGGCCCTAAATAATAAAAGCAGCCGGGATCAGGTGTGATGGCGGGGATTCTGCTCGCAAATTACGGATTATTAGCTTAAATAAATAACACATTTACCGGCATTTGCCAAGTTTTAACTGCCGCGAGCGTGCTGGGCCGGCCTGTTGATATACCCAAAGTGTACAGTGCTAAAGGGTCAACAATGCGGGCGGCTGCGAGCTGATACCAATTTGTTTGTGTTGAGAAAGTTTGACATATCTTCTGGTACATGTAAAAAGGCCTGGTGATTGATGGAAAATACCCGAGCCATTTGAGATTTGCAGACGATATCGTTATATTCTCACAAAACCCGAATGATTTTCAGCACCAACTTCAAGAATTGGCAGAGGTCAGTAAAGAAGTAGGTTTAAAAATGAATATATCAAAAACCAAATATATAATGAACAGCTTTGCTACCCCAAATCCAATAAACGTAGATGGAAAGCCGCTAGAACTTGTCCAGGAATATGTGTATCTGGGCCAACTTATTTCCTTTGTAGGTGGCATATCGGAGGAGATAGCACGAAGGACAAAACTAGCGTGGAGCTCATTTGGATGTTTGAACAACATCTTCAAAAGTACTTTCCCAATATTCTTGAAGCGAAGGGTCTACAACCAGTGTATTCTCCTAGTACTTACGTATGACTGCGATACATGGACACTTACAGTAAAGAACACACAAAAGCTCCAGACCGCACAAAGGGGCATGGAGAGATGCATGTTGGGATATACTAAAAGAGACCGTAAACGAAACACCTTGATTCGCAATATAACAAAGTTAGAATACGTTATAAAGGTGTGCAAAAGAATGAAGTGGCAATGGGCAGGACACGTAGCCAGAATTTCAGACTCCCAATGGACATCCGAAATAATCAAATGGTACCCAAGAGGCATAAAGAGGCCCAGAAGAAGACCGAAGGTACACTGGATAGATGAAATTAGGAAGCATGGCAGCATCACATGGCATCAACGAGCAAAAAACCGAACTATTTGAAGTCAACTTGGGGAGATCTTCGTCCAGCAGTGGATCGACCCTGGTTGATAATGATGATGATGATGATGATGACATGTAAAAAAAAGTATGAATATACGTTACATGAATATATGTTACATGGTGTGTTACATTTGTGGGTGTTACATGACCGCCAGTAGGGGTAATATGACTACCAGTGAGTGTGATATTGGCATTTATAACATAAGTATTGCATGGCGACGATTAGGTGTAAGATATTAAATTGTAGGTGTAAACATTACCATCAGAAAGTGTAGCATGGCTTTTCGTAGATGTTAAAATGTCAACCTAAATGTAAACTTTTGGCTGATGTGTTCCGTAAGATGAAGAATACCACTCTGAGATGATTTGGGCACGTGGATTCAATGAATGAAGAAATACTAACAAACGAATTATAAACAGTGCAAATGTGAGTGGAAGGCGTTGTAAAATAAGAATAGGAAAAGTATGACTGGATCAAGGGAATGATATTTTGAGAGAAGGAAATTGAAGAAGTAAGAGGAATTGTAGGAGCTGTATGAGAAGGTGTATGAATGTTGAATAGGCGAAATATGTGTTGAGATAGGAAAATCTGGCACTTTATCCTTTCTGCCTACCCCAACAGGGAAACGGCGTGATATGTATGTATATTCTTTTGAAAAAAATGAGTATTGTTTGAAGACGTAATAGTACCATCAGAAAGTATAACATTGCTTTTCGTAGGTGTTACATGTTAACCTGAAAGGGAACATAGGCTGATGTGTTGAATAAGATGAAGGAGAGCACTCTGACATGGTTTGGGCACGTGGAACGAATGGATGAAGAAAGACTAACAAAATAAATATGCACAGTGCAAATGTAAGTGGAAGGCGTAGTAAAGAAAGAATAAGGAAAGTGTAGGGATCCACGGTCGTCGCGGAATATTGTCGCATACATACGGTCAATAAACGATGAGATTCGCATTCCTCGACAAATTTAAATAAACAGTCCAAAGTACATACGCCGTCCATTCAAGTCCAAAGATCACCCGCCGGCCAGTCATCCCGTAGCGAGCGGACCGCACTACATACTAGAGAGAGAACGCACCACGCTGTCTCGCCGGTTCCGTAAATAGATTGTTACCTACATACTACAATTGACCATTTCTGCATTCACAGAAGCGAGATAGAAGCATATCGCGAGCGCACTCCCGCGCCCATTCTGAAATGTTATAAATACCTACGTACTATGAAAATAAACAATTCACTCTCCTTCCGCATTGCGATCTAACGTGTTTTATTATTTACCAACAATCATAATCATCATATACCTTTAAGGGACATTCCCTAAAAAAGTATGGTTGGATCAAGTGAATTATATTTTGAAAGAAGAAAAAGTACGAAGTGACAGAAATTGTAGTAGCTGTATGAATATTTAAGAAGCGAAATATGTGTATAGACATAGGAAAGTTTGACGCTTTATCCTTTCTGCCTACTCCAACAGGGAAATGACCTGATGATATGTACGTATATCTTTTTGAAAATAAAATGGATACCGATAGGATTCAAGCCCGTACCCTACATACAGGTCGGATGACATGTGTCATACCAAACAGGCCACAAAGGTCTTGCCAACTATGAGAGGAAGGCGTTTACCACTATAACAAACTTAATAAAATAATAATCGAACAAGAAATAACCTAAAGAGGCCCCTAACCCTCGCTTGTATGTGCGAGCGTGTCTGCTCGTATGTGCATGCGAATATGCCCATTACAGACGACTAATATTCCCATGGGGGCGCTTAGCTGTTATCGGCTTTTACCGTATTACCCACTATTTATGTGGATGGATACCCAATACCAGATGTTTTACACTTTACCCTCTATGTGCTTATTATATTGCAGCGATGTCCAACATTTTTAGGTTATGTCATTTTTTCCAAAACTCAAGCCAGTATACAACACCAGCACAAAGACTAAAATAGGTGGATGGCTGCCGCTCAATACTCGAAGATTTCGGTTATGCTTTTCCGGTGAAAAGTAGCAGGGTGAAGAGATTCCTCTTTAGCAGGTAGAAGTTGGTCGTAAGTAAAAACACAGTAGACGTTCAAGAAACTGAAAATATATTTTTGAATGAATGAAACGAGTTCTAAGGCTTAAGAATTCAATTTTTAAACGTGTGCATTTTACTGCACCGTCGATCTTTTGTCAGTGATTTGAGGGAATACCTTTTCCACTGTTGTGTCATATGTGTGTGCAGTGTTATTTATATGTGTATACTTATATTAAGTATTTGTGTGATAATCTCTGGTTTATTTTTAGGCTCGATGAGCCTTTGATTTAGTATTCCATTTTTGAATCAACCATAGTTGGGCATGGTGACTATACTCAAAGGGATACGACAGCTCATGTCAGCGGCCCTGGTGGCGCAGTTCAGGTTAGGCGTCCTCCCGCCCCTCCCGGGGGTCTCAGTGAAGCGACGATGGTGAAGACGGTAGAGTTGAGGTGACGATGCTGGAGAAGAACGCGAAGAAGGCGCACAGACGCAGCGTGCGGCGAGGCTTCATGAGCTTTCTTTGCTCTTTATCTCGTACTTCACTACCGTCTGAGGGACTGTAGGCTGATGACCGAAGATCGTAGACAACAACAACTGCATAGACCCCCGACACTCAACATTAAACAGGGAACTATATACATACATTTTTATATATCAGGTGTAGGTGTAGAGTGTGGGGATGGGAAGGTATCGGCTGCGGCCCGTGTGATTGGAGCTTCCCCGCATTTGCATATGTATTGAAGACATATTCGGAGAGAAAATCGCAGAAAACTCACCGAGGGAAGTCGAGCTTCAGAGGACCTCTGGGCTCTTCCGTTCTGTGATATTAACACATTCGGCTTGTATATATTTTTTATATAATATAAATATATTATTGACGTTTTTCGTTCCTTATGTGCAGACAATTGTTCATCGTAAGCTCCTATATTCGCCCGTGTATGCTGTCATGGCTTGCTAGATACTACGTATCTCGCGCGTTTATCGCTTGCATGAGCCGATCGACTTTTCATAGGAACTATTGCGAAGGCCACGCATAAGGAACATTTCATTATAATAGATACACAACAAGTACATTTTTACATGTCATAGAAAACAAGATTACATAAATAAATTATATGTTTTTGGGTGACGCATACGTCCGATACAGCCAGTGTACTTATATAAAAGCTCCATCACAATAGCATGCCATTAGAATAGTCGACGTGAGCGAGTTCAGATATTATCCCTGGCTTTATCCAAGTGTCTTCATACTGGGGATGCTAAGTTACGGATCATTAGAGAGTGGAAGATCTCTTCGATTGGGTGCCTACTTTTTTTGTATGCTCAGGGTTAATTTAGTTAACCCATCCGTTCTGGACAGTCTTGGTTTGTATATTCTTGATAATTATTTGAGACAACACACCTATAGATTGTATCTTCAACCTATAAGTCGAACCAACCTACCTTTGGAAATGTTGGTAGGTAGAGCAATCACACTTTATAACCGTGTATGTGTATCCTCACGTAGTCGTGTTTCATGTGTCGTTTTTTTAAGCTGTCGAGTTTTTATTGCCATGTGGCAATCTCTTCCAACCAACCAGAAAGATGTTTTTATAGGCTAAGTGTTAACCAGACTGGAATCCTATTTAAAAAAAATGGGTTCCAGCGGGGATCGAACCCGCAACCTCCGGATCGGCAGATAAGTGTCTTACCACCAGGCCACGGAGGTCGTCAGCTCCTTCAGGAAAAATCAAATAAGTCTTATTTTTTTAAATTGTTTTTTTTTTTGTGTACGTGTTTTTTGTCCTTGTTATGTTTGGTCCTTGTGCGAATCAACGTTCCCTCTAAGGTGTGCGCGTGTGCGGCCGCACATCTGTTAAAAATTGTCCGCACACATGTTTCCATCTTTCGCACACATCTCGAAAAAGGAACTAGTAACCATATTTTGATTTGCGCAATTATATATTTTATTTGGTATTTTATGATGGGTTCTCAGGTTTCTTTCTTTGAGATGTGTGCGGAACACGGAAACACCATATAGAGACCACACGCCGTAAGGAAAGAATAGTGTAGAAGGGTGACCATGATTTTTTATTTATTATATATTCAGATTATTTAGTTTATTTATTTATTATTTATTCAAAAATACAGAAGTGGATTTTTTGTTTAGAACAAATATTTGTTTACCGATACAGAAAAAGAGAGTTTGAAAGAAACAAGAAGTTTTATTTATTTCTAACAAACCTTTTATTTTATTTACAAATACACAATTGAAAATTTTAAAGAAAATATATTGTTTTATATATAACCTACTTATTTGACCGAAGTAGAATGAGAGTGAAACGTGAATAGCGTCACTTCCTCACCCATAGCGGTTTTTAGAATGAATATACCTACGTCACATAGTGGCACACGTTTGATTGTATTGGTAAATTTATTCCCGGTTTTTACAAAATATCTCTGATGTAGCCAATAAGTGCTAATTACACTGGTTAACAATTTTTATCTTTTTGTCTGTAACAGAGATTAAATTAGCTGATTATTACTAAATCGACCCTGCTGATTACGAAAATGGCAGCGAAAAGTTTGTAACACGTAACATTTTTGTGTAACAGAAAGGGGGGGGGGGGAGGGGTGTTTTAATAAAATAGTACGTTTTTGCGCATTTCGAAAGTCGTAATTACAACAATGAAAATAAATAAATTCCAGAAATACTAAATTTAGACACAGAAAACAATTTTATTACGTAGGAAAATAAAAAAAGGAGAATAAAATATAATTACTATAAGAAAAATTGACCTTATATACCAATTTTTGTTAAGAAAAATAGCCTTTTTTATAAAGTTGATCGAATCAACTATTTTTTTCGAGATTGTATATTAAATTGAATGAATACTCAAATAAGATAACTTAGAAACCCCTACATAACAGTAAACAGCCATAAACAGATTACTAGCAACATTTTTTTGTTTCAATATGAAATACTTACAGCTATTTTTCCCCTTTTGTACTTTGTGTCACCTTCTCTGAATAAAAACCAACAGTAGTCCCCCATCATATTATAATCCCACCTTCCTTGATATCATTGTTCCATTCTGTGAATATCCTGATGGAATTTTTCCCCTTGTTTATAACTTAAAGCTCCTAAGTTCTCTGTGAAAAAGTCTAGATGGGAATGCAGGAAGTGCATTTTCAGTGACATTCGACATCCTAGCTTCTGGTAACTGTAAGAGTTCTTGTACAAGCTATTCGTAATTGTCAACTTAATTATTACCTAGGAAACCACTAACAACTCTTCCAAAGGCTTTCCAAGCTTCTATTTATTCAACACTTAATTTTTTTTTCGAACTTTTCATCTTTCAAAAGTTTCAGTTTCAGTCAAAAACTAATTTCAAGTTTTTCTCTTAAAAGGTACGTGATGGAACATTTTCAAGTTCATATTCGTTATCAGCACACAAAAATTGATATAATATGACCATTTTCACCCCTGTTACAAAAACCTTGTTAACTAGTGTTATTATTTATATTATTTTTTTCATTCAATGCGTAAATGTATTAGGTCCTTACATATGAAATTGGCGTTTTGCCGTACTGGCAACTTTGATCTCAAATATCTTCTCTTTGGTTAGGAATTCCAAATTAAAATTTATACAGCTATTTACTCAAGTATTTGTGTTTCGAAAATTATAATTCATTTGTTTTTTCCTCAATTGTTTTTTTTCTTTGCGTCACTCAGTTTACAAAATGGAAAACTTGAAATATCGCGTTATTTACGAGTACGAGTTCCACCGTGGCACCAGTGCTGCAGAAACGGCTCGAAGGATTAATTATGTGTATGGCGACGGTGCCGCAAAAGAAAACACAGTGCGTTTTTGGTTCCAACGTTTTCGTTCTGGAAATTTCGACCTGCAGAATAAGCCCCGTGGACGGCCGGACACCAAAGTTGATAATGAAGAATTGAAGGCTATTGTGGAAGCGGATCCATCGCAAACCACGTCCGAGTTAGCTGCAGGCTGCGGTGTTAGTGATAAAACTGTTTTAATCCACTTGAAGCAAATTGGGAAGGTGAAAAAGCTTGAAAGGTGGGTACCTCACGAATTGAGTGAAGCAAATCAACAAACGCGCGTTGACTGCTGCGTTGCATTACTCAACCGGCACAATAATGAAGGGATTTTGAATCGAATCATTACCTGTGATGAAAAGTGGATCCTGTATGATAATCGGAAGCGCTCATCGCAATGGCTGAACCCTGCCGAACCAGCCAAACCATGCCCCAAGCGAAAATTGACTCCAAAAAAGTTACTTGTGAGCGTTTGGTGGACTAGTGCTGGTGTCGTTCACTACAGCTTTCTTAAATCTGGCCAGACGATTACGGCAGATGTCTATTGTCAGCAACTGCAAACCATGATGGAAAAGCTAGCTGCTAAACAACCGAGGCTGGTTAATCGCTCTAGGCCACTGCTGCTTCATGATAACGCTAGACCACACACTGCACAACAGACGGCTACCAAATTAGAAGAGCTTCAATTGGAATGTCTAAGACATCCACCGTACTCTCCGGACCTTGCCCCAACAGATTACTATTTGTTTCGAAATTTGGATAACTTCTTGCAAGGGAAAAAATTCAACTCCGATGGGGCAGTCCAAACCGACTTCAAAGATTTTATTGATTCCCGTCCGAATGGTTTTTTTAGTAAAGGGATCGATGAACTACCTATGAGATGGCAAAAGTGCATAGATAGCAATGGTACATACTTTGATTAAATAAATATATTATATTAAAAAAAAAACAACTTTATGTTCCTCCCAAACAAAACGCCAATTTCATATGTAAGGACCTAATATTACGGAGGAATACCTAGAATCTGAACTCAGTGTTTATTATATATATAGAGATATTAAATTTTTTAGAAGCAATGTGTACTAGTTACACATCACAGGACAGGAAGGATTAATGGGGTTTGGTGTATTGGTTAGCAAAATAACACCTTATCGAAGATAATTTATTCAACAATTCCATGCAAATACCTTTAACGAATTTATTGCTTTAAAGCAATTGCTTCCCATCAATCAACTTTTGTTTCATAATTATTGTTGGTATCCATGACCATGTCTTGACCGTAACGTATGAAAAAAAATGTATGTGCTCTGAAAGAATGAAGTTATTTCTCGCGAAGACGTGAAGAAGAATTGTATTTTTAAGCACTCAAAATAATGTTGACAGAACGTAAGGCCTCGGCCGCACAGGTAGGAGCCTCGCTTGGTGCATAGAACTACGCTGCGAGCTAGGTGACATATCCTAGCGAACCAACGCACCGCACACTATCGCAATGGCCGCACTGTACGCTTCGCGCCACACTACATGACGATTAGTCACCTAGTGAGTCTCCTAGCGAACAGACGTGTTGGTTAATTTTATTGTGTCACCCAGTGATTTTACAAAATGGAGGAAGTTTTAGTAACAGCTGTGTGTAAAAGGGAGCCTTTGTGGAACCCATCGAGCAAATTATACAAAAATGTACCTGTAATAAAATCACTTTGGAATGAAGTTGCACAGGAAGTAAATAAAGATATTATTGTAAGTTGTAATGAAATTGGTTAGTTTTGAGAGTGGCATCGTTTGTTGACTTAACCGCTCCCAAATGTCAAATAAATTGGTGCGAAGCACTTTGGTGTGGCCAAGCATGAAGTCACCTAGTCTATTAGTAACGTAGCACCTACCAAAGCACTTTGGTGTGGACTTAGCCTTAAGGTTCCTTCGCTGTCTTTTTATGCGTCATTGAAGTCTATTTGGAATATTTAATAATATATCTGTGATTCTTGTAATTATATTAATCTCCGCTAACGTGTTTTTTGTTCTAGTCCAAGTCTCTTTTATTATGTTATTATATGGAGTTATACAAAGTTAAATCCGAAACCTTTGATAAATCATTAAAGTCTGATTCCTAATAATGCCCGAAAAATATAGAAGAAAAGAGTCTCAATTTGGTTGATTTCGTCGGATAACAAAACATCATGTTCAGTGCCTAGTCCAGTGGTTCTAAACTCGAAGTTCCGATAATTGGGGCTGAAAACAATCTTATCTCGCTCTTTAATATGTCCACATCGTCAATTTTAATATACTAGAGTCAACCCGTGAAATATTCACGGAAGTAAAACAAATTCTACATTTATGAAAATATATATTCATAAATATAGATTTTTTTTATATGTCATTTATACATCGTCCCCTTTTACACCGGTTCAAAAATTGTTAGCTAGGTATTTAAAATTCGTTCAGTTATCACGGACCCACCGAGATTTAAATTTCGAATTACTTTCGGAGAGAATCCAAGTATTCCTCTCTCGCTCTCTTGTATTCAAAATTCAATTCTCGTATTCTTTCTTCGATGACAAACATCGTATGGGCTTTGGCCTATTTGTACTATGATTGAAAAGTAACATTAATGAAAACAAGTATATTTTTTTCCCGCATTTATCAGTTGATTCTTTGCTAACCTTCGTTCGGAAAACGGAATTTCGTTAAAGGAAAAATAATTCCCCGTCAAGTGTACCGTACGAATGGATGAATGAATTAGGACATTCGATATAATTGTGCTTATAGCGAATTATATTATTTTTTAAGTAGATTTAAATATATCTGTTAGCTCGAGTTTGGCAAATTCAATGTCTCCGATATGTTCAATGTTTCTATTTATATAAAATATTTATTATTTTTTAAGTAGATTTAAATGTATCTGTTAGCTCGAGTTTGGTAAATTCAATGTCTCCGATATGTTCACTGTTTCTATTTATATAAAATATTTATTATTTTTTAGTAGATTTAAATGTATCTGTTAGCTCGAGTTTGGTAAATTCAATGTCTCCGATATGTTCACTGTTTCTATTTATATAAAATATTTATTATTTTTTTAGTAGATTTAAATGTATCTGTTAGCTCGAGTTTGGATAATTCAATGTCTTCGATATGTTCACTGTTTCTATTTATATAAAATATTTATTATTTTTTTAGTACTCGTAGATTTAAATGTATCTGTTCGCTCGAGTTTGGTAAATTCAATGTCCCCGATATGTTCACTGTTTCTATTTATTTAAAATATTTATTATTTTTTTAGTACTCGTAGATTTAAATGTATCTGTTCGCTCGAGTTTGGTTAATTCAATGTCCCCGATATGTTAACTGTTTCTATTTATATAAAATATTTATTATTTTTTTAGTAGATTTAAATGTATCTGTTAGCTCGAGTTTGGCAAATTCAATGTCTCCGATATGTTCACTGTTTCTATTTATATAAAATATTTATTATTTTTTTAGTAGATTTAAATGTATCTGTTAGCTCGAGTTTGGTAAATTCAATGTCTCCGATATGTTAACTGTTTCTATTTATATAAAATATTTATTATTTTTTTAGTAGATTTAAATGTATCTGTTAGCTCGAGTTTGGTAAATTCAATGTCTCCGATATGTTCACTGTTTCTATTTATATAAAATATTTATTATTTTTTTAGTAGATTTAAATGTATCTGTTAGCTCGAGTTTGGATAATTCAATGTCTTCGATATGTTCACTGTTTCTATTTATATAAAATATTTATTATTTTTTTAGTACTCGTAGATTTAAATGTATCTGTTCGCTCGAGTTTGGTAAATTCAATGTCCCCGATATGTTCACTGTTTCTATTTATTTAAAATATTTATTGCAAATACAATCTGGCGGGCTTATTGCTAGGCGTCGATCTCTTCCAACCAACCAGACAAAAGTAAATTAAGCAAATTACGTGGTCGCATAAATCATTCAAATAACTATCCATCCTCACGAAATCCATAAACACATTCGTGAGCATATGCCCACGGACCCCACAAAGACGGACAATCACTCGAACATTATTTTTCATATAAAGTGTGATATCATCAATCAAAAGAAAAGGAAAGGATGGTGGAGAGGAAAGGAAAAGAAAAATAAGGAATGAAACACGTTACTTTGCTGAAATTAAGAGTTTTTTCAGTCGCTCCATTGAAGCATGCCAAGGACGGAGCGATTCTTATATTGGTTTTCTATACTGATACCTAATTTCAGTGATTTCCCAATCTATACATTTTATCAACCCCTAACTCACCTATTTCCTGTTGCACGGCGCTGAAATTAATGGGAAACTACAGAGCTGCTAACTATTCCTTAGACTTTAAATGACATCGTTGTGTTCCTAATACAACGTTTAGTAGAATAATTATGTGTTTATTCTATAGGATATTCAGAATGACTACTGACAATGGAGGAATGTCAACTTAGGGTTGATGTGTTAAGTAAGGTGAAGAAGAGCACGCTGAGGTGGTTTGGATATGTAAAACGAATGAATGACGAAATACTAACAAAACAAATATAAATCTCAAATGTGAGTGAAATGCTTATGAGAGAAAGACCAAGAAACTTATGGTTAGATCGAGTGAATGGTATTTTTAATGAAGGAAATCGTACAAGTTGTATAATAATGTGTTTGGATGTAGATGAGACGAATGATATGTGTCGAGATAAGAAAGTAGGGTGCTCTGTTATTTCTGCCTATCCCGACAGGGAAATGGTGTAGTTGTATGTATGTGTAATATGCAAAAATATAATCTAGCGCTTGCGAGCTGCACTTGGGATATCGCTGGGTTACAGGATAATTTTCAAGGTAGCATACCCTAGAGGAATTGAAATACGATTATATTATAATACGTTTAAAAATGAATTGAAACATAGAACCTTTAACCGAGGGCATATTGTATTGCTTACTACCGATTCATGTTTAAAGCTACTACCGATTCATGTTCATAGTGGTTAAAATTATTATAATAATGTGAATAAAATTAAATAATAATTAAAATAAATAATAATTACTTTACTTTCTTCTCAAGGATGTTAATTATTTGTGCTAAATTGAACTGTTTTTTTAGCGGGAATCGAATTCATATTGATGAATAAATTAACACAGTAAGGGGTAAAATTTCCCGACCAACAATATGGTATACAAAACGTGATTGTGATTTTTTTTCAATATGTCCAACCTGTAGTTCAATACATTTTTTTCAATATGTCTAACCTGTAGTTCAATACATTTTCTTCAATATGTCCAACCTGTAGTTCAATACATTTTTTTCAATATGTCCAACCTGTAGTTCAATACATTTTTTTCAATATGTCTAACCTGTAGTTCAATACATTTTCTTCAATATGTCCAACCTGTAGTTCAATATATTTTTTCAATATGTCCAACCTGTAGTTCAATACATTTTTTTCAATATGTCAAACCTGTAGTTCAATAGATTTTTTTCAATATGTCCAACCTGTATTTCAATAGATTTTTTTCAATATGTCCAACCTGTAGTTCAATACAATGTTTTCAATATGTCCAACCTGTAGTTCAATACATTTTTTTCAATATGTCCAACCTGTAGTTCAATACAATTTTTAGAACGAAGAATTATTTTTTCAATACCAACAAAAAGTATTCTGAAGTTTTGTTATAACACTGCGGAGATCACTTCTTTGTCATTTTTTTATTTTTTACCACGCAAATCGGATTTCAATTCTAAAAATAAAAAATAATCGCCAGTCGGAAATATAGGGTGGGTGGGTGATTCGATTTATGGAAACCATTGTATTTTGTAAACTTCTGCAATAGCGAAACTGTGTACTGACGCATTGTTTTACATATTTTAATTGGTGTATTAATGACGGATAATACTGACTGCATATAATATTAACTGCAGTATTTATATCTTTGAAATCATTTAGAAGAATTCATTGACAATCCCAAAAAAATGTTGCCAGTATCTTTTTTTGGACTTGTTTCACCTTGGCTTTTTTAGGCCGTGGTGATCCCGGATGACGCCACTAAATCGAGTTCCGTGTCGACAAATATCATGGAATAAAACCATAATTGAATTCATAATAACAATTTCTTTTTTCTTCTATCGCAGAGAATTAAACATGCATTGCAACATTTAACACGTCGTTGCCTTTGGACAGTCCTCAACATTTTTGGCACACATCTTGCGCTCACCTTATTCATGCCAAGATGATCGTGTAGAATTTGAAGCACTGTAGTTTTGAATAGCTCTCGCCTTGCTTATATTTATTTTTATTTTAGTATTTTATCTTTTAAGACTTGCTCCTGAACTAATGCAACTTTTTTTCTGGAGTGAGTGCTACTGTTGGTCTTCCTTGACGAGGGACACCTTCAATCGAATCTCTATCCAAGTGAAACTATTAAGCCCAGTCTTTCACAGTGGATTATATCGGGCTTTTCCCCTCTTTTGATAGAATTTTGATAACCGCGCGATAATCAATGTTTGACATTTCAGAATATAACGAAACAATATGTCTTCTATGGGCTCTATTTGACATACTACTGAAAGAAGGGGTACCTAATTTTGACTTACATCACCTGACATAGTGTCTGTTCATGCGCGCTCTAAATTATTTGGACTGGAAAAATGTTGATTATAAGGATATATTTATCTTAAATTGTATGTTTTGAAAGAAGATATTGACACGTTACTATTTCGTTTTTTAATTGTAACTGCGATATGTAAAGGGCATTTAAATGCCCTTTACATATTTTGTTGATACACAAATAAATTAAGGCTTAGCTAATTGGGGTCACGAGAAATGACAGGCAACAAACCCAGGATAAATATAATAGGTTAAAAAGTAATATGTATGGTATGTAATGCTAGCAAGGTAAATATTTTTTTAGCAAGGTAAATGTACTATATATACGACTGGATGTATATTTTTATACCAGTAACTTTATATAGATGTATGTTTTTATACCAGTTATTTTATATAGATGTATATTTTTATACCAGTTACTTTATATAGATGTATATTTTTATACCAGTTACTTTATATAGATGTATAATTTTATACCAATTACTCTATATAGAGTCTTTCAAATTGAGCGGTTTTTTTAATTCTTGGATAAAACACATATGGCGTCGCGAACTTGCCTGGGTCTTATGTCATTTGAGAAGTGTGATGTATGGCATTTATAAAAAGTCGTATACAATATGACGACGTGTTCAAATTGAGAATTATTGTATCTATTGTAATCTCTGGAAACGGTGACGTTAATTGCCCACCAAGATCATGTGATCTGACACCGTTGGACTATTTTCTCTGGGGTTACGTGAAAATCCAGGTCTATAAGAATGACCTCCAATCAATTCCTGAGCTGAAGGACGAAATTATTCGCGTTATTGGTGAGTTAGTACCGTAATTATGCCAAAATGTCATCGAAAATTTTGACAAAAGAGTGAACATGTGTGGAGCTGCAAGAGGGGGACATTTGGCGGATATTGTTTATTGTGTTTAAATGTCATATATTATACTTCAATGACCAATAAAAAGTTTTTTGAAATCAAAGCAAATTGTGTGTTTTGTTCAAGAATTAAAAAAAAAATATTAAAAAAAAACCGCTCAATTTGAAAGACCCTTTAGTATATTTTTATACTAGTTACTCTACTATATAGTCTACTCGTATATAGAAGTATATTTTTATTATTTGGTTTCACATTATTTTAACAATTTTATTTGTTGTTCTTCTGATATTTTTCCCTATGATTCTTTAATATGGAATAATTATGGGTCTTAGGGATTGCACTACATTCTTCGAAACATGTAAAAAAATTTAATTATTCATATTACATTCGAAGAAACCCAGGTTTATCTTGATAAGAGTATATTTGCGTTGCCCTGTTCGCTAAACTCGATCGAACGAACTTTGTATGCGTAAAGGATGTATGAAAACAAGATTGCCATATGAATTAATTAATGAACTTGGAATTAATTAAATAATTTTTGGGGTGAAATGTCCGTGATGATCGATTGAAACGATCGTTCTTTCATCACTTTTGCAAATAAAAAAAAACAAACTTTATCAAAACTCCTTACTTATAGTCTGAGTGACCTGTACATGCAGTGGCCTGAATATTTAATCCAACCCGTGATGATAAGCCGTCATGTCATAATGGGCCGGGGCCGGGCTAAATTATTTATAGGGGAAACTTTTCCAATAATCAGCGGCACTCGTATAGCGGGAGGGCACGAACCAGAATTAGTGACGAAGAAACGAAGTAGAGTAGAAGAAACTTCAAGTTTAATATAATCTGTAAGGGGATTACTTTTAGCCTTCCAAAAATAATGTATTGATGTTTTCCTAATTATTGCATGAGGAAACGAGAGGAATGAAATTATTTTTATTATTCAATATAGTTATTCACACATTGTAATTTGTTTTTATCAAACACTGTTTATTCCACTTTACATGTTTGATAAAGCAAATTACAATGTATTATTTATAGTTAAGGCATTAACATTGTGGAGTTTTAAAGACACTGTAATTTGTTTTATCAAACACTGTTTATTCCACTTTTTGTAACGGTATAACCCTACCGGTTTCAAGGGTTTCACCTCATCATCAGGGGAGCACAAACAAGTCTTGTTTGTACTCCCCTAATGATGAGGCGAAAGCCTTGAAACCGGTAGGGTTATACCGTTACAAAAAGTGGAATGAACAGTGTTCGATGAAACAAATTACAAAAAATTACAATAACTATAAATAATATAATTTATTCATGCATATCATCACGTCATTTCACAGTCAGAGTAGGGAGAGAAAACAGAGAGTCAAAATTTCCTATTTCTAAACACATTCTTCGCCTCTTCCACATCTACTATATACACTTTCTCATACAACTCCCACGATTCATCCGACTTTGAACGTTTCCTTCTTTCAAAATATTCACTTGATACAACTATACTTTCTTCGGTCTTCCTCCTCAATGCCCTCCATTTACGTTTTCACTTTATATTTGTTCTTTCTTCATTAATTTATTATACATACTCAAACCATCTCAGAGGGCTCTTCTTCTCTATTAGCCTTAATATCCAAGGTTTCAAGGGTTTCACCTCATCATCAGGAGAGCATAACCATGACTTGTTTGTGCTCCCCTGACATCTGTTGAACAGTTATTTCCCAAAAACTCTCCGCTCTTGGCCGAAATTGTCCCGTGCCTCCCTCACCCCCCAGCTTCCAACCGTTGAAACGTGTATATCGGTACCAATTCGAACAGCATTTAGTCTTGTTTGCGCTCCCCTGAAGATGAGGTGAAAACCTTGAAATCGTTAGGATTATACTGTTATATAAAGTTAAATAAACAGTGTTGGACTTACCAAATTACAATGTCTTGAAACCTCAACGGTTTTAATACCTTTACTATAAATAATGAATTAGCCTTACGTTCACTTTCATCCCCGATTACTTCTGAATACATAGGGTGACAATGTATTCTTCTCAGCACACGTATTTCTACAGAATTAATTCGGCTATTTCCAGTCTTTTTCCACGTCCACGTTTGCACAGATTAGGGAATACAATAAGGATGTTATAATTTTCAGTTATTCCTGACGGATGCTGAAATCGGGAATATTTTAGGTATCTTGATATTGTTGTCGTATTTCTTTTTAATTAATTAAAATTATAAAACAGTTTTTAGATGAACAGTTTTTGTTTTGATAAATTTTTTTAATGTTGCATAGTTATTATTGAATTTTAATATTTTGTAAGATTCAAAATTTATTAACATGGTAGTGTAAATTACATGTTATATGTTCAGAATGCAACAAACTAGACGTGCCATACAGACAGCTGAGATGAAAATGTTGAGATGGATGTGTGGTGTCACAAGGCTTGACAGGATCCAAAACTCCCACATCCGTGGGAGTCTAGGTGTACGCGACATCTCTGACAAGATTCAAGAGAGCAGGCTGCGATGGTATGGACACGTCAGCAGAAGACCGCCAGAGTATATAGGAAACAGGGCGCAGACACTTGATGTCCCTGGTAAGAGGTCCCGAGGAAGACCCAAGCGCAGATGGCGCGAGGTGGTTGGGCGGGACATGAGGGACGCAGATATCGCTCGGGAAGATGCACAGGATCGGGCGAAGTGGCGGCGAATTATTGGAAGGGCAGACCCCACCACCATGTGGGAATAATAATGCCAATGAAGAGAGAGAGAGAGCAACAAACTAGATAACTTCCGTGACTTATTTAGTAAGACACTTGTATCCCAACCCGGAGGTTGCGAGTTTGATTCCCGTTGGAACCCAGGTTTTGTTTAAAAAAGGATTTCAGTCTGGTTTTTATTTAAGACAGCTTTAACATATTTCTGGTTAGTTGGAAGATATTGCCACATGGCAATAAGCCTGCCAGGTTGTAATGTATGCAACGAAAGTGTAATACAATACAAAACGAATGAGGTAATAAATAACCTGTATCTTGTAGGATGTCTTTTTATCAATATTTTCGTTCCAATATATGGTTTCGGTCCAAAATTTCAAAACATTTTTAAATCGGTCATAAAGAAATTTCACGCAATTCAATAAAAAAAACTAAGAGATTTGTCAAATCTTTTTGTATCATTTAACACGATAATAAATAAACTGATAAAAGGGTTTTTAAAGCTTATTTCACTAAATTATTATACACTTTTTTGCCTAAACAACCCCCTTTTGGTTTATCTTATAACGTATGTACGTTTATTTATTAACGAAAACCCTTTTAATGAGCCTAAAAAGGCATACTTAAAGGAAAACCAGAGGCATTACACAGACCACCCTTTTTGGAGTAGGCAGAGAGGAAAATTCCTTTCCTTCCTATTTAGCTTCATCTCGCCCACATCCTTTATATCTCGTCATAGAAGACCTTATGTTTCTTATATTTTTCAATTTACCTGTCATTAATTAATTGACTGAAAATATGATTAATAAATTTAAAACTTTTTAAAGTGAATGATGATACGATGTTATTGAGTAAAAAGTGAAAGATGATACGATGTTATTGAGTAAAAAGTGAATGATGATACGATGTTATTGAGTAAAAAGTGAAAGATGATACGATGTTATTGAGTAAAAAGTGAATGATGATACGATGTTATTGAGTAAAAAGTGAATGATGATACGATGTTATTGAGTAAAAAGTGAATGATGATACGATGTTATTGAGTAAAAAGTGAATGATGATACGATGTTATTGAGTAAAAAGTGAATGATGATACAATGTTATTGAGTAAAAAGTGAATGATGATACGATGTGATTGAGTAAAAAGTGAATGATGATACGATGTTATTGAGTAAAAAGTGAATGATGATACGATGTTATTGAGTAAAAAGTGAATGATGATACGATGAGTGTTGAAAGACTGATAAAATAAATATATTATATGAATATAAATGGTAAACGTAAGAAAGGAAGGCCAAGAAAAGTATGGTTGAATCAAGTGAACGAAGATTTGAAAGAGAGAAATTAATAAATTTGAGAAGATGTATGTATGTGGGTGAAGCTTAAGTATCTTGGGTCACTCATCCATAGCGATAGAGGATGTGCAGCAGATGTAACACATAGAATTAGTGTGGGGTGGATGAAGTTTAGATCAATGACGGGAGTTCTATGTGATCCGAAAATGCCAGTAAAGTTAAAAGGAAAAGTATACCAAACGATTGTCAGACCTGCACTCCTCTATGGCTCCGAATGCTTGACGATGTATAACTCTTACTCCAGGCAACTAGAAACTGCTGAAATGCGCATGCTAAGATGGTCAGCTGGTGTGTCCCTAAGAGACAAAATAAAAAGCTCACGCATTCGTGGAAGCCTAGGTGTTACAGACATCAACAGCAAGATGGAGGAGAGGCGATTGAGATGGTATGGGCACGTTGGACGCAGAGCACCCGATCACATTGTGAACCAGGCAATTTCCATGGATCTTCCTCGAATAACAACCAGAAGAAAACCAAAGAATTCATGGGTGGTGCAAAAATATAACCTGATGCAGAGGCACGGCCTGGGGGACGTAGTCCGGGACAGAAGAGTATACAACCTGAGGATGAGGATAGCTGACCCTAACAGTCTTCGTAGACAATTAGTTGGGATGGAGCCAGGGAGAAGAAGTATGTATGTGGGTGAAGCGAAAGATTTATGATAATATGAAAGTTTGAAGTTCTGTTCTCTCTTTTCACTCCGAAAGAAGAATGATGTTCGAAAGAAGAATATGTAAAAAGAGTAACTGATATTCCTACTCGTTTTGAAACTACTGTAGAGCGGTCTCTGTTATTAAGAGGAGTAGGAGAGAAGCTTTAATTGAAAGAGATAAAAATCTCCTTCAATGTACTCGTAGTCTTTCACACGTGCTTAAAAAGGGCAGGGCAACGACTGTTTCTATCTCTTTCAATTATAGTTATATACTCTTCCTGATTTGGAGTACCGCTTCGTGATGATTTTCAAAGCGGGCAGCTTTTTGTAATAAAAAAATATTTAATTATTCAATTTTATTCAAATAAACAGTCTTAGAGTTTTGTTATATTGTATTATTTTCGTTGTATATGATACAGTACATCCTGGCGGGCTTATTGCCTTGTGGCAATTTTCCTCCAACTAACCAGAAAGGTCGGTTGAAAGAGATTGCCACATGGCAATAAGCTCACCAGGTTAAAAAATGTGTTTAAGCGAAAAAGTGAAAAACGAGTCTTGAATCCTTTTGGATAAAATCTGGGTTCCAGCGGGATTTGAACCCGGATTGGGAGACAGACGTCTTAACAACTAGGTCACGGAGGTCGTCAATAGAGTTCAACAATATAAAAAAAATAACAGAAACACTCAGTCTCCGAGTCGGAAGACAGGTATCTTATTAAAAATAACAGAAACGCTCAGTCTCCGAGTCGGAAGACAGGTATCTTATTAAAAATAACAGAAACGCTCAGTCTCCGAGTCGGAAGACAGGTATCTTATTAAAAATAACAGAAACGCTCAGTCTCCGAGTCAGAAGACAGGTATCTTATTAACTAGGCCACATATGGCTCTTAGTTAATATATTTTTTAAAAATGTGCGTAAATTCTTAAATTTGGAGCACCTTTATTGCGAACTGGTGAGAATTACTTTGCAGCACTTTTAATATAACACGATAGACTCTTGCAATCTTGTTTCGAGCATTTTATAATTTTAGACCGTCAAACGTTTGATATGGTATGCATATCCCTAAGTTCTTTTTTTGTCGGATCTGTGTTCAATATTATGCATTAAAGTCTGCAAAAGTGTTTGTCTATCTTGGAGGCAAGATCACATGGGATGGCCGCGCAAAAAGATAGGTCGACAGTCACATCCACCAACCAAAACTCGCCTTTAATAAGAAATCAAAGATTTTCGAATCCAACAACATGGACCTAAAGCTCCGCAAGCAATTGGTTAAAACATATGTGTGGAGTATTTTGATGTATGGTTGCGAGACATGGTGCATAGGCAAAAGGGATCGAATAAGATTGGAGGACTTCGAGATGTGGACCTATAGACGAATCCTAAGGATTTCCTGGAGATACCACATTACAAATGACGAGGTTCTCAGCAGGATCAAAGAAACCAGGCACCTGTCAAACATCATATCGGAAAGGCGTGCAGAATGATGGGTCATATGCTGCGACACGAAAATCTCCAGCACAATATACTGGAGATAATGATTGAGGGATCGATTGGCAGGGGGCCCCCTCGCCGAGAGTATCTGAAGCAAATATGCAACGATATGGAGTGCACCTCCTATACAGAGCTCAAGAGAATCGCTGAAGACCGAGCGGAGTGGAGGAGGAGATGCAGGGCTTTGCTGCTAACCAATCCCCAGGATTGAAACTGAAGAAGAAGAAGAAGAAAGTCATAGTCGGCTTGACCCGGGTCTTATAAATTCCAACTATCGATTCCCATGTACAATATAATAACCCAATATTGCAATGGTTTTAAGGTTCTAAATCTATATTTGTATTTCAATTCGTGTGTTCGATGTATGGGCTAACTTAGAAAACTGAAGCAGGTTGATAAGTTCTATTATCTGGACAGTGTGTTGACGAGTGATGGGCGAGTTGAAAGAGATATTGAAACAATGGCAGTAACGTGAAACAAGGTAAACGGAGCACTTAATGTTATAGTACCACAATCGTGCAAAATAAACAGTAGCAAAACGACAATACATAAGTGTGTTGGTGCCAATCTTGATGTATGGAAGTGAAATTTGGACTGGGCAGAAGAAGGTTGAGAATAAGATTAATGCTGTGGAGATGCGTGCACTAAGAAACATTTGTGAAGTGTCAATGTTGGAAAGAAGACGGAATAAAGACGTCAGAAATTAGTGCATGGATAAAATTGATGTTTTATGAATTAAGAAAGGAGCTTTAAGATGGTTTGAATAAGTGGAGAGAATTATTGATGTAAGAATGTCTAAGCGAATATACAAGTCAAAAGCGGAAAGAGATAAGCCGAGGAAAATGTGGCTGGATCAAATTAACTAGTTTTTGAAAGAAGGTTAAGTGAGAAGTATGGATAATATAAGTTTGTACATAAGGAGATATATCAATGTGTAGGAATCGAAAATGATGTGCATGGATAGAAAATTTTGTTATCTGTTCTCTCTGCCTATCCGGCAAGGAACACGGTGCGATGATATGTATTTATCTATTTAATTTTATTGTAAATTAATAGTTTATGAAGACAATAAAACGAATAACCTACTTTACTTTACAATTGTTTTACTGTTGACTTAACCATCTGCACCGAAACACCTGCACATGAAATAATTAAATGCTATCGAATTTCCAATATTTCCCTCATAATAAATTATAACACAAGACATTAGATAAAATATTATTCTGCTGGCAATGTTAATGTTTCCTGGCATGGCGGTTTCCTATCTTTATTATTTATTGCCATGTGACGTGACGCGTGCCATTAATAAGATTAATTTACGACGCATAAATTGAATAAAAAACTTACTTTCTTAAAAAATAAATATAAGTTGTAATTTTAATTTCTAACTATTAATGCTTATATAGGGTCTTTAAAATTGAGCGGTTTTTATAATTCTTGGATAAAACACAGATGGCGTCGCAAACTTGTCTGGATCTTGTGATATTTGGGAAGTATAATGTATAACATTTATAAAAGTGGATTCGTATACAATACAACAACGCGTTCAAATTGTTGAATTATTTTATGTATTGTAATCTCCGGAAACGGTGATGTTAATTGGCCACCAAGATCATGTGAACTGACACCGTTGGACTATTTTCTCTGTGGTTACGTGAAAAGCCAGGTCTGTAAGAATGACCCCAGATCAATTCCTGAGCTGAAGGACGAAATTATTCGCGTTATTGGTGAGTTAGTACCACAATTATGCCAAAATGTCATCGAAAATTTCGACATAAGAGTAGACATCTGTGGAGCTGCAAGAGGTGGACATTTGGCAGATATTATTTTTTGTGTTTAAATGTCATACATTATACTTCAATGACAAATAAAAAGTTTTTTTAAATTAAAGCAAATTGTGTGTTTTATTTAAGAATTTAAAAAATTTGAATTAAAAACACCGCTCAATTTGAAAGACACTTAATATCATACAACTTGGAGCGTGCGGAGGCCACGCCTATTAAACTTCTCTAAATCAATAGATCTTTAGCGGAATGCTTTACTGATACGTCGTGATGATTTTGATTTGTTTTGTTTTTAAAATAAAATACGTCGATTCAGGAATGCAAAAAAGTGAGAGTGAATAATCGATAAATAGTAAACAGCGATGAATGGTCAAGTGAATAATAATAAGTGCTCTTTATTTGTCGATAAGTAGGTATATATACAATTTCAGAACGGGGCGCGTGAATGCGTCCGCAGTATATCTTGATCTCACTCCTGTGCGTGCCGAGGTGGTCGCAGACGTTGCCAATGATATAGTGGGTAGAATATTTATTGCCGAAACGGTGAGACAACGCGATGCGTTCTCTTTCTACCGTGAAATGCGACGTAAATATTATTTGCGTGTAAACAATATTGACGTTCTGGTATGTGATCTTTGTATATATTCAAAGGTTGATTTATCGGTCGTTGACCGTGCATGTTGACAATATTTAGAGACGTCGGTATTCCCTACAGATCGATCTCCGTGGTCCAGGTTGATAAGGTGCTTTTTATCCACCCCGGGAGTTTTTTAAAAAGGGTTGTGCATATAAATTACCTTTGATGAATCTTAAAACAAAACCCTCTTGAAATGATACTCGTTCACAATACGTGGAATATATAATATGTTATAACGTGGAGAGAATAAACAGATAAAGAATAACTAAACAAATTTACAAGTCAGAAGGGCATGGTGATTGTTGAAAAGATAGAACAAGTACATGGTTGGTTCAAGTAGACTAGATTTGAAACCTTTTGATGTGTCATGATATAGCCAAATTATTCAAGTTTCCTTTTTTATGGTAACATAAATTCAGTTGATTGTGTTACTCGTACAAGGGAGAATATAATATTTGATTGTTTTGGGTGTTAACATAAGTTGTGTCCGTTTTTTTCCAAATTTAAAAACGAGCACCAAACGTAAAACAAAATGGTAAAGGTTATATGTCATTCGAAAGAAAATTATCTGTTCTACAAAATATTGTGTTAGCTTTTACGTTACATATATTATTTTATTTGATTACAAGCCTTCAAAATGGAATGTCAAATAGACGAAAGTGAGAATTCTCGGCACCTCCTTCTGTTCGTGTTCAATCGAGGGAATAAAGCTGCGAGCGATATTTGTAAAGTGTACGGTGAAGATGCTATGAATGAAAGGACAGCTCGTCGATGGTTTTTTCCTTCCATAATGACGTCGAATTGCGGACATGGTTGGACGAATTCCTCGAGTCAAGACCGGATGGTTTTTTTCACACAGGCATTGAAAAACTTGTAGAACGTTGGCAAGAAGTTGTAAATAATGAAGGAGAATGAATACATTATTAACTGATTTGTTGTAAAATAATGAAGGAGAATACATTATTGACTAATTTGTTGTGTCCTCTTGTTCTCTTCATTTGGAAAAAAAAACGGACACAACTTATGTTAACACTCAATATTATATTTGAATGATACTAAAAAATATAATTAAAAAAACAATCCTTGTATCGGACGTATGCGTCACCTAAAACATATGATTTATTTGTTTTTTTGTTTACGTTTACATGTATAAACTCTTGGTTATATTTTGATGTTATTTGGTATTTTTTATGCAATAATTTTATGTGTGACGTAGGTATATTAATTCTAAAAAACCGCCATGGGTGAGAAAGCGACGCTATTCACATCTCACTCTACTTCGATATATGGTAACGCAAGGAATAGAATCTCAGTTCGCTCGCTTCTCTCGCTCAGTAGCCAGCGGGATTTTAATCGAGGTGATCTCCTCGCCCGTTTTGTGAACGTCGTCCGATGTTTTTTTTTTCATGTTTTCAGCAATTACATTTCAATTATTATCACTTTTGGCTTCAAATTTCATTAATTTAAGCGATTGGTTAAGAATATTCTTATTTTTCCGATTTTAAATCGCTCATTTTTACATATGTACGTTATTGATGTGTATTGAATACACATCACCGGAACGGGCGGATTTTTTTAGCACAGGAAGGGAAAGGTTAAATAAAACTCTGTTAGGGGTTTTCTATTCAAACTTCGTAAAATACATTCTTATAATAACTGGAGTAAAATGCGACCGCCTTTCGAAATCCCCACTGACTCCCCATAATAAATGTCGTGTGATAATAACACGTCAAGCGGTGATAGTAACGCCACTGTACGTGCCCCCCGGGGTGTTGTAATTAATCTTAACCATAAGTTAGAATCATGGTACGAATACAAGAGATTATTTAAGGGAATTCAGGTGCACATGATGTGTGGGAGACATACTCGTAAATACGATTGGTTACCGAGTTTTTGCATCAATTTAACATTTTGCATGAAAGCGAATCCTGGACCATGAAAGAAAGTGGATGTAGCATAATAATAGTGGTAAAAATACGAGCCTTGCATATATTTAATATCTGGTATAAGAATGTTTGATAGAGTTAGGAATGATCGAATAATTAATAATTTGTTTGATCAAATACTGTTTATTCCACTTTATATAACGGTATAATCCTACCGGTTTTAAGGTTTTCACCTCACCACCTGAGGACTACAAACAAGTTTGATTTGTGTCGATGATGAAGTGAAAACCTTGAAACCGGTAGGGTTATACCGTTAAATAAAGTTGAATAAACATTGCTTGATTAAACAAAATACAACGTCTTTAAACCTCCACAGTGTTAATAATGCCTTAACTGTAAATAATACATTTCAATATTGTTTCTCGACTACCCTTTTTAAGATGATCCCATCACCAATACAGATGTGTTGAGTTTATTGATTAATACATGTTAATCAACAAACTCAACATATCTCTATACTGCATGAATAACATGTGTTATTAACGAACGTTAAAAAAAAACGAACAAAAAAAGAGTTATTTTTTTTAAAACCGATCTTCAAATTTATGAATAAAAAAACAGTTTTGAAAAACAGACCTGTAGGAACTACGGTCGTCGCTGAATATTGTCAAAACACACGGTCAACGACCGACGAAACGACCTTTGGATATGTCCAAAGGTCGCATACCAAAACATTGATATTGTTTACCCCCAAATACTATTTACGATACATTCCACAGTAGAAAGAGAACGCATCACGCTGTCTCGCCGTTTTTGCCAACAAATTGTCTACCCACAATATTATTTGCGATGTCTGCAATATTTCAATCGACCATTTCTGCAAGCACAGAAGCGAGATAAAAATATATTGCGGGCGCACTCCCGCGCCCATTCTGAAATGTATAAATACCCACTTACCGATAAATAAAGCATTATTAATTATTAATTATTATTCATTGATTCATTCACTCTCTCTTTCCGTATTGCTAATTGACGTATTTTATTTAAATACCAAACAATCAAAATCATCATCGCGTCCTTCAAGGACATACTGCGAAAGGGTCACCACTTTCCGTCTGTAGTTCCTACAGACCTTTTAAATTAATGACCAATTATAACACATTTCCTAGTAAAAACTATTTCAATAATCTTGAAAGTGGGTAGCACTGGTCTAAAGATAAGCATCTCCAGAGTTTAAAACCGGCGAGTCCGGAACATTTCGCCAAAAAAACTAACTAAAAGAGAGTTATTTTTTTAAAACCGATCTTCATATTTATGTATTGTATAAAAAACAGTTTCGAAAAACAGACCTTTTAAATTAATGAGGAATTCCAACATACTATATCCCCTGGTAAAAAAAATCAATAATCCTGAAAGTGTTAATAACTAATTTATAATGATGATAGCGGGTCCAATTTTCGTTTAAATCCAGTTTTTTTTAATGATTCCAGTCTGGTTATAACTTGTGACCTCTTTAATATCTCTCTCGTTCCTTGGAAGAGATTGACACATGGCAATGAATCTGATAGGTTATACTGTATATATATTAGGTCCTTACATATGAAATTGGCGTTTTGCCGTACTGGCAACTTTGATCTCAAATATCTTCTCTTTGGTTAGGAATTCCAAATTCAAATTTATACAGCTATTTACTCAAGTATTTGTGTTTCGAAAATTATAATTCATTTGTTTTTTCCTCAATTGTTTTTTTTCTTTGCGTCACTCAGTTTACAAAATGGAAAACTTGAAATATCGCGTTATTTACGAGTACGAGTTCCACCGTGGCACCAGTGCTGCAGAAACGGCTCGAAGGATTAATGATGTGTATGGCGACGGTGCCGCAAATGAAAACACAGTGCGTTTTTGGTCCCAACGTTTTCGTTCTGGAAATTTCGACCTGCAGAACAAGCCCGAACAAAAAAGTTGATAATGAAGAATTTAAGGCTATTGTGGAAGCGGATCCATCGCAAACCACGTCCGAGTTAGCTGCAGGCTGCGGTGTTAGTGATAAAACTGTTTTAATCCACTTGAAGCAAATTGGGAAAGTGAAAAAGCTTGAAAGGTCGGTACCTCACGAATTGAGTGAAGCAAATCAACAAACGCGCGTTGACTGCTGCGTTGCATTACTCAACCGGCACAATAATGAAGGGATTTTGAATCGAATCATTACCTGTGATGAAAAGTGGATCCTGTATGATAATCGGAAGCGCTCATCGCAATGGCTGAACCCTGCCGAACCAGCCAAACCATGCCCCAAGCGAAAATTGACTCCAAAAAAGTTACTTGTGAGCGTTTGGTGGACTAGTGCTGGTGTCGTTCACTACAGCTTTCTTAAATCTGGCCAGACGATTACGGCAGATGTCTATTGTCAGCAACTGCAAACCATGATGGAAAAGCTAGCTGCTAAACAACCGAGGCTGGTTAATCGCTCTAGGCCACTGCTGCTTCATGATAACGCTAGACTACACACTGCACAACAGACGGCTACCAAATTAGAAGAGCTTCAATTGGAATGTCTAAGACATCCACCGTACTCTCCGGACCTTGCCCCAAAAGATTACTATTTTTTTCGAAATTTGGATAACTTCTTGCAAGGGAAAAAATTCAACTCCGATGGGGCAGTCCAAACCGACTTCAAAGATTTTATTGATTCCCGTCCGAATGGTTTTTTTAGTAAAGGGATCGATGAACTACCTATGAGATGGCAAAAGTGCATAGATAGCAATGGTACATACTTTGATTAAATAAATATATTATATTAAAAAAAAATCAACTTTATGTTCCTCCCAAACAAAACGCCAATTTCATATGTAAGGACCTAATATACTATGAGGTGCATGGCCGCGCGGTAACGCACTGGTCTTCCGTGCGGAATGTCGCCGGTTCGAACCCTGCGTTGTGCTACTCCCCTCGAATGTAACAGGTATTTTTTAATCAGTCCAATTTAATTTCACCTAACCCTTGTTCTGCAACAAAAAAAAACAGGGGAAAAATTTATTGCTTATTACCATTCCCTAGAATAATCTATTATGTTGAATCCTATAAGCGCATATGTCAGAAAAAGGGTATGGCTCCCTTAGGACTTGAAATTTTATGACGTTTATTTGAAATTTTATGATATTTAATAAAAAATACAAGCAAGTAAAACATGTCTGAAAAACCTGCTTCGAAACATGCCATCACGCTATTTCCCTGTCGGAAAAGGAAGATAGGACAGAGCGCCAAACTTTCCTATGTAGACACACATTTTTCGCTTTTCCTATATCCATACATATTCTCAAACAACGTCTACGATTTCTCTGACTTTTTAAGTTTCCTTATTTAAAAAAAAAAACAGGGGAAAAATTTATTGCTTATTACCATTCCCTAGAATAATCTATTATGTTGAATCCTATAGGCGCATATGTCAGAAAAAGGGTATGGCTCCCTTAGGACTTGAAATTTTATGACGTTTATTTGAAATTTTATGATATTTAATAAAAAATACAAGCAAGTAAAACATGTCTGAAAAACCTGCTTCGAAACATGCCATCACGCTATTTCCCTGTCGGAAAAGGAAGATAGGACAGAGCGCCAAACTTTCCTATGTAGACACACATTTTTCGCTTTTCCTATATCCATACATATTCTCAAACAACGTCTACGATTTCTCTGACTTTTTAAGTTTCCTTATTTCAAAATATTTACATGATCCAATCATGCTTTCCTTGGTTTTCCTCTACCACTTCTTCCACCCACATTTGCACTGTATAGTTGTTTTGTTAGAATTCATTTCTTCGTTGTGTATGCCCAAACCATCTTAGAGAGCTCTTTTTAATCTTATTTAACATAGTAACCTTATGTTCACATTCATCCCTCATCACTTCTTTCCATATGATGTCATACATTGTCACTCCATATATTTTTTTCAATGCACGCACTTCTACACCATTTATTATATTCTCAGTTTTTTCCACATCAATGTTTTACTCATTTACATCAAAGTTGGTAGGTATTAGACTTAAATAGTCGTACTGTTGTGGACTATCATCATCTATGTAGATTTTAGCACTGCCGGTTTTAGTATATGTGTAGAATGACCCAGTTGACTGTAACCCGCCGTTCGAACTGTTACCCGCCGTTATCGTTACCCGCCGTTCGAAACATCTCGTAAGTTTTAAATTATCGAAGATAATGCTTCCCAAATAGCAAAAACATTATTTTTAATACATACATATAAACCATTACGCAATTGCTCTTTGGTGAATGGCAGTGGTCAGATCATTACGCTTTTCTTTCCATGTACATAGATTTAACTTATCCACACGTCTCCTCAAACATGCTCTAGTTATTCTCGTGTTTCTTATCTTTTCCTCGATCACAAAGTTTATTCTTCTATTATTTCCAGGATCTACATCTTTTTCGCTTTTTACTAATCTCAGAATAATATAAATATTTGTTTTGTTAGTCTTTTGCAATTAATTTTCCAAATGTGGTCAAACCATCTCAAGATTATTTAATTAATTTTTCATACAACATCCGTCTTGAACAGATATAATTTATCCGATCATTCTTTACTCCATCGTACATCGTAACATGAGATATTCTTCGCAGAACACACATTTATTCTGCTGTTATCGAGTGCTAATGTATATCCACATGTGGTAATATTTTAACTGTATACCATGGCGAATTGTGAGCTATGTGCTAACTCAAAGTTCTCAAACCAAATGCTGGGGACGGAAAATAATTTTGCCTCCCAACCACGCTCTTCAACATGCCCTTATCAATAATTTGTGTATGTTGAGGGATGCCAAACGAATAAATAAATAAACGGCAGTTCTGGAATGCCACTAAATAAATAAATTCATGTAGAATGACGTCTATTGTATATTTCAATTCGAGAATCCAATAATGTATACAAAAATCTATAATTCACTAGACTATTGTTATCGGTAATGATGCCTTTGATGTTAAGGCAGATATCTAAATAATGCGACATTATCATGACGTACATAAAGTAGATTCTCGATTATCCATGGTCGCATTAACCGGTTTGCAGGTTAACTGAGACAAAAAAAAAACGATTTTATAAACATTTTGAAATATTATTTAAAATATAACGTTTTCGTATTTTTTAGCAGCTATTTCCGGATGTTTAAAGAACACTATTTGGAAAAACAAGTATATGAACATCCAAAGCAAGGTGAGGATATGCAAGACCTGTGTCCGCCCCATAATGACATACAGCATAGAGTCCAGAGCCGACACTGTCAGAACCAAAAATCTCCTTCGAACCAGCGAAATGAAGGTACTCAGGAGTATCACTGGCAAAACCCTTCATGATAGAGTACGAAACACAGAAATCCGAAGGATGTGCGAAGTTGAAGATATTGTCAGATGAGGACGACAGAGAAGAAGGTTCTGGAACATATGTGTATCCAGAATGGCGGAACCAAGAGCCGTATGAATGGCCAGGGACAGTATCCCCCAAGCAAGCAGACCTCCAGGACGACGTCCCAAAATATGGAAAGACAGCTGGCAGTCGACGTCACAAGAGGGAAACAAGGATGCAGAACCATAACAGGCTTAAAAGAAAAAGAAGAAGTATTTTTTTACTGCCCCGGTTTATCCGCAACCCGCTCAATGCGACCCCAGATAATCGCGAGTTTACTGCACATGTGCAGATATTCGTATATCATCATCCCGTACCCCTTGGGGGGCAGACATAGCAAATATTCATACTTTTCTATCCAACCACACAAGTTTCGTCTTCTCCACATTTTTTAAAATTTATTTCACACATGACAAGAAATATACATAATTTGTGGAAAAAAAAAAACAACAGGTAATTTAATTTGGACACACAATTTTAATGAATCTGGGTTGCCTTTCATTTGTCGTGTCCCCAGTAAACTAGGCTTTTGCCTGTATCTCACTGAGGACATACAGCATGAGAAAATAAATCGATGCTTCTTTCCGATTTCTGATTATATAAAACCCCGTTGCACATTCTCATCAACCTGACAAACAGTGACACTCAATTACACATGTATACATTACGCGAAATCAAACTACTCACACGTCATCACTCCAGACACACTAAAAACATTCACCCCACAATGTACCGCACATATTCATAAAAATACACAAAAACACAAATATAAAACAATAAAAAACACCACACTGAAGAGCTCACACAAACCTTTTTCCACAAGTCATTCCTCTTGCAAGCCCAATTACTCAAACTCCTGTCGCAATAACAACCACGCTCCGGTCGACTGCCTAAATGGTTTTCCTCCCTTTACCTTTATTGAATTCGGCACCCCATTGTATGTCACGGGAGCTAAATAGGCATATTGCCTTCGGGCAAAATATGTTTTAACTCTAGGGATGGTGAACATTTGATCAGTTGCCATGCGTGTCATGTGTCTCTGCTCAGTCTGCACTTTCCCTTTCTCGCGATGATAGTGCCAGAGAATGGATTTGAGATGGAAGTTGGCAATATTGAGGACCCGATACTCCCTGAAAAGCTCCGCTATGGGATACTGGTCAGAAAGTTTATTTATTATTTTTATAATCAATTTCAACATTAATACACATTGTCACGCACAATCTACTTTTATTCATTCTTCTCACTTGAACTTCTTTTAACATCTGATATACAAATATTCTTACTGCACACGACTCCACATCATTCATCTTATTTTTATCCTTCTACCAAATCCAAGTTCCATTTTCAAGTGGAGCATTAACAAGGAGCTTTTTATTTTCTTTATTTATTTACAATAGATGGCATGGAATGAAATATTTTAGTTGAATTGGTTGAGGTATGTATATACTATAGTACGAGTATATCCCTAAAAGAGTGTTCAGAGTTAACTATTCCGTTGCGCTTCTGATTCGTATACTCGCTAAGTCATTCATTATCTCCACATGTCAAATCCTTCTTAACCTTTCCCTTCCTGTGCTAAAAAAATCCGCGCGTTCCGGTGCTGTGTATTCACTACACATCAATACACATGTAAAAATGAGCGATTTAAAATCGAAAAAGTAAGAATATTCGTAGCCAATCGCTTAAATTAATTAAATTTGAAATCAAAAGTGATAATATTTGAAATTTAACTACTGAAAACATGAAAAAAATATCGTCCGACGTTCACAAAACGGGTGAAGCGATCACCTCAAACGAATGCCCGCGAGCAACTGAAGCGAGATAAACGAGCGAACTGAGATTCTATTTCTGGTATTCCCATATACCGAAGTAGAGATTGAGACGCGAATAGCGTGGCTTCCTCACCCATAGCGGTTTTTTAGAATGAATATACCGACGTCACACACTGTCACACGTTTGATTGTATTGGTGAATTTATTCCCAATTTTCACAAAATACTCGTATCTCTGATGTGGCCGATAAGTGCTAATTATTATTAATATAATTTTTTTCATTCAATGCGTAAATGTATTACTGAGGAATACCTAAAATCTGAACCCAGTATTTATTACATTTATAGAGATATTAAAGTTTATAGAAGCCATGTGTACTAGTTACACATCACAGGGAAGGAAGGGTTAATGATTCTTTATTACTGTTTTTTAAAACATACATTTTATTCATGCATTCATTTTCGATGTCTTCATTTCACCTTCTTTGTATACATTGACGATCCATATTTTTTTCTTGACGCACGACATATTATGGGAAATCAATGGATCGAGTTAATAAATATTTAGTCGTTATTTTTTTAGACCGCTGCCTCAAGTTAGCAGCCAACAAATATCCACTCTAACTGTCAAATCCAAAAGTTTTAGAAAAAAGAATTGGAAATAATTCAGTTTGTTTTTTTCAACGTATGGTTTTTGGCATCGTGTTAACAAGGCATCAAGCGAGATGAAGTTCTGCTCGATTATTATCGAAATTAGGTTTTCTTTCCAAGTTTTCCACTTTACCGAAATAACGTTTTCGAAACTTTTTACTGAAATACAGAGTTGGATGGCCATCGAAACATATAACAATGCCCTCTGATTGCAAAACGGCGTCGTTAAAAAATACTTTGGATTCCAAGTTGTCACAATTGCTTTTCGGGATTTTGTGCCTGATGTTATTTGTAAGCTTCTAAATAAATTAACTTGGAAACAGTGCCTGAACATATGTTTTTGACATTTTACCTACTTTTGATTACCACGCATCTCTTTGAGACTTTAACACTCCTCGATTGTCCTTAACGACTTTCTCTCTAACAAAGATAATCATAAATTTATTCCAACAACCTTTTTATTTATTTAACACTTTTATTGTAAATACAATCTGGCGGGCTTATTGCCAGGCGGCAATCTCTTCCAACCAACCAGACAAAATTAAATGAAGCAAGTTACGTAGTCGCATAAATCATTCAACTGACTATACATCTCCACAAAATCCATAAACATACACTATACGTGAGCACATGCCCACGAACCCCACAAAGACGGACAATCACCCGAACATTATTTTTCATATAAAGTGAGATATCATCAATCAAAAGGAAAGGTAGGAATGGTGGAGAGGAAAGGGAAAGAAACATCAAAAATGAAACACATTATTTTACTGACTAGAAATGAAGAGTTTTTTTAGTCGCTTCTTAAAACATGCCAAGGACGGAGCGAGTCTTATATTGGTTTGTAACTGATTCCAGAGTTTCATTGCATGGACAGTAAAGGATGACGTAAAGAAAGAGGAGCGGTGAACTGGAAAGGCCAATAAACAATGTCTGTTTGAGCGTAGCGCTAATCCATGATTGGAAAGACGCTGAAAATTTTCTGCGAGATATGAGGGGGTGGCGGGACAATCAAGGATATGATACAATAGAGGCAGTATACGAATTTGGCGTCTATTTTTAACAGTCAACCAGCTCAATGCCTTCTGGTATGAAGTTATATGATCGTACTTACGTAGGTTGAAAATGAATCTTAGGCACACATTTTGAAGACGCTGTAATTTGTCCAGCTGTTGTTCTGTAACATTCAAGTAACATACGTCCGCATATTCCACAATGAATCTATTGATCTATCGGGTCTTATGAATCATATTTAGTTTCTTTCATGTTGGAAGCAGTGTATGTAATGGAAACGTGGACGATGAGAAATAAATATGATAAATGTCTTCAAGAAATGGTGTTGGACGTGGATGCTTCGTATCTCATGGACAGCAAGGCGTAACAACTTATTTATCATTCAATAACTGGAGATTATTGAAAGACTTTCGACAACATGAGGCAAAAAACCCTAACGTACTTTGGACCTGTTATCAAAAATAATAAATAAATTCTGGATAAGCTGGTGATCACAAGAACAGTTGAGGAATCGCGAGAAAGAGGAAAGTATTCTTTAAGATGGACGGATCAAATAAATAAGTGTTCAAGATTATCTTACGAGTACAAGCGCTGCCTTTGATATGCCCCAGAACTGAGAAGAACGGAGACAAGCGGTGCACCAAAGTCCAGATACAGCAGAATAGCAGGCTATGAAAAAGAAGATGCTGGAAGCAGTAGTTTTTAACGCCAATGTCCAAAAATTTACAACGATATCCAGTTAGATATAGTTTTAGTTATTATATTATTATTTATAGTTAAGACATTAACATTGTGGAGGTTTAGATACATTGTCATTTGTTTTATCAAACACTTTATTCCACTTTATGTCATCATCATCATTATTGTCAACCAGGATCGATCCACTGCTGGATGAAGGTCTCCCCGAGCTGACTCCAAATAGTTCGGTTTTTCGCTCGCTGATGCCATGTGATACTGCCATGCTTCCTGATTTCGTAAACTTAGATGGAAAGCCGCTAGAGCTTGTCCAGGAATATGTGTATCTGGGCCAACTTATTTCCTTTGTATTGTAGTTGGCATATCGGAGGAAATAGCACGAATGACAAAACTAGCGTGGAGCTCATTTGGACGTTTGAACAACATCTTCAAAAGTAATCTCCCAATATCATTTAAGCGAAGGATTTACAACCAGTGCATTCTTCCAGTACTTACGTATGGCTGCGAGACATGGACGCTCACAGTAAAGAACACACAAAAGCTCCAGACCGCACAAAGGGGCATGGAGAGATGCATGTTGGGATATACTAAAAGAGACCGTAAACGAAACACCTAGATTCGCAATATAATAAAGGTAGAAGACGTTATAAAGGTGTGCAAAAGAATGAAGTGGCAATGGGCCGGACACGTAGTCATAATGTCAGACTCCCGATGGACATCCGAAATAATCCAATTGTACCCAAGATGCATAAAGAGGCCCATAAAAAGACCGAAGGTACGCTGGATAGATGAAATCTACTTTATGTAACCTTACTGATTTCAAGGCTTTCATCATCAGGGGAGCACAAGTCTTGTTTGTGCTTCCTTAATAATGAGGTGAACACCTTAAAACCGGTAGTTATACCGTTACGTAAAGTGGAATAAACAGTGTTTGATAAAACAAATAACAATGTCTTTAAACCTTCACCTTTATATTAGTTATTACATAACTCCAAATTTATATTAGTTATTACATTACTCCAAATTTATATTAGTTATTACATTACTCCAAATTTATATTAGTTATTACATTACTCCAAATTTATATTAGTTATTACATTTCTGGATTCACTAAAAGGGGATCAAGATCCAATTATGTCGCATTCAGGTTTCAAATTTATGTATTTTACGCTGAACAAAACTTCCAATCGCTCTATGTTAATTAGATTATTCTTTGTAAGCTATATGTGAATTTATTCTATTAAAATTCCAAAAGTAAATACCTAAAATAAAAGCTACCTTACACATTCACATACTGTATTATTAAAAAAAAAACAATATTATAAGTATAATCGTAAAACTTATATTTTTTGACAAAATAAAATATTGCTCTTCGGTTTTTTTTTTCGGGTTCCACCATTGTCAGCGGAGAAAACTTTTCAGGCTGAAACTTTTCCACTTTTCGTTTAACTTTTAATAAAGACATCGATCTTTTTCCTTATTCAATCATAAATAAAACGAGAAATTCCATAACTTTTTCTGCGTTTCGATTCTGAGAAAAAAAATATCCACAATTCGTAGCTTGTTATCTTCGTAAATATTTTGTTATTTCATTTTGAATAAAGTCGCCGCTGTTTTGGTTGTTTATGTTGTTGACTCATCCGAAAGTTTCTGTCGTCAGTGGAATATTAAATGAATTATAAATCCAGTGGAATATTAAATAATTTCTAAATAAACAATATTATATTATGTGATTGTGAAGTGCGTTATTATGTCCAAAAACACTAAAAATTATTTCGATAATTCTGCCATCTCTCAACCCTTCTGTAGAATTTAGTAGAAAATTATTTAGTAGAAAAACTAAAATAAACAATGGATTCCAGTATGGTTAAATAGTTCGTGTAGTTATTCTACTCACATGTGCTAGACGTATGTGGAGTTGTTATATCTTTACGTGAGGGGTTGTATTACCAATATATACGATGACGAACGAGCGAGTTCTGTATCTACTCCAGCAGACCTAAACCTGAAGAATTGATTGATGGGGACAATGACAATTTTTTTCCCGGCCAATCTCTTGAATACGTCTGAATGTCCAGTTTAAATATGTTGAAGTGTACGACACTAATTAAAAAATTATATATCCTTTATTTATTCATATGGTATATTTCATCATATCCTAACCGATGATTAAAAAGCGTGGCCAGGAGACATCATTGTCTTGATGATCACTAAAGTAGGATGAAACTCGGGGTGTGTCATCACCACATACGTGAACAAGCAATAATATTCACGCGTGTTAGTATTTTTACCAGATGTACTTTTTTTATAAGGCTTTTATTTTCAGGTACCATTGGGAATCGAACGCTAAATCCCTGGGAAGAAGTCAAGCATCTCATTAGCTAGGCCTGAACCTGACTGCGATTTTTTTTTAAAGTTATCATCGGGAATTGCTTATTAACTAAGCCAGTTATTTTTCAATGTTAATGATTTTTTAAACGCTCGGTCAGTACGTTACGTCCAACCAGAAATATCACAAAAAGGCTTTAGTTGGAAACTAGACTTATTACATTTTAGAGAAAAATGGGCATCAACGAAAATCGTACCCACAACTCTCTGGTAGAAAAATTATCGACTTTCTCACTAGGCCACGGAGGCTACCAATGATAATGGTAGCAATATAAGGGGAGTTATATTTTGTATATGGATAATGTACTTCGTATTTCTCTTATGTATTTCTAATACCCACCATACGTTTATTATCCCCCCAAGGAATCTAATCCTATGGATATTGCTATAATCTCTCGCAAAACTCTCGTGTGAATCTCCGTTTATTGCTTTCATCTCGAGATCTCAATAAAGTCCTGAAATAATGCGGAGATATGAGGTGAATAAAAACCAATGGCGAGAACTTCATACTAAAACGCTGTTTTTCTAGATTGACAATAAAAATAACAATTATTTCATGGATTCAGCAACAGCAGGTTCTCAAATTAAGATCCAATTTTATAAGCAAGATGAAACTATCGTTAGATTATCTTCACAAAAAAAAAGAAAAAATATTTAAGCCTCATCATTTGAGCTTTACATTCGAGTATATGTGTATCATATGTACAAAAATGGTAGACTGAATTTCGAAAGTTAATGAATAATTGATTTGTTTTTGAGGGGGTATTCTCATTTGGAATTTTTTTTAAATCGAATTTTTATAATCCTTTCTGAATAATTTCCAGTAAGAAATGTTCGAAAATATTGAACATTCGAAAAGTTATGAGGGTTTATAGTCGAGTGCGTCGGTCGAAAAATGACCTGAGCTTCGCAGCTTTCGGGTCGTCTATTGTTATGGTAGTAGCCTTATTTTCCAAGGATTCTCGTCCAATAGGATTTCTTGGAATGATGAATTGATATTTAGTTTGTCGGGATTTTTAAACAAGTTTACATGGCCTTGGAATTGCTGATTAACAGTAAGTTGAAAATATTTACTTTAAGTCGTGTAAAAACCGTACTTGAAACTTTAAACACGTTTCCTGAAACATCACTTTTTTTAACTATTCCTCGTAATAACTCCAAAACTAATTAACCAATTTTAATGAATAAGTACTTATTCTCTCTCTATAGCCGATACTAGAATTATTTCAATCGATTCATTTTTTCGATTTTTTTCACTCCTCTAAAGACAAAAAAATTAACAAGCTGTCATTTTTTTTCTAATAATTATTTTTTAATTATTCTAGTACCGGCCATGGCCACATGCTTTCTGGGTAAAACATATTTCATTTTTAATTTTCAGATTTGTACAACATACACAATTATGGGCAAAATGGTCACCCTCCATTCCCTTTCTTCCCACTTAATAACAAAGAAATATATTTTTTTAACATGAAAATTTTTCAAAATGTTCTTAAAAGATAAATAAATATGTCTAAAAAACAACAATTTAAAAAAATAATTCGTTCACTGAAAAAAAATCTTAAAAATCGACGATTTTTCGGCCCATGAAATGAGAATACCTCCTTAATTTGTATTGATTATTTCGATGATTGAAAATAACCGAATAAAGGCTGTAGAAATGCGTGCGATAGAATATTTAAAGTAATGAAAAAATATTTAATAAAACATTTCAGGAAACATTAGTAAATAACATCTATATACTTTATAAGCAATAAAACTTGACAATGTTCAATAAATGTGTACTGAGAAGAAAACATCAAGGTGACAATATACATACGAGAGAGTAATAAATGAAGGGATTAGAGAATAATGTGAACTTACATACCATCAAGCCATTTCCCTGTCGGGGTAGATAGAGAGGACAGAGCGCTAGACTTTCATATCTCGACACACATCCTTTGCCGCTTCCACATCCATATACCATAGTTCCACATCTATACCTTGTCATACAGCTTTTACAATTTTTTAAACTTTCTACTATCCCTTCTTTCAGAATATCATTCGCATTGTCCAATCATACTTTCTTCGGTTTTCCAACCTACTATACGATTATATATTTGTTTTGTTTGTCTTTCTTCATTTCTTCTTTCCTCACGCCCAAACCATCTCAGCGTGTTTTTCTTCATCCTTAACACATCAGCCTTAAGTCCACATTTATCCCTAATCACTTCATTCCGTAGTTTGTCATACATTGTCAGTCCATGTATTCTTCTTAAATCGCGCATTTCTACAGCATTTATTCGGCTCCTATTAGTGTTTTTCCACATTCACGTTTCACCTCATACATTAAAGTTTGCACGAAAATACTGTTGTGGAATTATCTTACTAGATTTTGAAACTGTCCGGTGTTAGTTTATGCGTTTTACTGCCCCATTGACTTGTTTCCTTTCGCTATGTGGCGTTCGATACCCCTTTTAACTCTTCCATCATCTGAGTAAATACTACCCAAATAGCAGAATTATTCACCAATACGTCGCATTTACTTTTCATTTCACACTTTTGTATCACCATTAATAATGTTAATTTAAGTCTGATATTTTAAGTAAGATGAAGAAGAGCAATGTGAGATGGTTTGTACATGTAAAACGAATGAATGATGAAAGCCTAATAAAACAACCATACAGCGTAAATATGTGTGGAAGGCTTGATAGAGGAAGTCCATTGAAAGTATGCTTGGATCAAGTGAATATTTTACAAGATGGCCATCCAAGAAATCTGAGAAATCATATCTTTATCGAATTTGGTTTGGGGATTCTGGAAATATTTATTCTAGGCACTTAGTCCACAATTTAACAGAACAATTGCTACTCCAAGAGTAGTCCAAGAGTTAATTAATTCATTATCATTCGGGTTTAGGACCACTGGAGAAGGTACGTAATCCGTCAATTATTATCGACATTGGTACCGCACACAAAAAAGTAACGGTATCCTTTCGATGAACTTTTTGAAAATTATATATTTGTTTTGGATACCTACAATCGGGAATTGAACCAGAAACTCCTAAGATAAAAACATCTTACTAATTAGTCGAGGACTCCCTCGCCATTGCAACGTCACTTCGATTAGAAAGCTAAGTTGTGCCGTGGAGTTTTTTTAAAGTCAGTGGTCGTTGCACACCAGCAAACTCACCAGCCACATCGCTGTACTGATCCGATGGCACACTTAAGAGAAAAGATCGGAGCACATCGGCATGTTTTTTTTCTTCCTTTTTGAAATAATATGTAAATAAATAAATATACTTAGATTTATCGATAGTAACCATAGTATGTACATATTTAATTACATTCGAAAATCACATTTAGTCGCATATCTCATAATAAAAAACAGAAAATACATTTAAAAGAGAAGCTATCAAAAGGTCTGGGCTCATCTCATATCTTCCCGGCCGAGATACACCCCACCAATATAGCGCCCCGCCGCGAGGACACCAAATGTTTTTCAGCCCAAACCTTTGCAAAAGTAGATTAAGAAAAAAAACTGAAAATAAATAAATGTCAGAAAAAAATAAAAAAGTAAATCCATAAATACCAACTCAGATTAACTCAAATCAATAAATCACATAGTGCGCACACATATAAATTTATTCCGAAATCGCGCATATGTATATCTCAAAATAAACTACAGAAAATACATTTAAGAGAGAAGCTATTAAAAGGTCCTGGCTCATCTCCCCGGCCGAGATTCACCCCAATAATATAGTGTGAGCCCGACCGCAAGGACACAAGGTGTTTTTATATATGAACGAAGTCATAGGTATTCTTATACTCTCGAACACTAGGCGGAAAAAATAAGGTTGAATTAAAACTTTAATTTAGAAAAAGTATCAAATAAAAGGTTTGAGAAGTTCTGCATTAAAGGGTCGGACCTGACTAGAAATGTGAGAATAAAACGTCGATCAAATGCCTCCGATATTGTGAGAAGGTCGTTCTAGAAATCCGATAAGAGAGAATATGTGAATGTGAATTGCGAGAAGATACTTTTTTTTCGGTGTGTAATGGAAATTTCAGCGATTTTTAATGGTCTAATTCTTTTTTTACGATTTAATACTTGCATGTGAAGCATCTCCATAAAACAATCTTTAGTACCTAATCTAAAACAGAATACTCATTTTTCTAAGTATTTATGACTGAAAGGGTAGTATTTCGCGGAACTATATAATTTTTCAGCCAAAAAGCTGAAACTATATTCCCCGTTCTGAAACGGAGTACAATTTAACTCAAAAAAACAAATATGAGCAATGCACGTTGGCTGCCGTTAAATTTATATCAACTGGTACCAGGTCATATGTTCATATATTTTTAAATTGGGTTGCGTATTGCGATTTCAATTTCAGTTGACATTTAAATTTAAAAAAATGGTTTTAGTTTTAAAAAAATCAGGCTTCTTTGGAATCATTCTGGTTAGTTCGAAGATATTGTAAGATAAGGCAATAAACTCGCCCGATTGTATTGTACTTTATACAATGAGAGTGCAATAAAATACAATAAAACTACTTTAAAAAATAATTTTAAAAAACGTTTTTGGAATGGATGCTATGTTGAATTATATCATATTATAGACAATGTTACTACAACGTTACACCTTTAATTCTCAAGGCGATGTTAACCAATTTATTGAGAGACATTTTTTGTGATCTGAATAAAGAAATGGTGGCATATATACAATCTCATCATTTCCCTGTTGGTTAGGCAGAGGAAAAAGCGCCAGATTTTCCTATATCGACACATATATTTCGCCTCTTCTACATTCATACACCATATATCTCATACGATTCCTTTGACTTTAAACGTTTCGTTTTTCAAAATACTATCTACTTGATCCGGCTATACATTATTTTGTCTTTCAGTTTTTTGCCTTCCACTCACATTTACAGTATATATTTGCAAGTACTTCATCTTACTCAACACTACCTTCAGTTCACGTTCTCCATAGTCACTTTATAACGTTATATTTCATTCAATGTCTACTCATGCATTCTTCTAAATTAACGCTACACCATTTATTTGGCTCTTTTCAGTCTTTTTCCAAGTTCACGTTTCACTTCCATACATCAAATTTGTTACGAAAATACCTTTGTGGACTATCATCTTAACATATTTTGATACTGTTTGGTTCGAGTTTATTTGTTTTAAAGCCCTATTGATTTTGTTTTCTATCGGTACACGCCGTTTGATATGTCTCGTAACTCTTCCATCATCTGTGAAAATACTACCCAAACTATTGTTCACACACATGTTGCATTCACTTTCCCTGTCACACTTTTATTGTTCACACACATATCACATTCGTTTCCCTGTCACAGTTTTATTGTTCACACACATATCGCATTCACTTTCCCTGTCACACTTTTATTGTTCACATACATGTCGAATTCACTTTCCCTGTCACACTTTAATTGTTCACACACATATCGCATTCACTTTCCCTGTCACACTTTTATTGTTCATATACATGTCGAATTCACTTTCCCTGTCACACTTTTATTGTTCACACACATATCTCATTCACTTTCCCTGTCACACTTTTATTGTTCCCACACATGTCGCATTCACTTTCCCTGTCACACTTTTATTGTTCACACACATGTCGCATTCACTTTCCCTGTCACACTTTTATTGTTCACACACATGTCGCATTCACTTTCCCTGTCACACTTTTATTGTCCACACACATATCGCATTCACTTTCCTTTTCACACTTTTCTATCTTCATGCCATTACATTTTGCTACACTCATTCAATAAGTATTATATTTTTATTTATATTAATTTATTATTATTATTAATTTAGTTTTTCCTCTTTGTGTTATATTTTTGCGTGATTACTTATCAAAATATATTATCTAAACGTAGAAAAACACTAACATTAGCGTGCGTCCTGCGTACATCAGAATAACAACAGATTTCTACAATGTATCTAAATTTCCAAATAATTTCTCTGGCGTGCCAAATAATACTGAACGTTCGTATCTGATTACGGCTGTATAACGTCAATGGCTAAAGTAATTCAGAGCCGAACTTGGACTGATATTTTTTTAGCTGAGTGTACAATATGATTTCTTTAGTGTTTTTGATCCGTATAAAAATGATCAAATTATAAATTCGCTTACTTATGGCGTACACTTACTGTAAGCAAGTACAATTCACTTACTTATGGCGTACACTTACTGTAAGCAAGTACAATTCGCTTACTTATGGCGTACACTTACTGTAAGCAATTAGCTTACTTATGGCGTACACTTACTGTAAGCAATTCGCTTACTTATGGCGCACACTTACTGTAAGCAATTCGCTTACTTATGGCGCACACTTACTGTAAGCAAGTACAATTCGCTTACTTATGGCGTACACTTACTGTAAGCAAGTACAATTCGCTTACTTACGGCGTACACTTACTGTAAGCAATTACAATCAATATTTCTGTCGCATATTTTTTACCACTCATGTTCCATTATAAAGAACTAATTAACGAGATGTAAAATAAAACATTTTGTCGTTATTTCAACTTACAGTTGCTAAGAATTTAATTTGCCATTATATGAAACGAGCGTAGCGTAGCGTTTAAGATTCCGAAAACCTCGTTCTTACAAAAGAAATAATAAATGAATTAAATTTATTATTCCAAAATAGAATATTCTTTTAAATTTTTTTCATTGTTTTTGTAGTATTAAAAATATACCCCTTAAGCCTTGTCTTGAGAAGAACTCCAATTAAGGATATTATTTTATAGAGAGAGTTTTCTAGTATTTTAGAATGGAACGAATTTTCATTAGCGCTTATACAGGGTGTCCCAAAGGTCAACGTCAAGCCGGTATCGAGAAAGAGGCCAGCTTATGACAGTTCAGAATTTAAAAAAAAAACTTGAAAAAGCCCTATGTTTATCGCGACAGGAAAGGGTCAGTCTCAAGTCACCATTTTTGACAGGAACTAGATATAACATATAAAAAAATGGCGACACTATAAGGCTTTCTTGAAAAAGTCTTATAGTGTCGCCATTTTTTATATGTAATATCTAGTTCCTGTCAAAAATGGTGACTTGAGCTGTCTTACTCTAACTCGTTCATGCCCAGTACCTTTTTTCTCGCTCAAATTGATTGAATTTGATCTTTAATTACAGAAATTAATGTTTTAAAATTATTTCTAAAGGAGTAGTAGGTATGTATTGTACCATTTTGAAATCCTGACTAAACAGGCCATCTTTTGATGTAACTTGCCAGGTTAGCGTAGTACATTCTTTTTACAGTATGACGAGTTAAATTTAGCTTATAAAAAATATAAATTTTTATGATCGGACAAAAACAACTTTTTTTCGAACGTGCAGATTTTTTTTTGTTTTATATCTGACAATAGCAGGGTTATCTAGGATTGCGATACAACCATAAAAATCATAAAATATGGCAATTTGTAGACACGGTATACAAACATTCGGCGCAGGGTAGCTAGTTTCACAATTTTCGAAGAAATGCCTATAACTCGAAAAGTATAAGGCTTTTTCAAGATTTTTTTAAAAATTCTGAACCGTCATAAGCTGGCCTCTTCCTCGATACCGGCTTGACGTTGACCTTTGGGACACTCTGTATACAGAAAAACCAAATGTCTTTGTGAAATTGGATTTTTTTGTTTCTTTATAATTACTTTTTATCCTGTCAGCGTTTTTTTGGCTTTGAAAAGACGCTGTATAAATTGACTTTTATTTTCATATTTTTTCACAGCACCAACTCCGCGGACATGTTGATTATTATGCATGTATTCTGACCGAAGATTTATTTTAATTTTATTCATTATTACACATGACAAGAAATATACATAATTTGCGAAAAAACAACAGGTAATTTAATTTGGACATACATTATTTTAATGGATCTGGGTTTGTCGCCTTTCATTTGTCGTATCCCCAGTAAACTAGGCTTTTGCCTGTATCTCACTGAGGATATTTAGCATGAAAAAATAAATCGATACTTCTTTCCGATTTTTGATTACACAAAAACTAAACCCCGTTGCACGTTCTCATCAACCTGACAAACAGTGACACTCAATCACAACTGGAAACATCATGCGAAATCAAACTCCTCACACATCATCACTCCAGAAAGATTGCAGGTTAGGTTTCCGTTGGCACCTATTTTTTGTAAGAGTTTAGTTTGGCCACTTAAGTTCTCTTTGATGGTTGGTTGGAATATATTTCCATGCGTCAATAACCCCACCAGGTTATTGTGTTAGGGGTGGCCAACTTGTTTAATGTCGCGATCGACTTTTTACGTAAAAAAATAGTCGCTATCTACCTATCGAATTCGTTTAATTAGATTTAACACATAACACACTGTTATTTTCCAACAAACTTTCCTTTATAGATTCTCTATCAGAAAATTACAATTTTCCTTTAAGATAGCTGATTTTGAATGATGCGGTAGTCACTACAAGTGATTTTAAAATAAGTATTTAAACCCTTTCTTCCCTGTAATGTGTAACTAGTACACATTGCTTCTAAAAACTGTAATATCTCTATAAATATAATAAATACTGGGTTCAGAATTTAGGTATTCCTCCGTAATACATTTACGCATTGAATGAAAAAATAATATTAATAATAATTAGCATTTATCGGCCACATCAGAGATATTTTGTGAAAATCGGGAATAAATTCACCGATACAATCAAACGTGTGCCAGTGTGTGACGTAGGTATATTCATTCTAAAAAACCGCTATGGGTGAGGAAGCGACGCTATTCACGTCTCACTCTACTTCGGTATATGGGAACGCAAGAAATAGAATCTCAGTTCGCTCGCTTCTCTCGCTTCAGTAGCTTTCGGGCATCCATTTGAGGTGGTCGCTTCGCCCGTTTTGTGAACGTCGGCCGATGTTTTTTTCATGTTTTCAGCAATTAAGTTTCAATTCTTATCACTTTTGACTTCAAATTTAATTTATTTAAGCGATTGGCTATGAATATTCTCATTTTTTCGATTTTAAATCGCTAACTTGTGTATTGAATATACAGCACCGGAACGCGCGGATATTTTTAGCAAAGGAAAAGGTTAACTCCGTCCTCCGTTTTTGGAAAAATCAATCGAACTGTCGGAGTTTCAAGAACCACTGGATTTTACACGAAATTTGCAGTTCATCATTGTTTATATTAGCAAAGAACCGCACACTTCTTGCGCGAGCGAAAGATCTTAAAATTCTCAAATGAAAAAAATGTACATTCTTTTTTAAATTAATAGAGTTTATTCCTATCGATTGTGTGCCACGCTAGGTGGAAGACTCAAATATTAAGTTGGATGCTCACCGGGAGAAAGACAGGAGAAGCACTAAATGACAATACTTCAAAGGCAGACTGTTGTCGACTGCGTTGACAAGTTCTTGCGCGTAATGAGATTTGGTAGCATCACACGCCATATTGTTACGAGTCAGTGACGAAGATGGGCGCGATCGATCAAAAATTGCTTTGCGATCGACCTGTTGGTCATCCCTGCTGTATACAATGAAAGTATAACATAAGTCAATAAATAAATTCAATAACTTTTTATTTTTTTATTCAAAATTTATGCCACGGAAAACTGATCTTTATTGCCAGTATTACACCATTTTTTCAATTTAAAGCTCTTAAAATGAATGTTCTAATGGCATAACAATTTAAAGCTCTTAACTGATCCTTATTGCCAGCATAGAAAACTGCTATTTATTGCCAAAATCACACAATTTTTCCAATTTAAAGCTCTTAAAATGAATGTTCTAATGGCATAACAATTTAAAGCTCTTAACTGATCCTTATTGCTAGCATAGAAAACTGCTATTTATTGCCAAAATCACACAATTTTTCCAATTTAAAGCTCTTAAAATGAATGTTCTAATGGCATAACAATTTAAAGCTCTTAACTGATCCTTATTGCAAGCATAGAAAACTGCTATTTATTGCCAAAATCACACAATTTTTCCAATTTAAAGCTCTTAAAATGAATGTTCTAATAGTATAACAATTGAAACCTCTTAATTGATTCTGATTGCCAGTATATAAAACTGATCTTTATTGTCAGTATCACACTATTTTCAAATTTAAAGCTCTTAAAATGAATGTTCTAATGGCATAACAATTTAAAGTTCTTAACTGATATTTATTGCAGTATAGAAAACTCATCTTTATTGCAAGTATCACACTCTTTTTCCAATTTAAATCTCTCAAAATGAATGTTCTAATGGCATAACAATTTGAAGCTCTTAACTGATCTTTATTGCCAGTATAGAAAACGGATTTTTAATGTCAGTATCACACTATTTTTTCAATTTAAAGCTCTGAAAATGAATGTTCTAATGGCATAACAATTTAAAGCTCCTAACTGATCTTTATTGCCAGTATAGAAAACGGATCTTTATTGCCAGCATACTATTTTTCCAATACGTATAGTATTTACTTCTTTCTTTGGGATGGCGGCGAGACCTCTCGACGATAAAACCTACTTCCCTACCACAATTTTGAAACCCTCACCAATACTCACCAGTCTTGATAAAAACACTTTGAAAAACAAAAAAAAAACATGCATCACAAAAAAAAGCATTTGTAAATTAATGATACTAAGTCAACCCTTTCCACCAATTATTTCCACCTCGACACCTAATTATTATTTTTTTATTTGGCATTTCATTTAAATGTACAGATTTATTGCTCTGGAGTAATATTTTCCAACCAACCGAACATGATTAACACGTGTTGTGCCAATTGTTCGTTGAGAGGTTACAAAGTTTTTAGATTATAAACTATTATTACAAATTATTACAAAGAAACATATTATTACTTTTACTCTTATGATTGTGTGCGGTATATTATAGGATGAACATTTATATTATAGGATGCTCTTTCTGGAGTGATGATGTGTGAAGAGTGTGATTCCGCAAGATGTTTCCAGTTGTAATTGAGTGTCACTGTTTGTCAAGTTGATGAGAACGTGCAACGGGGGTTTGTTTTTGTGTAAAGAAAAATCGGAAAGAAGTATCGATTTATTTTTTCATGCTAAATATCCTTAGTGAGATACAGGCAAAAGCCTAGTTTACTGGGGATACGACAAATGAAAGGCGACAAACCCAGATCCATTAAAATAATGTACGTCCAAATTAAATTACCTGTTGTTTTTTCGCAAATAATGTATATTTCTTGTCATGTGTAATAATAAATAAATAAATAATATAAAATTACAAATCATTACGATTATTACAAAGAAAAATATACTAAAATTATTTTTTTATATCACTTATGACTTGGAGAAAGAAAAATAGAATGCAGAATAGAAAAAGATACGCAACGTCATTGAAGGGAGATAAAAAGATTTTAAGTTGCTTTTTGAACCAAATGTTTCCAATCTAAAAAATAAATCGTAAAAATAAACAGGTCTCTTTAATTGATGAAGAAACCTGTGAACGAGGCATATTAATTATATTTAAATATATCCATACCATCACGCTTTTTTCCATCGGGGTAGGCTGAGAGGACAGAGTGCCAGACTTTCCTATCTCTACCAACACATCTTTAGCTTTTTCTAGATCCATGAATCTTCTTGTATAATTTCTACGTTTTCTCTGACTTTCTACGTGTCCTTTAAGTATATCATTCACTTGATCCAATCATTCTTTCCTTGGTCTTCCTCTCACGCGCATTGCCCTTACATTTGTACTATATATCTGTTTTGTTAGTCTTCCTTTTTTCATTCATTTCACATGTCCAAACCATTTATTTCATCGTGTTCTTCATCTTAATTAATACACAATATATTGTCACCCCAAGTATTCGTCTCAAAGCACCCATTAACACAGTATTTATTCGGCTCCCAATAATGTAAATTTAGAATTTTCCTTACCAAATATGACGTTTAATTTTGTGAACTGACCTGTAAAAAAGAAAAAAAAAACAGAGATTTTATTATTAAATATTATAAAACTGGTTGGGCATGTAAAAGGTCTTTCAAATTGAGCGTTTTTTTTTACTTATTCGATAAAACACAGATGGTGTCGCGAACTTGCCTGGGTCTTGTGACATTTGAGAAGTACAATATATGACATTTATAAAAATGGAGTCGTATAAAATGCAACAACGCGTTCAAATTGAAAATTATTTTATGTTTTGTAATTTCCGGAAACGGTGATATTAATTGGTCACCAAGATCATGTGATCTGACACCGTTGGACTATTTTCTCTGGGGTTACGTGAAAAGCCAGGTCTATAAGATTGACCCCCGATCAATTTCTGAGCTGAAGGACACAATTATTCGCTTTATTGGTGAGTTAGAACCGTAATTATGCCAAAATGTCATCGAAATTTTTGACTAAAGAGTGGAGATCTGTGGAGCTGCAAGAGGTGGACATTAGGCGGATATTGTTTTTGTGTTTAAATGTCATACATTATACTTCAATGACCAATAAAAAGTATTTTGAATTCAAAGCAAATTGTGTGTTTTATTCAAGAATTAAAAAAATAGAATTAAATAAACTGCTCAATTTGAAAGACCCTTTATATCGTGACATTTTTTTAAATAAAATTTATTCATCATATTGAAATGAAATGAAATGAAAATATATTTATTCTTGTATGTTATATTTCAGATCCCGGGCGCCTGAATTTGTTTTTTGAAATATTAAACATCAAAGCATCAAAGGTATGAAAATACATTTTTTTTCTTTTGATACTGATTTTATTAATTAGGAATTAATTCATTAATGAGCATAATTATTTCTTTCAAAAAGAAAGACACCTGTCCTTTTGAATTCGTCTGATTTCTGGCACAAATTCGTAAATCCAAAAATTACGAAAATTTTAATTTTTTTGGTAATTACCATTAAACTAGTTGCAACCCGTGAAATATTTACGGAAGTAAAACAAATTCTACATTTATGAAAATATATATTCATAAATGTAAAATATGTTTACATATATCATTTATACATTGCCCCCTTTTACACCGGTTCAAAAATTGTTAGCTAGGTATTTAAAATTCGTTCAGTATCACTGACCCACCGAGATTCAAATTGTGTATTACTTTCGGAGAGAATCCAAGTATTCCTCTCTCGTTCTCTTGTATTCAAAATTCAATTCTCGTATTCTTTCTTTGGCGACAACCATCGTATGGGTTTTGGCCTATTTATACTATGATTGACAATGCCTTATAAAAATCTAGAATCATTATTTTAACTGAAAATATATTCTCATAGTAAAACAATGTCAGTGTCCAGACGCACATATATTTATTTACACGAAAAACAATTTGTATGAATACACAATTAATGAAAAAACAAGACAAACTATTATACAAAATAAAAAATAAACATTTTAAAGTCGACACTCAATTTGTATGGGTCTGGGTTTTTTGCCTTTCATTTGTCATGTCTTCAGTAAACTATGCTTCTGCCTATATCTTACTAAGGATATATTAACATGAAAAAAATCAGTTTATGCCTTTTCATCGTTTGTCGATTTTATTCAATACCTCGGTCATAAACTCGCATCAACTTGATAAATATATTCAATACCTCGGTCATAAACTCGCATCAACTTGATAAGTTTATTCAATACCTCGGTCATAAACTCGCATCAACTTGATATGTTTATGAAATACCTCGGTCATAAACTCCTATCAACTTGATAAGTTTTGAGATTTAATTATAGGTATATAGCACGCGAAGAAATCCTTAATATACATACTTCATCATTTTAGATAAATCAAAAATCAATCTCACAATGTCTTGCATACAATCATAAAAAACTCACAAAATGGAAGAGCTCATATAATTTTTTACCACAACTCAACCCTCCTACAAGCTCAAGTACTCAAACTTCTGTCGTAATAACAACCACATTCGGATCCACTGCCCGAATTTTTCGCACCCCTTTGTCTTTATTGAACTCGGTATTTCATTGTACGAGTATGTACATGTATTAAAGAATATCATGCTTTTCATTTATAAAACGATCGTAAGACCCATTATCACATACGTTGCTCCCATATAGGTTCATCAGTGTCAACAGATCTTCGTAAAATACAAATCGTGCAAAACAAGGAACTTTTTGTAGCGGTCGGAGCTCCTTGGTATATATCCAACATTACACTGCACGACACTATGTTATATTGCTGTTAGTCGGAGATTTTGTTACTTTATTGGCCAAATGGCGTTACACTTCTGTTTTGAGTCACTCAAATCCTCTCATTAACATCTTTGCTGAAAACGATTCATTCCAGCCCATGATCCACAAAATGCCAAATCAAATCCTTCGAGTCTTTCCACTTGTTCGATAAGATACTTTATCCTTAAAAGTTAAGTTAAAGAAAACATCACCCACTTGCGATAGGCAATCCCTCGTGATCGAGTATGATTGTTAGACATCCTGCGGATGAAAGATGCATGTTTTTTTTTTTTTTTTTTTTTTTATCCACTTTGCACGAATTTCTCCTGTTACACAAAGAGGATCTGCTTCTAGTGTTAGCTTATTCGTTAGGAATAATATCAGCAAGGATTCTTCTCATACTGCTAGACGGTACCGAGAATATATCCACCGTGTCATTCAGTTGGTTCAATATCTCTATACCACGCGCGACTGAGTGTTTAGTCATGATATTCGTCCTGTAAGTTGATATGTAGAACAGAGGGTGATTCCTTGCACGGATATATTTATTGGGTACATATAAACTTAGTGCTTCTAGAATCGCGGGACAGTTAAAGGAACCTTGGAAAACCTTTATTAGGAATATCGCAATGGATTCTTGCCTTCTTGTTTCAAGGCTTCTATAGTTACACACCGTCAGAAGTTCGGCATGGTGAGCATATTTTGGGTAATCGCCCTTTGTTCTGTACCATAGATATCTGAGGATTTTTTTTTGTATTTGTTCTATATTGTTTTTATATTTGAGCTGGTGAGGAGCCCAAACCGTAGATGCATATTCTAATTTGGTTCTAATTAGATAATGTGCCTGTATTGGTTTATTGTGTGCAATCTGTTGCACTTCAGTAATCACACACTATCTAACCCAAAGTTCCGATAGCAAGACTATCAAAGTTTTTAGACGACCGTCAGGTTTAATCTGCTAGAGAATTTTATACATCACTATTTTTGTGTTGGTTAACAGCGCTATAAGAATCTATGGTAAGTAGCATATACGAATATGTTAAGCTACAGAAAAACACCAATTCAGATGTCAAAAACACCAATTCATAATCGAACCTGGGGCGTCGGTTTGCTTAGCGTATATGCTGTCCGTTGTTAGCCCACGATTTCCATCAGCTATTCACCTTTCCGATAAAAAATCGGCAATCCGTGGGGTAAGGTACTCCAGCGTATTTATCGTAACATCAGGACTATAAAATAAAAATTTCCCAGGCACAAACTGGTTAGTTACCAGTCTGTGCCAGAAACCCGACGATTTCTTTATGAGTAAATATAAATAATTTTATATTTGTAAATTATATTTCATGTCCTTTTCCCACTCTGTCCTAAACAGGAGAAACCTACACTACAAATGTAAACGAATGGCAGTAATCAAAAGAAATATTGAGAAAATTCTCAACATAAAGAAAAGACAAACGAAAATTAATGGCGTGCCATGTATCGTAATATTTTCTTTGCTATAACTACGTACTTACATAGAATCATGCCATGTCCATTTTGAGAAGACTGGAAAGGACAGATGTCAACACCATTTTGTCAATACACACGTCCATTTGTGGCGTTCCTTTTTATACATAAATATACTCACACATGTAACTTATCAACGGTTTTGGCTTTAAAGTTAAAGCCGAAATCTTTCATAATTTAAAGCCGAAATCTTTGATAATGTAAACCCGAAATCTTTGATAATTTAAAGCCGAAATCTTTGATAATTTAAAGCCGAATTCTTTGATAATTTAAAGCCCAAACCTTCGATAAATACTCATACACCGTCATATAAAGTAAATGCGATATATATAGTATGTAAGTGATGAAAGATTAAAGCATGTTAAAAACAATCGCTATTGATGTTGTTTTTCTCAGATGATGGAAGTGTTATTGGAGATATTGAATGATGCGATAGAAAACAAAGTCAACGGTGCACTAACACACAAGAGTATTTTAGTACCAACTTGGATGTATGGGAGTGAAACGTAGAAGTGGAATAATACTGAAATAAGTTGTATAAAAAGGTGTATGAATGTAGAACAGGCGAAACATGTTTCAGGAAGTTTGGTGCTCTCTCCTCCCTAGTGTGATGGTATCTACATGGTATATATGATATGTATATTCATACATCTTGTCATAGATGTTCTCTCAGTTAAATGTTTTCCAACTCTCCTTCCATTCTTTCCTCAGTCTGCCTTTCCTCAGTCACTGTATATTAAAAATATACCACGTTTTGCTAGTGCTGCCATACCTGTAAGGGTAACATCACTAGGTCGCGTCTAACGTTCGTGAGTATTGTTACCAGACGAAACTTACCAGACTGGGGTATAATTTTTTAAAAGTTTTTTAGGTACTATCGGAAATCGATCCCGAAACTCTGGTATGGAAGTCAAGTCTTTCAACCTAGATCACGGAGGTCATCAAAAATAACTTTCAATTCTGTGTATGAAATAGTCAGTTTGGGACTATTATTTATATTTGTACCAACATTAGGTATTGAACCCCAAACCTCCGGGTAGAAGTCAATTGTTTTACCTAGAGATTGAAAGTAGCAATAGGAAAACACAAAAAAACAAAGCAAATCCGTATAATTCAATCAATTCATCCGGGCAAGAACAACTTCATCACTTTACTGCTTTAAGTAGTCAAATGCATACGAAAATCCATACAATCCCCATATTGACTATCCAATCTGTGCACTCTTGTTACAAGAGTTGCACAAATAATTAGTTGCAACCACTTTAATATGGAACTAAACATTTTGACTATTGAAATATGATCTGACAATCTTAAACAATATTTATTGTGTGGTCAAACACTGACAAGTTTGACTGACACTGACTTAAATCTAACAAGTTTTACCGTCTTGTTATTTTGTTTTGTTTTTATTTTTATGATTGTGTGCGGTTTACTATGGGATGAACATTTTTGCTCTTTCTGGAGTGATGATGTGTCAGGAGTTTGATTTCGCATGATGTTTCCAGTTGTAATTGAGTGTCACTGTTTGTCAGGTTGATGAGAATGTGCAACGGGGTTTTGTTTTTGTGTAATCGAAAATCGGAAAGAAGTATCGATTTATTTTTTCATGCTAAATATCCTCAGTGAGGTACACGCAAAAGTCTATTTTACTGGGGACACGACAAATGAAAGGCAACAAACCCAGATCCATTAAAATTGTGTGTCCAAATTAAATTACCTGTTGTTTTTTCGCAAATTGTGTATATTTCTTGTCATATGTGATAAATAAATAAATTATTGTGTTTGTGGCTTTAATAGTGATAATATTTAAACAATGTACTATATATTGCGCTGTTTAACCAGCAAACTGACTATAACTCGGGACTCGAACCCACTGTTATTGACAGCTTATAAATATAACAATAATAAATATATTTAAATTGAGTAAGGATACGAAGGTGGCGGCCGCGGCCATTAGATTAAGATACTTCCTCGTATCTGCATATATTAAGAGAAACATATTTGGTAAGAAAACTTTCCAAGGGAAGATGAACTACAAATAAGTCTTAATTAATAAAGGGCAAAATTTCCTCCCCGATCTGATTTGTTTTATAATTTTAAAGGAAATAAAAAATTTTAATTTTGTTTTTCAAATGTGTTCATTTAGTAGTGAATTTTTTTGTTTGTCAATTTAAAAAAATATATTGATAAAATGTTTACCTTCCGCTCTTTTTATCAATTTTTTTATAATTCTCTAATATGTACTTGTATTATATTTACAAAATTGAGCCATTTTACATTGTTATGTACTTGTATTGGACAGTTCGCATTTAAATTAAAACGATGTAAATTTTAAATGATGTACTGTGGATAGTAAAAGATAATTATATCTCTCTATTTAAATAAAAAAATATATTCAAAATTGACACGAATGGATAAAAAAAATAATCGGACAATGTAAGTTAAATTACATTTATCGCAAATGGGGGGGAAAGATTTCATATTTTTTTTTGCGTTCCACATGCGAACATGCGCTGACCTTTTAAAAAGTCGTGTTGTCATAAGTTTGGGAGTCGCTGACTTGACGTAATTTTATTTTGGATTATGTTAATGGACCTTTTCCAAAAATTATATAATGAAAATAACATGAGAGTACTGTAAAATAAATTTTAACTCGGGTTATGTATCATACAGTAACCGCACCAAATTCAAGAACAAAATACGAATATGCGTGAGAAGTGTTCTCTTATTTAAATCGTATGATATTTCGTTAGGTTTTCGGTACAAATTGGTAGGAATAACATTTCGAAAAATGTGATTTTTTGGTTATTATGGACATGACAGATGTTCTTACATGCTACATTATACTCAAGAAAATGTAGGATGGTCCTTGTGACGTTTGAAACGTCATGTCTCAAAGGGATGGGGTAAAATCGTTTTTTTTTTACAAATCGAATCGTTTTTTTATAAATAGAAAAATTGTTTTTCTCTAAATTTACGATTCACTATGAATTAATACTAATTACGAACATTTAATTTTAGGTATAAAAAAATCGAAAATCCAATTATCGTATACCCCATCCCTAGCCAATGCAGACAAACGTAGTGACTTTTGACAATTGTCACCAAATATTATTTTATTTTAACAAACTGACACATTTTTGCTAATTTGTAACAAGATGTATTATAATAATTTGTAATTATTGTTAGTTTTATGTAATGTATTTACCTAAATAACTTGCTATTTATTAGAATCGAGACTTATATTAAAGTTGATAAAATAATTAAAATTACTGAACGTCGTTACAAGGTTGAATTGGGGCAAATTTGTGAAACGTTTCAAGGACCATGTTACATTTTCTCTAGTATAGTACATCTGTATAATTTGTACCGTAGTTTTCTTTCCGCATGAATGTCAAGAGTGACGCTCGATGCGGTGAGATATGGAACGCTTATCTTGAGACGGTCCCATATCGTATAAATAACTGTATATCAGGGGTGGCCAACCTTTTTGGGCCAATGGTCAAAACTGGTGTTGGATAAAAACTCGTGGGCTGCACACCTATTTTTTGAGGATACGAGGGCTGACAAATTCCTATGTATTTTTTTATTGAATATTGATACAATTCACATTATATGAGTGTCATATTAAATAAATACCTAAATAAAAACAAATAGTATTATTTTATATTAGATCATATTAAACGTTAGAAATAAATATGTATTTATATTTTATTTTCTTTATAACGTTTCTGTTTATATAATATTGTAATAATTGTTGTGAATATGTATCATATTAGGTCACATTTATATGAGATTTAGATATTTTAATAAAAATCTTCTTGTTCGTATTGAAACTATATCGTATAGTGTGTCGGTATTATTTAACAAATATGTTTAATTGTTATTTATTTTATGATTTATAAAACAAACCACGCAGCCCGCATAAAACACCCGTGGGTCGCTGGTTGGCCAGGCCTAAAAATAATTCTGACCTTTGCTTATGTGTTCTTTGAATTGTTTTATTGTGGTAATGCATCTTTTTATTTGGTTTTATTTTAACATTGTTTTTTTATTTTAGAACTATTTGTTTTTTGAATAATATGAACATATTGTACCGTTGATGAAATAAATAAGTAAATAAATACGTGAGGATTAAGAGAAGAACCTAACTGAAACTGTGGTGTAACACACCAGACCATGCAACATACTCGTACTGTCGACGAGTGTTCGTTAAAATCTTCCATTGATGGTATTGCTGAGCTTCATCGAGAAGCAACTGTGTATGTGATTGGTGGTATTGCTGAGCTTTATCGAGAAACAACTGTGTATGTGATTGGTGGTATCGCTGAGCTTCATTGAGAAACAACTGTGTATGTGATTGGTGGTATTGCTGAGCTTTATCGAGAAACAACTGTGTATGTGATTGGTGGTATCGCTGAGCTTCATTGAGAAACAACTGTGTATGTGATTGGTGGTATCGCTGAGCTTCATTGAGAAACAACTGTGTATGTGATTGGTGGTATTGCTGAGCTTCATCGAGAAACAACTGTGTATGATTAGTGGTATTACTGAGCTTCATTGAGAAACAACTGTGTATGTGATTGGTGGTATCGCTGAGCTTCATTGAGAAACAACTGTGTATGTGATTGGTGGTATCGCTGAGCTTCATTGAATAAACAACTGTGTTTGTGATTTGTGGTATTGCTGAGCTTCGTCGAGAAACAACTGTGTATGATTGGTGGTATTACTGAGCTTCGTGTATCTTCCTCGAATAACAACCAGAGGAAGACCAAAGAATTCATGGGTGGTGCAAAAATATAACCTGATGCAGAGGCACGGCCTGGGGGACGTAGTCCGGGTCAGAAGAGCATACAACCTGAGGACGAGGAGAGCTGACCCCAACAGTCTTCGCATATAATGAGTTGGGATGGAGCCAGGGAGATAGAGAGAGAGACTGAGCTTCATCGAGAAACAACTGTGTATGTGATTGGTGGTATCGCTGAGCTTCATCGAGAAACAACTGTGTATGTGATTGGTGGTATTGCTGAGCTTCATCGAAAAACGTCTGTGTATGATTGGTGATATTACTGAGCTTTATCGAGAAATAACTGTGTAATATACGGTATTGCTGAACTTCATTGAGAAACAACTGTGAAGGATTAGTGGTATTACTAAGCTTCGTCAAGATAGAACTGTGTATGATTGACGGTATTGCTGAGCTTTATCGAGAACCAACGGTTGTTGACTGATTGACCAGCATTTGGATGTATTGAACGAACGACCGGTATATGTCTGATTCTTGGTCAAAAAACACTTAATTTTTATGTAAATCTTTGATCTGTTGCAAAAATCATTATTTGAAGGCAGAGAACTAGCTGTCTCTCAACTTTTTAGGCGGCCTTACTGGAACGCGATATAAGCTGAGGGATCTCGTGTGCCGCTATATGTGTATACTATATGGGATTCTGTTTCTGCACATAATATCTACATGTTCACGCGACCTACTGCCTTCTCTTCTTAATCCATCTGACGATATCCTTTTTTTTCCAGGTCTGTCAAATGTGAAATTTTCTGATTCTATCTTTGACAGATTTTCCTGCGATGGTTCCAAATATTCTCATATCTGATGCTCAAAGAAGGTTCCTTGTTCTAGTTGTGTTAAATAGTACAAATTAAGTTCCAGATTAAAGTAAAGTAAAAAAAATGGGGTATTGTTTTATCCACAGTTGTTTTTTTCTTGAGAGGCGCCGTAAAATAAAGTAAATCACGCGTATAAAAGTTTCAACAAGCGTGTTTGTTTTTAAAATTCATATCAATATCATGTGTTATTGTACACCACGCTATATTTCACTGTTTCGAAATATTTTTCAGCAAATAAGTTGAAAGTATGTCGGCACCGTGGTCTAAAGCAGTGCTTCACAAACTTTCTGTATTCATCGATCAGATTTTTTTTCCATTCCAATCCATCATTCCGGACCAGTATTTTTGTAAACCTATAAAAAATTAATTTGTCAATGAGGAAAACTTAATTTTTTAATAAAATAAATGTTTATATTTTTTTTAATAAAATAAATGTTTATATTTTTTTTAATAAAATAAATGTTTATATTTTTTTAATAAAATAAATGTTTATATTTTTTTTATAAAATAAATGTTTATATTTTTTTAATAAAAGAACGTGTATATTTTTTTAATAAAATAAATAAAACACTTCTTTTTTTTATTTTGTATTCCCCACTGTTTTATTTGAGTTCACTACCGGTTTCAAATACTTCCTCGTCAGGTGAACATGAATTGTCGAAGTTCATCTTCACCTGGTGAGGAAGACGAGGGACTTTGTTTTACTAAAAAAAATATAAACATGACACCACAAAGTGAAACAAACGTCTTTTCTAAGATTCAAGAAATGAAGAGAACTTACAGTACCCGGCGGTAAGTATGTAATACACATCGGGTTTAAGAAAGAGACTGTCGGCCATAATCGGCTACCTTCGGCTTTACAGAGCGCCGTCTCTGTCCCTAGAACGCTTGACAACGACTGACAAATCGCACGTGTATGAATGACAGAGACGACACTCCGCAAAGCCGAAGTTAGCCGATTATGGCCGACAGTCTCTTTCTTAAGCACGATGTGTATTACTTACCGCCGGGTACTGTATGATACTTATTATTTTTTCAGACTGGAGTAAAAAAATAAAATTTCTATGCAAATAATAAAAAAATCTAAATAAATAACTCTTTCTGGTTGGTTGGAAGAGATTGCCACATGGTAATAAAGTCGCCAGGTGAAATAAATAAAAAAAATAAGGATTGTGCATTTTTAATGCGTGAAATATTGATTTCGATTTGTGTTTTTGTATGTACTATATTATGTGAAGGGTATAAATGTTACGTTTCTTATTTACTTGTGGAACTTTTCCACTTATATATCTATTGTTACGTTTCTTATTTACTTGTGGAACTTTTCCACTTATAGATCGATTGTTACATTTTTTAAGCTTAATCAGTTGAAACTTTAAATTGTTTAGAATTGTTTTTAAATTAGCTTTGTTACCATATATTGACTCATATAAAATTACACAATGACTTAAATTTGATGGCACAAACCATCTTAGTTTGGGCGGATTTGCCTATTGAGAAAAAAAAGTGGAGGATATATACGAGCAGTGCTTTTTTTTTTTTAAAAAAAAAGGTGCCGGAGCTCACTTTTTGTCAAGTTTTTTACTAAAGAAAATCGTATTCAAATACCATTTAAATGAAAATTAAAGCAGTTTTTCCTATGCCACAAAGTATTTAATTTTAGAAATGTCAAATCTAAACTTATGGTAAACAGATAAATAAAAATCTACAACTGAAGAATAAATATCAAATAAAATTATACAGTCTAATTGTTTTTTAACCCGCAATGATGCACATATAAATCAACCAAAGTTTTTCTAAATATTTTTGTGTTGAGTGGTATAAACAACGACTCATGCGCTGTTACAAATGTGATACAATAATCTCCATGCTTTAAAACCACATAGGTTTAATAGAAAACTGTTTTACCGGTCAATTTGGCAGTTGAAGTTTGACTTGTTGCGCGTAGATGACTTTTTGTGATTTGTTCCAGTTTGAAATCAAATTACGGTATTATTGGTGATCAAGGTAATCTTTTTTTTTTTTCTTGTATTCTTTAGTACATATGTGTAAAATAATTGAAGTTAAATATATAATTTCATTTATATCATTATATCATATAATTAACTTACAAATGCGCAGTGATTCATATATGAACTTTACTCTTTTTTTTTAAATATAAATATATAAAAACAAAAAAAAAGTTTTATTGTATTTTTCATGTTCCAGTACATATTTCATGCATAAATATATTTTAAATTTTTAAATAAAGAAAATCGCGCATTGTAGGGTTAAACATTAAAATACCGTAAAAAAGGGTGGTGGAACGCCGCTTCACTGCGCTCCATCGCAAAAAGCACTGTATACGAGTATACTTTTGTTTTATTAGGTATAACTATGACGACCTCCGTGGCCTGGTGGTAAGACACTTGTCTGCCGATCCGGAGGTTGCGGGTTTGATCCCCGCTGGAACCCAGATTAAAAAAAATAGAATTCCAGTCTGGTTAACACTTAGGGTTTATAAAAACATCTTTCTGGTTGGTTGGAAGAGATTGCCACATGGCAATAAACTCGCCAGGTTAAAAAAAATATATTATAATAAATGCATGGGCAGTAACTAAAACATAAATTTGATAATTTTTAATTAATGACCCAGTTGAACTTAATTCTATTCGAATTAATCTTTTATTTTTTTTATGTTTTTAAAAAATGCATCCTTTTGCGGGATACGGCCCTGAGTCTCATGAGCCTTGGCTTGTATGCTTGTTTATACAATATTGTATATATTGGTAGTATATATGAACGTACTACTTTTGATATTTTTTGTTTGAGTCATGCCAATGTTTTAATTTTTATATTTTTTGTGACAAATTGATTTTGTATTTTATTTATATCATCATCATTGTCAACCAGGGTCGATCCACTGCTGGATGAAGGTCTCCCTAAGTTGACTCCAAATAGTTCGGTTTCTTGCTCGTTGATGCCATGTGATGCTGCCATGTTTCCTGATTTCATCTATCCAGTATACCTTCGGTCTTCTTCTGGGCCTCTTTATGCTTCTTGGGTGCCATTGGATTATTTCGGATGTCCATCGGGAGTCTGACATTCTGGCTACGTGTCCTGACCATTGCCACTTCATTCTTTTGCACACTTTTATAACGTCTTCTACCTTTGATATATTGCGAATCCAGGTGTTTCGTTTACGGTCTCTTTTAGTATATCCCAACATGCATCTCTCCATACCCCTTTGTGCAGTCTGGAGCTTTTGCGTGTTCTTTACTGTGAGCATCCATGTCTATTCATTATATAGTCTAAATTATTGCATTATACGTCCATTTTATTTATATCATTATCATCATCATCATTGTCAACCAGGGTCGATCCACTGCTGGATGAAGGTCTCCCCAAGTTGACTCCAAATAGTTCGGTTTTTTGCTCGTTGATGCTGCCATGCTTCCTGATTTCATATATCCAGTGTACCTTCGGTCTTCTTCTGGGCTTCTTTATGTCTCTTGGGTACCATTGGATTATTTCGGATGCCCATCGGGAGTCTGACATTCTGGCTACGTGTCCTGACCATTGCCACTTCATTCTTTTGCACACTTTTATAACGTCTTCTACCTTTGATATATTGCGAATCCAGGTGTTTCGTTTACGGTCTCTTTTAGTATATCCCAACATGCATCTCTCCATGCCCCTTTGTGCAGTCTGGAGCTTTTGCGTGTTCTTTACTGTGAGCGTCCATGTCTATTCATTATATAGTCTAAATTATTACATTATACGTCTATTTTATTTATATACTAAATTATTTATACACAAAATTATTTATGCACTCTGAGTTGTTTATACACTCTGTATTATTTATACACTAAATAATTTATAAACTCGAAATAATTTATACCATCTAAATTATTTATATATTCAAAATTATTTATACACTGTAAATTCTGAATTTTAAATTTAAATCGATTCAATTGGGCGGAGTATTATGAGAGCGCTTTTGCTGTTATTGGTTCTGTGAGGTGGAATGGTGTACCTCTAAGTGTTACTAAAGGTATGGGTGGCGTGTGCAGCTTAAGGTATCACTAAGGAAGATAACCATTTTGGGGAGAAAAATATGATTTTATATTGTCGTCGTCTTCGTTGCTGGGCCTCGCAGTCGAGGACCCCTCGTTATTCCAACGTCAAGTCAGTTGGAAAGCGAAGCTGTGCCGTTCATTCTAGTTTGAGTAAGTGTGTCGTTGTACACCAGCAAACTTACCAACCACGCCGCTGTGCTGGATCCGATGGCAAACCGAAATGAGACGATCAGAGGACACCGGCATGTTTTTTCTCTCTTTTTTCCTTTTTTGAAAGAATAAATATGACCGAAGTCATAGCTATCTTTATACCCCCAAATACTTGGTGAAAAAAATGCTTGTGTCATTCGAGGGGAGTAGCACAGTGCGGGGTTTGAATCGGCGACCTTCCGCATGAAAGGAATGATTATATATTTATACTGCATCTAAAGCTGAATGTGTTACTAAGATCTACAAATATATCTTTGTAGTTCGTCTTCCCTTGGTAAATTTTCTGAGGTTGTCTTACCAAATATATTTTTCTTAACTTGTACACATGCGGGGAAGTACCTAATCTGATGGCTGCTGTCACCACCTTACTCTTCTTCCACTTAATTTTTTTTTGTTATATTTTAATAATAGCTGGTTCGAATCCCGTGTTGGAGCGCCCTTCAATAGAGGCTGCTCCTTTTATTTTTATTAAATATTGTGAATTATTAATTCGTTGACCATACATTATATTTATAAATAATTCTTACTTTTTATTTTGCAATTTTCGCTCAACGCAGCCCGGTTATTGTTCGCAAACTAGCACTGGTCTGGGGATTATAGTTTGAATTGCATTGGTCTAAAGATAAGCATCTCCCAAATTCATTCTTTGTAAGAGCATCTAACTTCGTAAACAACCTGGAAGACTTCCCGGAATTCGATTTATTTAACTCTTCTACGAACTCGATTAGATTGCGCATATGCGGGAACTGGTTTGGTGTGGATCTCTGACTGTCTCATCCCTGACTGTCTCCTGGTTAACAATTTTCAGCATTACTTAAAGCCTACCTACTACCTTCTTACCAATCTCCTAACATAATTAAGTGTACATATTGAAACCATATGCGAAAACTGTTAAATGGTGTTTCGAAACCCATAGATATCAGTAATAATACCGACATAAACACTGTATGTTTTTCTAATAAAATAAAAAATAAAATCTCCAGGGTTTAGCAACCGGTGTGTTAGCAAAAATTCGCCAAAAAATTAACTAAAAGAGGTATTTTTTTTAAAACGATCTTGAAATCTTTGAATAAAAAAACACAGTTTTGAAAATCAGACCTTTTTTAATTTACGAGAAATTATAACATCTGCCCTTGTAAATAATATTTCAATAATCTTGAAAGTGTTAATAACTAATTAATAATGGGGCGGCGAGTTTGATTCTCGTTGAAACCCTGAAAGGATTCGAGTCAAGTTGTAATTTGTGACCTCTTTAACATATTTTTGATTGGTTGAAAGAGATTGATAAATGGCAGTGTGATTGCTTAGTTGTACTGTATACAAGCTATGAGGTTCATGGCCGCGTGTTAACGCACTAGTCTTCCGTGCGGAAGGTTGCCGGTTCGAACCCCGCACTATCATACTCCCGTCGAATGACATTTTTTCGTCTAGCCTTCGGAAGTATAAATCTGTGGCGTTATGGCAGAAGTTGATATGTCCGTTTTACCTTAGTTTACAGGAGAAGCAATATTAACTTTGATAACCTGTTAAAATCAGTACAAATAAGCATTTTTTAAGTTTTTCCAAACAATATATCTTTTGTTTGGATAATGACTGACACACCAAGTTTTGCCACAACATGCTGAGAAATATTTTCTATAAATTGGGAGAATAAACACAAAATGACAAAAAACGGACATATCAACTTCTGCCATAACGCCACAGAAATATACTTATGACTTCGGTCGTATCTATTCTTTCATAAAAGTAAAACATACATGTTGATGTTCTTCGATCTTCCCACTTCAGGTGTGCTATCGGATTCAGTACACCGGTGTGGCCGGTGAGTTTGCTAGTGGGCTACGGTTTACTCTCGAGGAGAAATAAGAAGAAAGAGAAGTTAACTCCATGGTACAGCTTCGCTTTCCAACTGAATTGACGTTGGAATGGCAAGAAGATTCTTAACTACGAGGCACAGCAACGACGATGACGACTGTATGATATATAACCAAAGGGGTTGAGGCCTCGACAGGAACACCTTCCATCTGTCTGTATCCAGGGTAACCACTCTCCAATCGCTTTCTCCCAAGGTATTGCAATCTGAAGCCACCCCACCCAGCCAACTCAGTTTACTGACATTTATTGTTTAAACTGCTCCTTCATGTTATGAAAGTCCGTTTCTACTCCATCGACCCATTATAATTTCGGTATACCCACTTGGAGATAACGAGTTTAATCTAAAAAAAAAATATTATCTTGGTCACACTGCGATCTTCATAAATTTCTCCAGTAGTTTGCGGGGTCATGTACGCAGAAGATTGTATCATTTTCACTAAGCTTCTGAGAGAAATACCCACCCTTTCCTGAAACCGTTATAAGGACCGGCAGTTCTCATATCCGCTTCTCTTAACAGACTCACTTTATCTTAATTTAAAACACTTCTCTCTATCTCCACGCCACTGTGCTCTAAACATTTTATATAAACTTAAAAAAAAAACTAAACAAAATTCTCAGAAGTAAGAGTTATAATAATTACGAACATAATAAAGCAGCGTTCATAGTTTATGTTTATTTATTAAGTTAAAAAAATAATTATAAACTAAATTTAACCTCATTATTTATTATTATAGTATATATGAACTTTCCTTAATCTTAAGTCGAATGTGTTACTAACACATATAGGATTTACTACATATTTTCTTTAGTAGTTCGTTTTTCCTAGATAAGTTAGGTAAGTTGTCTTTGGTTTTCTTACCAAATATGTTTCTCAAAACATATGATGATGTGGGAAAGTGCCTAATCTAATGGCCGCAGCTACCAACTTCCTATCTTCAACATTCAACTAGTATATATTTGTTTTGTAATATTATAATTCTGTCAATAATAGTGGAATCCTATTCAGAGTCACAGAGAAGGTGTAAAGATACACGGGCAAAAGGTGGACATGATAAGGTTCGCTGACGATATTGCTATGGTTGCTGAAAGTGAAGAGGAACTACAAGAGGCCTTAACAACTATGGAAAGCATTCTTCAAAATAACTACAGTATGAAGATAAATAAAGACAAAACAAAGCTGCTGACTGTAGGCCGAGCGCAGCACCAGATGAGAATAGTGATGTCGGGTAAACCACTAAAGAACACCAAGGAGTTTGTCTACCTCGGGAGCAAAATAACATGGGACGGTCGGTCCAAGAGCGAGGTCGATAGCCGTATACATCAGGCTAGACTTGCATTTAATAAAAGGTCGAAAATAATAGAATCAAATAATATAGACCTAAAACTGAGAATACTCCTCATCAAGACCTATGTATGGAGTATCTTGATGTACGGCTGCGAGACATGGTGCCTATCCGAAAGAGATAGACGAAGACTAGAGGCTTTTGAGATGTGGTCCTATAGAAGACTATTAGGAATTTCCTGGAGAGACCGCATCACAAATGAAGAGGTTCTCCAACGAATCGAAGGAGGAAGGCACCTGCTCAGGATCCTGTCCGAAAGGCGTGCAAGATGGATCGGTCATATAATACGACAAGAGGGCCTCTTGCATGCCATAATGGAGGGTATGACCGAGGGGACAAACTCTAGAGGACGCCCACGCCGAGAGTACCTGGAGGACCTGTTGGTGGACGTGCGCTGCTCAACATATACAGACTTAAAAAGAGCCGCACAGGACAGGGGGGAATGGAGGAGAAGAGTTCAAATTGCTGCAAACCAGTCTTAGGACTGCAACCACGGAAGGAAGGATTCAGAGTTAGAGCCCCCTTGAGGATAGTCAGTTCTCTAAATATTAAAAAAAATACATTGATTGACAATGTACAACGGAATACGGATTGAAGTGTTTAGGAATGAATGTGAACTTAATAAGATAGATGTGTTAAATAAGAAGAAGAAGTTTAGATCAATGACGGGAGTTCTATGTGATCCGAAAATGCCAGTAAAGTTAAAAGGAAAAGTATACCAAACGATTGTCAGACCCGCACTCCTCTATGGCTCCGAATGCTGGACGATGTATAACTCTTACTCTAGGCAACTAGAAACTGCTGAAATGCGCATGCTAAGATGGTCAGCTGATGTGTCCCAAAAAGACTAAATAAAAAGCTCACGCATTCGTGGAAGCCTAAATGTTACAGACATCGACAGCAAAATGGAGGAGAGGCAATTGAGATGGTATGGGCACGTTGGACGTAGAGCACTCGATAACATTGTGAACCAGGCAATCTCCATGGATCTTCCTCGAATAACAACCAGAGGAAGACCAAAGAATTCGTGGGTGGCGCAAAAAGATTACATGATGCAGAGGCACGGCCTTGGGGACGTAGTCCGGGACAGAAGAGCATACAACCTGAGGACGAGGAGAGCTGACCTAAACAGTTTTCGCAGACAGTGAGTTGGGATGGAGCCAGGGAGAAGAAGAAGTGCACGCTGAGATGGTTTGGACATGTGAAATGAATGAATGAAGAAATACTTACAAAACAGATGTAGTGCAAATGTGAGTGAAAGGCGTGTAAGAGGAAGACGGAAGAAGTATGGTTGGATCAAGTGATTGATATTTTGAAAGAAGGAAACGTAGAAACTCAGAGAAATGGTTGGAGTTTATGAGAAGGTGTATAAATGTGAAGGAGGGTAAAGATGTGTGTCGTAAAGTCTGGCATTCAGTCCTCTGCTTTTACCGACAGGGAGATGGTGTGATGGTATGCATGTATCACAAATTACCATTCACTCTATTGTCGACAGCTATTCTTCTTTAATATCGCAATTTGATGCGAACTTACTTCCAAAATACAAAATAGTGTCAGTTATTTATGTTATGTATAAGCGTGTCATATTTATGTAAATGTCTATATTATTACATTTCTCCGTAATATTTCCTGAGTCTTTAGACCGGCTCTGATAATCCTAAGAATCTTGCTTCATTCTCATATTTAATTCTTAAAAAGGGTTATCCAATTGTCCCCAATCCTCAGAGTTCGCCGTTCCTCAGATAGCTATCGCAGATCCTGAATTTATCCCTGGCAGAAAGTAATGGCTCCCCTAATCCCAGTTTAAGCGACCCGAGTTTAGTCAAAGTTCAAAGCGCCCTAGGTTTAAATGTCCGCAATTAATCTGGAGAATACGTGGTGGGAAACTACCCTTCTATTTTCAGGCTCATATCGAAATTCCTCGTGAATATTATTCACCGACTTGTGTTAAGTAAATAAACGGATTTGTAATTTGTTTTATCAAACACTGTTTATTCCACTTTATTTAACGGTATAACCCTACCGGTTTCAAGGTTTTCACCTCATCATCAGGATAGCGTAAACAAGACTAGGAAGCAGAAACAAGAAACCTTGAAACCAGTTGGGTTCTGCCGTTGCATACCTATAAAGTGGAATAAACAGTGTTTGATAAAACAAATTATAATGTATTCAAACCTCCACAATGTTAATGCCTTAACTATTGTATAAATAATGTAAATAAATGGAGTTGAAACCTGTTAGAATAATCGCTACCTCTTCTAGTCAACCAGAAATGTTAAGATTGGAACTCTTGTTAAAAAAAATCTCGGCACCAACAAGAATCAAACTCGCGATCGTCGGATTACTGTTTTATTTTTATGATGCTAAACGATAGTGACAATATGCAGTATAGCCTCGATTTTTTAGTTGCTGTTTATCACTATCAGCTCTCTTACATATGTACAAATTTAAACTCTTTTAAGACTATAAAAGCTATAATGGAATTTCCCTGGGAGGTTACGAGCGAAAGTCCAACCTTTTCAGTTTCTGAAGCATCACCTGTTGCCCGACTAGTCCACCTACAGTATTAGCAGGGAGGACCAAGGCTTGAGTGAATGTGATGGAATGCAAGTAGCCTGGACGATAAGTAATAAGTAGTATTAAAATAATTAGTTGTAAGAATTGTTATCTAGTTACAAGTTAGTTGTAGATGTTTACTATATCTAAGAAATTAAATATTATGATTATTAAAAATAAAATAACATTTAGGAAATTAAAATTAAGTTAGTTCATAGTTATAATATATAAATTAGATTAGTTCTTAAGATATAAATTTGTATATATGGTAGTATAGCCTTTGGCAAATGTTTGTATCATAGATTATTTATTTAACACTTTTATTGAAAATATAATCGGGTGGGATTATTGCCAGGCGGCAATCTCTTCCAACCAGCCAGATAAAAGTAAATGAAGCAAGTTTACATGATCGCAAAAAAAAAAATTCAAATGACCATCTATCCTAACGATATCCATGAAAATATACGTGAGCATATGCCCACAAAGACGGACAATCACCCGAACATTCCTTTTCATATAAAATGAGATATCATTAATCAAAGGAAAAGGAAGGGATGGTGGAGAGGAAAGAAAAAAAATCAAGAATGAAACACGTTATATTACTGACTAGAAATTAAGAGATTTTCCAGTCGCTTATTAAAGCATGCCAAGGGCGAAGCGAGTCCAACATTGGTTTGTAACTGATTCCAGAATCTCACTGCATGGACAGTAAAGGACGGTGTAAAAAAAGAAGAACGGTGAACTGGAAAGGCCAATAAACAATCTGTGTTTGAACGTAGTTCTAGCCATGATCGGAAAGACGCTGAAAGTTTACGACGAGATACGAGGGGGTGTCGGGATAGTTAAGGATATTATACAGTATGTGAATTTGTCGTCTATTTCTAACTTTCAACCGGTTCAATGCTTTATTAGAATTATTATATATATTGTAGATTACTTTATTAAATTAAAAAATTCAATAAACTAGTATTATGGAAGCTATATTTATGTTTCCTGGCATGGCGGTTCGCTATCTTTATTATTTAATAGCATGTGACGTGACGCGTGCCATTAATCAGCTTAATTTACGATTTGATACGCATAAACTTGATTTAAATCGAATTTCGTTAAAAAGCAACTGTTCAACTAAATTATTAATTTCTAGCTACTAATGATAATACGAGTACAGTATATCATCGATTATCCGGGGCTCAATTATCCGTTAGTTGAATTACCAGTGATCCTTTTTAGTACAAGCTACTAATAGTAATACGAGTACAGTAGATCATCGATTATCCGGGGCTCAATTATCCGTTAGTTGAATTAACCGTGATCCTTTATAGTACAAGCTACTAATGGTAATACGAGTACAGTAGATCATCGATTATCCGGGGCTCAATTATCCGTTATTTGAATAAACCGTGATCCTTTTTAGTACAAGCTACTAATGGTAATACGAGTACAGTAGATCATCGATTATCCGGGGCTCAATTATCCGTTAGTTGAATTAACCGTGATCCTTTATAGTACAAGCTACTAATGGTAATACGAGTACAGTAGATCATCGATTATCCGGGGCTCAATTATCCGTTATTTGAATAAACCGTGATCCTTTTTAGTACAAGCTACTAATGGTAATACGAGTACAGTAGATCATCGATTATCCGGGGCTCAATTATCCGTTAGTTGAATTAACCGTGATCCTTTATAGTACAAGCTACTAATGGTAATACGAGTACAGTAGATCATCGATTATCCGGGGCTCAATTATCCGTTATTTGAATAAACCGTGATCCTTTTTAGTACAAGCTACTAATGGTAATACGAGTACAGTAGATCATCGATTATCCGGGGCTCAATTATCCGTTAGTTGAATTAACCGTGATCCTCTGTAGTACAATATTTTTTCTTATTCCCGAAAAATGTTTATTTCTTAAATTTTAACCAGAAAATTACAAAGCAAGTAATAAAATCTATGGTTTCATCAGCCCGTCTCCGTCCAAAGTTGAACATAGGCCTCCCCTCTCCTCCTCCATTCCTCTCTTTCCAGGGCACATCGTTTCCAGTTGCTCCCGGCCACTCTTCTAATATAGTCTGACCATCGTGTCTGAGGACGGCCCACACGTCTTCTTCCCTGTCTTGGGCGCCACTCCAGCACAAATTTATCGTTTATATTATGGCAATTGACCAACGCTATTCAGTTGGTAGTTTCCCTGCGTCCACATCGACACGAAAACATGTGGATCTGGGGCTTCTCAATGGAATTGCCGCGGTATGATACCGCTGTTCAGCGATTGTATCTGTCAAACATTGATAATGTTTGTTCATGTTCTCATCTTGTGTAACTACTGTCTTCCTTCAAGGGAAATAAAAATTCTTATTCATGCATTTCTTGCGTCACTTCTGGATTCTTGTAACTCAATTTTCTGGATTGTCTGATTCACACATTTCTTTTGCCTGATTCACACATAACTCCAGTCTATTTTCAATGCAGCTGCTTGGCTGATATATTGTAGTCATAAATATTACCATATCGGTTCGCTTCTAAAAAAATGTACACTGGGTTTAAGTGTTGGATTGATTTCAAAGTTTATTTCTTTGTATTTAAGTCCCTTAATGAGATGTTGCTTACCATACCCTAGACGGATATGGTCAGCAACACAAGGGTTCTTCAAAGAGCCAAAGTTGATAGAGAGTTGCTGACTAATATTAAAATCCAAAAGGTGTCCCATTTGGGTCATGTACTTAGAGGAGGAAAGTACAAATCACTGCACCTGATCATCCATGACTAAATAGAGGGTCGAAGAGGTGTTGGCACTAAGCAAATCTCCTTGCTCCACAATATACGTGGTTGGACTGGTATAAGGAGCGTTGGGGATCTTTTTCGGGCAGCCGGGGACAAAGATGCCTACTCTCAGGTGATATTCAACGTTGGGGGGACCTAACATGATACTAGGAAGAAGAATGAGATGTCTTCATTGTACCTTTTGAATATGTGTCTGAGAGATGTTTCTTCGGAGAGAAATAGATCTTTGTAGTCGATATCTTCTTAATCGAATAAATTGGTTGTTGTAAAGTAATCGAAAAAGGGTGGGGTATTATGATAAGAGATTTTGCCGGTGCTGGTCCTGTGGCGTGGAATGATCTACATTCTAGCGTCAAAGATGTGTGTGGCGTGTACAGCTTTGGGAAGCAGTTAAATAAAATCATTTTTGGGATGTTTTATCAAAATTTATGAGTGGGTTCCAATCCTGAGTTAGATTGCCCTTTAGGAGAATTTGCTCTCGAAACGGCGCTATTTAAATTGTTCTTTTATTATTATTAAGTTTATGATAGATTTCGATAGTTCTCTAATACAAGTAACAAATAAATCGATTTCCCTTTCTCTGTTTATGGGTAGTAGTCTTCCCCGCAGTGTACGACCCTAATTAACAATCCCATAAGTTACCGTACCCTAGCGGAGCAGATTATTTCAATCAACATTTTGTTATCCCAATTTTTCTCATTTTCATCCCGCTCAACTCAGATGAAAAGGGTTACCTAATAATATAACGACCTTATTGAACATTTATTTTGGAATTTTATTTAAAAAAACATTCATTTTATAATATAAAGCTATGATTTATTTACATTTAAAATAAAATATTCTGCTATTTTGGAAATACAATATGAAAAGATCCACATGTTTCAGACGATGAAAAGCTGAAAATAGGGTTTGAACGGCGAGTTGTGATAGAAAATTTAAAATTAACCTTAAATATAATACAATCTCAATACAATCTAGAAAATTTTAAATTAACCTTAAATATGATTAACCTTATAATACAGTCTTGTTTGTGCTCCCCTGAAGATGAGGTGAAAGCCTTGAAACCGGTAGGGTTATACCTTTACAAAAAAGTGGAATAAACTGTGTTTGATAAAAATAAATTACAATAATACAATCCATCTAAAATCTTTATTCAATAATAAGAATAAAAATGATCAATGTATATAGCGCTGTTTAGAGAGCCCTGTAATTCGAGATTAGAACCCATTAATCATAATACAATAGATTGTATATTAGATTATAATTATATATTAGATTCTTATTATTATAATAGATTATTATTATAGAACCCACTATTAATAATATAGTAATATTATAATAGATTATAAATATTACAAAATACATATATTTAAGCTGAGTCGAGGATAGGAAGTTGGTGGCTGCGGCCATAAGATAAGATACTTCCACGTATCTTGATATCAATCGAAGACATATTACAAAGAAGTCTTTGTTGATCTACCGATATGTTATAGTTAAACATTCGGCTTAAGGTGTAGTGTAGTGTTTGTGTGTAAAGTTCACGTATGATATAATCCTATTTGGGTCATGTACTTAGAGGAGTAAAGTATAAATTACTGCATCTGATCATCCAAGGCAAAATAGAGGGTCGAAGAGGCGCTGGCAGGAGGCAAATCTCCTGGCTCCGCAATATACGTGATTGGACTGGTATAAGGAGCATTGGGGATCTTTTTCGGGCTGCCGGGGACAAACATACCTACTCTCATGTGCCATTCAACGTTGGGGGGACCTGACATGACACTGAGAAGAAGAAAATGAAATGAGTGTCATTGCACACTAGCGAACTCAGGTCATACCAGTGTGTTGGATCCGATGGTATATCTGAACTGAGACGATCGGAGCCCACCAGCAAGTTTTTTTAAACTTTTTTTTTAAAGAATATATATTATCATATTATTAAACCCCCCGAATACTTGACGAAAAAAAACGCCTATGTTATTAGACGGGAGTAGCACGGCACGGAAATTTTGTACTTTAAACGTACGTCCTAGAGGCTGAGTGAACACTTCCTAAATGTGTATCATATTTTTTTTATCGAAAATTTAATAGTTACAAAATATTTAATCATTTTACTAGTCTCGTTAATGAAACGGAAATTTTCGTTAACATTTGATAAAAGTATTTTGTGAAATGTACTTCAGAATGGGTTTAGCGAGTGGGGAATTGGTTTAGCGGATAAAATGGCTCAATTCCCTCTTAATGTGTTTGTTTGACTCCATTATACTTTTGAACGGTCGTTTTATTGTTGTCTTAGCTTCGGAACTAAAGGGAAGTGCCCAGCACTTGGCCGTTTGATCATTTTGGGACAAAATTAAGAATTCTCTCGCTTAGAGAGAAGAGTTGAGTTTTGTGCGGGTAGGGAGTACCTATAGTTGTTTTAATTGGATCCATGGTGTTGTAAGATGTCCATGGTGTTGTATTTTGAAAATGGATTTATATCTAAATGTAACTGACTGAGCGTAATAAACTTTGATTCACATTTGAAATATATTTGTAACTCATTCAATCGTATGGTACCCTGTAACAAACCCGAATGGTGATTCGGACATGCTTAAGAACTTGTATGGCAGACAGTATTGTATTATTTTGTTTTAATTGGATCCATGGTGTGATTCATGGTGTTGTTTTAATTAGATCCATGGTGTTGTAAGATGTCCATGGTGTTGTATTTTGAAATTTGGTGCTGTAAGATCCATGGTGTTGTAAATTTGGTGATCCACGGTGTTGTAAGATCCATGATGTTGTAAATTTTGATCCATGGTGTTGTAAATTTTGATCCATGCTGTTGTAAGTTTGGTGTTGTAAGATCCATGGTGTTGTTTTAATTGGATCCATGGTGTTGTAAGATGTCCATGGTGTTGTATTTTAATTGGATCCATGGTGTTGTAAGATCCATGGTGTTGTAAGATCCATGGTGTTGTATTTTGAAAATGGATTTGTGTCTAAATGTAACTGACTGAGCGTAATAAACTTTGATTCACATTTGAAATATATTTGTAACTCATTTAATCGTATGGTACCCTGTAACAAACCCGAATGGTGATTCGGACATGCTTAAGAAATTGTATGGCAGGCAGCATTGTATTGTATTATTTTGTCGGACGAATGCCTTACATAGATCATTAATTTTTATTTTTTCGTATTGCCGTAAACATTGTAAAATCATTGCGTTAATATTTTTGTATTGTAATAAAACGTCTCTTTGTTTGGTCCTCGCATTATCACTTCATATGATCGAATGGCCCCTGCGCGCGATAAACGCGTGACAAGCATTGAACTAGCGCAGAGTTACGACATAAGCGGTCCGATCGAGGTGCTTACGATGTGCGATGGGCTTAACATATAGGACGCAAAATGAGCAAATATATTCTCGTCTAAAACGTCATACTGTGTTTTTATTTCTACGATGTTCTTCCGGCCAACAAGGAATCGCTTCTCCTCACCCAGCTCTTCACCGAGACTCATTAAAGCCGCGTCGGAATCTCCGAGGATTGAATGGCAACTATTCATCTATTCTACAATCTTTGTACCGGTGCTGTACAATTATAATATACTCAAGAAAATGTAGCATGGTCCCTGTGACGTTTGAAATGTCATGTCTCAAAGGGATGGGATAAAATATTTTTTTTTACAAATCGAATCATTTTTTCATAAATCGAAAAATTGTTTTTCTCCAAACTGACGTTTTAATTCCTAATTTTCATTATACTGACTTTCTAATGTATTGTATGATTTGTATCTATCTTTAAATAGACCAAGATCCACTATGAATTAATAATAATACGAACATTTAATTTGATGTATAAAAAAATCGAAAATCCAATTATCGTATACCCCATCCCTAGCCAATGCAGACTAACGCAGTGACTTTTGACGAACGTCGCCAAATATTTGATTTTAACAAACTGACGTATTTTTGCTAATTTGTAACAAGACGTATTAATTTGTCATTAATGTTGGTTTTGTGTAATGTACTCGTATTTACCTAAATAACGTGCTATTTATTAGAGTCGAGGCTTATAACATATTAAAGTTGACAAAATAATTAAAATTACTGAACGTTGGTACAAGGTTGTATTGGGGCAAATTTGTGAAACGTCACAGGGACCATGCTACATTTTCTTTATTATTGTGTTCTATACAGTGTAGGAATACCTACCCAGATAAATAAACAAATAAATAATTGTCAAAATGAATAAGTGAATTGTTAAACACAATTGAATTAAATTAATTATTGTTAATAATAAACATACAGGGGCAATGACCGATGAAGAATTCAGGGATTGTTACACGCTACGAACAACAACAATATTTACTATTTTATAATATCTGCGACTCGCCTAGTCATCTCCAAATATAAATAATTAACCTACCGCCAGTCCATGCGCCAGAGCGAGATAGAATATGTATCGCGAACTGGTTCATTCATTGGTATAAATTGTCCGCACTCTGAGAAATAAACATACTTTTATTGTCATCCATTCAACTGTCACGACGTATTATTTATTTACCTGCTGTCCACTTATCGATTTATATCCGCATTCCTGAGTCTATATTTATTGAAAACAAATCAAGATCATCATGACAAATAAAGACAAGCAATCCGCTATATTGATGACTCTGCACGAGAAGTAACGCAGAATCAGCTAAAACGAAGATAACGATGTCGATATCAAAATCATCAGCACGTTCTAATAGAACACACGCTACAAAGATAACGACCATCGTTACATTGGTGACCCCGAACGAAAACCGAACACGTACATCGACGAACTACACCATCGCTACATTGGTGAACCCGAACGAAAACCGAACACGTATTTCGACAACGACGTACCATCGCCACCATCGTTACATTGACCCCGAACGAAAACTGAACATCGCCACAACGCTACATTAGTGAACCCGCATGAAAACCGAACCCGCACGAAAACTGAACCCGCACGAAAACTGAACCTGCACGAAAACTGAATACATACCTCGACTATATCGAATACCGCCGACTCGACAGCAATGTCAGAACAAGTGCAACTCGACACCGCCATCATCAGCAGCAACGCAATAAGCATCATGAACAGTTTCGTCAACAAGATTTTCGAGTGCACCGCCGCCAACGCCAACCGCCTCGCCCACTACAACAAGATGATCATCATCACCAGCAGAGAGATCCAGACCACCGTCAAGATTCTACTCCCCGGCGAAATGGCCTAGCACGCCGCCAGCAAGGACACCAGAGCCGTCACTCAGATACAACACTACATCTGATTTGGACGAGCCCGACGCCAGCTCACGTGAGGTCAGTCCTAGCGATCAGCCACACGATTTACAGGATTGCCTCCCTCGACGAACTACTGACCGACAAGATGCAGCAGCAGACAAGCATCGCTACAACATCGATACAACCACGAACATCGATACAACCACGCTACAACCACGCTGCAGCAACGAGCACCGCAGACTCCATCATCATCATCAAGCACCTGCAGATCAACCGTCCACCGCGGACGCCATCTGCAACTTGATCTACACCATCACATTATCATCAAGCCACCGCAAATCAACCCTCCACATCGGATGTCATCTGCAACTTGATCCACACCATCACCACCATCATCAAGTAATTGCAGATCCACCTTCCACCGCGGACGCCATCTGCAACTTGATCCACACAACCAATCATCGACGATCAACGCAACGACCAACCAAGCACCGCAGACAATTCAAATTTAGTGAGAGACGACCAAGCCTACCCCCCTGTTTCCGCATCACCCATCTGACCGACAGATCTGGGAAAAAACGCCACGCGCTGATGTTATCCACGTACCTACTTCGACATGGGGAACGGACGACCAGCCCGACGTCAGATGCACCGGAACCTAACGTTCACGCAAGACACGTGCTCTCTGCGTTCACTAGGAAGGGAGCTATGTAGGAATACCTACCCAGATAAATAAATAAATAAATAATTGTCAAAATGAATAAGTGAATTGTTAAACACAATTGAATTAAATTAATTATTGTTAATAATAAACATACAGGGGCAATGACCGATGAAGAATTCAGGGATTGTTACACGCTACGAACAACAACAATATTTACTATTTTATAGTATCTGCGACTCGCCTATTCATCTCCAAATATAAATAATTAACCTACCGCCAGTCCATGCGCCAGAGCGAGATAGAATATGTATCGCGAACTGGTTCATTCATTGGTATAAATTGTCCGCACTCTGAGAAATAAACATACTTTTATTGTCATCCATTCAACTGTCACGACGTATTATTTATTTACCTGCTGTCCACTTATCGATTTATATCCGCATTCCTGAGTCTATATTTATTGAAAACAAATCAAGATCATCATGACAAATAAAGACAAGCAATCCGCTATATTGATGACTCTGCACGAGAAGTAACGCAGAATCAGCTAAAACGAAGATAACGATGTCGATATCAAAATCATCAGCACGTTCTAATAGAACACACGCTACAAAGATAACGACCATCGTTACATAGCTTGGCGGGTTTTTGCTGTATGCAACGGAACCATATGACACATCGACCAAACAACTATTAATTATATTACAGACTGATTTGACACTTATATATATGAAAAAAATCTACACAATAACTTAAATCAAAGCGAAACATATATGTATGTCACTTTAATTTAATTGATTGTGAAGATTTTTCTACATTCAAGTGTCAAATCATTCTATAATATATTAAAATGAAGTCTTTTAATATAATAAAATGACGGTTTTTATATATAAAAACTAAATCAATTAATAACTAAAATGAGGTGTATTAATTTAATATATTTTATTTTCATTATTTTTTATACGTGGTTAAATATGATACATATGGAGGGATTATTTCTGTCCTGCTATTTCGTCCAAACAACCTGGATGTTGAAGAAACCTTAATTGGAAACCACCCTTGAACCTTTTTAAAAAAAAAATGGGTACGAATGAAAATTGGAATCCCTCAATTCCTAGAATGGACGAGAGACGTCTAACCAACTAGGCCACCGAGGTCGACTTGTTATTGTCGACCCCAATTATGGACTCGTTCGAGGAGTTGTGAGCTGTCCAGCATTACTACAAAGATTAGCGTTAAATGTTCCTAACAATTACACTAGACTGCGCCGGCAAGAACTGTTCTCAATAACATACGCAAGAACGGGTCTTCCAGCCGCTATGCCTGTTGGAAGGGCCTTAACTCTTCTGAACGGGACTGCTTCGGATATTGACATATTTCATGTCACATTACAAAAAGCAAGAGTAAATTATCTTCTTAGATTGAGCGCGTTAGAAAGCACTCATCAACGTACTTAAGTGACTTTGAATATATGTGTATGTTAGTGTGTATATATGTATGCATATATGGTACATTATTTTTTATTTTATATACATTTTTTTTATTCTATATAATTTTTCTTGTATTTCTCAAAGTAATTGGGCTAAGCCTGTTTTGAGAAAATAGATAAATAATTACTGAAGTAGGCACGTAACTCATAGTCTGTCATCGTACTTATTTGAAACACTACCGCACATGGACAGTCAACAATACTTACACGTCTAGCGCGTGCAATTATTATTATCAAACGAACTCCCAAAGTAGATCCTATAATTTTATATTTTTGGGACTATTTTAAGTATCGGGTATCGAAACCGGACACGTCTTACCGAGCACTCGGAGAACACGGAACTTTTCTGGTTGAACCATAACGTTTTCTAGGTAAAAAGTAATTAATAAAATATAATGCACAGTACCATACACGCACGATTAACCGGGGTCACATTAACTGGGTAGCGAATTTACCGCAGCAGTAAAAAAAAAAACACATTTTTTTAACCCTTCCTTCCATGTGATGTGTAACTAGTACACATTGCTTCTAAACACTTTAAAATATCTCTATAAATATAATAAATACTGGCTTCAGATTTTAGGTATTCCTCCGTAATACATTAATGCATTGAATGAAAAAATAATATTAATAATATTGTAATTAGCACTTATCAGCCACATCAGAGATATTTTGTGAAAATCGGGAATAAATTCACCAATACAATCAAACGTGTGCCAGTGTGTGACGTAGTATATTCATTCTAAAAAACCGCTATGGGTGAGAAAGCGACACTTCACGTCTCACTCCCACTCTATTTCGGTATATGGGAACGCAAGAATAGAATCTCAGTTCGCTCGCTTTTCGAAATTGGAAATATGTACTTAAATAGTACACATACTTAAACAACAACATGTCATGAACCAGAAATCACGGTCGATGACGTCGCTAATTATTATTTATTATTTGGACGCGTTTAGATTCAGTGTTTACTTTTGATGCAAGCGGGCGGGCGCACCACGTCAAATTGTAAATTTAAATTACGTGTGCATTGCAGTTCATTTATTATTGACTATTTGTATTGTTTATATTCATATTTTGTATCTTTAGTTCAGTATTTTCGAGTCACATAGCAGTGTGCTATAGTTTTATCTGTATTTTTTTCATTGTAAGTAATTTGATTTATCAAACCCTGTTGATAAACAAAAATAAAATGTAATGTACTTTTATCATTACTTTTATATTCTTTGGTGAGTTATTAAGTTGTGGTGTCAATTTTACATCTCCCCATCAACGTTCCCCCTAATTTTTTCATTGTGTGTGCGGCCCATCAACTTATGTGTGCAAGAAAAAAAGAGGGAAGTGCGCAAATATGCCATATTCATGCATAGATAAACTAAGTATTCAACATAATGTACCACGAAATCATAAATTACATTTTTCGAATATGTAGGTTACTAAAAAAAAACAACAATATTTCTAGTTTCTTTCCAACTTTCTTTTTCTGTATCAATAAACAAATTTTTGTTGTAAACAAAAAAACTCCACTTCTGTATTTTTAAATGAATAATAAATAAATAATCTGAATATATAATAAATAAAAAATCATGGTTACCCTTCTACACTATTCTTTCCTTACGACGCGTGGACTCTATATGGTGTTTCCATGTTCCGCACACATCTCAAAGAAAGGAACCTGAGAACCCATAATAAAATATCAAATAAAATATACCATTGCGCAAAACGAAATATGGTTACAAGTTCCTTTTTTTGAGATGTGTGCGGAAGATGGAAACACGTGTGCGGACAATTTTTAAAATGTGGGGCCGCACACCTTAGAGGTTGCTCCCCATCCCAAGTTAATATTGCGAAATCTGCTAAGAAACAAAATTCTTTACTGGCGTATTTTGATGAAAAGTTTGTGTAGGATAAATTTGTTTTTTCGATATTCTTTATTGTTTTTTTGGGGGAGATTATCCGGGTTAATTTTACCCTACTTCCCCGTATAAACGAGAGTCTACTGCATAATTTTCACAAAATTGCATTGACAGTAAAATTTCTTGCTAAAATAAAAAAATGTGCTACATTTTCATTTGTTTATTTTTCTTGTACCGTTTGGTGGCTAAATATCCTTGCAATTGCGCATGCATTTCTATCTAATATCTCTTAAATAGTGCAAACTAGACATTTCTTTTGAACGCTTCTATGCCATCAAACTGCCTACACTTAAAAATTATAAATATCATACTTGAGGGCCAGCCACTCTAAATAACCGATCGAGGTAACCCGATTTAAGAAGGCTTCAATACTGCCGTCATTAGCAAAAACGTAGCTAACGGGAAAAAATCAGAAATTGAACTAAGTATGAGGCAATATTTCATATCAAATTCTGAACCACAATCCATTAAAAAAATACAGAAAATCATTTATTTCAACACAAAAATCGATATAACGTATTTTTTAATTTTACAATATACTATATTTTTCTAAGCAAAAAAACAATAAAATGTGATTCATGACCAAAAATACAGCAAGTGCCTGTGCGTTTGCTGTGTTTTAGCTTATGAATCACATTTTACTGCTTTTTTGTTTATGAAACACGACATTTTTAAGCAGCAATGAAAAACATAAAAGTGCAGTTTTCTCAAAACTTAACTTTTGCCATTAGCTGCGTTTTTGCTTATGAGGGCAGAATAAGCTTGTGAAGGAATTCCTTGACTTTGTGTTGTATTGTGTTATATTGTATTATATTATTGCTGTATACAGCGAAATATGCCTGGTATATTGCCTTGTGGCAATCCCTTCTAAATATAAAATGATTTAAATGAGCCTAAAGTGAAATCCAGACTACAGATCTTTTTAAAAAATCTAAGTGACAATAATAATAATCGACCCCGTGACCTCCAGGTTTGAAGACAGGTGTCTTACCCACTGGGCTACGGATGTCGTCGTTTCCTTAGGTCGTGAAATATATCCAGACTTAGGATCAAGCCGTGAAATTATGTACAATATATTAACACATCAATCAATAAGTCCCGGGACTAACTACTAAAACAACATTTGTTTGCCAAAATTCTTCTTTATTCATCAACATAGTCTCCTTCAAGAACGATACATTCATTCCAACGCTTTCCTAACTTTTCTATGCCAGCCGTGTAGAACGATTTATCTTTGGTTTCAAAATAGGCGTTAGTTTCGGCAATCACTTCTTCATTGGAGCCAAATCTCTTTCCCTCGAGCATCTTTTTGAGGTCTGCGAACAGCCAATAGTCGCTGGGGGCAAAATCTGGAGAATACGGTGGGTGCGGAAGCAATTCGAAGTTCAACTCATCCAATTTGGCCATCGTTACCATCGACTTGTGACACAGTGCATTGTCCTGATGAAAGATAACTTTTTTCTTCTTCATATGGGGCCGTTTTTTTGCAACTTCTGCCTTCAAACGCTTCAATAACGCTATGTAATATTCGCTATTAATGGTTTTTCCCTTTTCAAGGTGATCGATGAATATTATACCATGTGCATCCCAAAATACGGAGGCCATAACCTTCCCGACCGACTGTTGAGTTTTTGGTCGCTTCGGACGACTTTCACCGGCTGCTCTCCACTTAGCTGACTGCCGATTTGATTCCGGAGTATAGTGGTGGATCCAAGTTTCATCCATTGTCACATACCGACGCAAAAACTCCTGTTTATGTCGCTTCAACAGTGTCAAACAGCGTTCTGAATCATCGATGCGTTGTTGTTTCTGTTCCACTGTGAGCAAACTCGCACCCATTTCGAAAAAAGCTTTTTCATGACCAAATGTTCATGCAAATTAGTGTAAAAACTACCAAATGATATCTTCAGGATGTCAGCTATCTCACACAACTTTACTTCGCGATTTTCCATCACAATTTTGAGTTTTTTTTTTATGTTTTCTGGTGTAACAGCCTCATTTGGACGACCAGAGCGTTCAGCATCATTTGTGTCTGTACGACCGCGTTTGAAATCAGCAAACCACCGACAAATGGTTGTTCTCGACGGAGCAGAGCCCGAATAACACTTTTCAAGTCATCGCTGATTTTGAACGGTATTTTTTTCCCATTTAAAAGCAATGTTTTATCAACACACGAAATTCGGTTTTTTCCATTGTTTTGAAAATAGCAAAAGTAGCGTCACTAAAACCACTGTAACTCAATGACACAATGTCGGAATGTCATGAAAGTTTGACACGTAACTTCTAAAGGCTGGTACTAACTGAGAATGGTATGGATTTGTTATTAGAGGCAACATCTGTTGGTTAGTCCCGGGGCTTATTGATCGATGTGTTATTTTCCCTGACAACTGGAGAACTATCAAACGAGTTGAACTTCTTGAAAGTGCGAGGATATGATTGAACGATCTAAAGTAGAAGACCATACAAAAATAAGTTTTAAATGAACTTAGTAGTAACAGAACGTACAGGTGCTATCGAGGAATAATTGACGTTTTGTATTGTACAATATTACACAATCAATTTACTCTCGGGTTTATTGTCGTTTGGTAATCATTTTCGACCAACCCAAAAGTTATTTAAACGAGTATCGAAACAACGGGAATCGAAACCGCAACTCCGGGGTTATACAAAAATTATCGGTTTGTTTACTCACATTTGATATTTAGTGTTATTCAGGGTGACCCTATATGTAAGGGTCTAATTAAATTTTGAATTTTTTGTGACAAAACAAAATTGCGGGTACGTTTTCCCTCGACTCGTACATTTTTAATTTGCATCTCTTAATTTTGACGCCAGCGCCCGGTGATCGTGATGGGCATTTAAAATTTAGATTTTTTTACATGATCCTTGTCACTTTTTGTTGCTGACATTTCTGGCTTTCATGCCTTTGACATTTGAAAACACCCTTATCTTTTTTGGATTTTTTTTTGCTGACAGATCACTGAAAAGTCCAATATACAATATTAGATAACTTTATACAATGGTGTTCAAAGTGTGGTGTATTGACAATTTTTAAGGTTATAATGTATTTTAGTTTCAAAAACGCTATGGCTATATGCAACACACTCTTTTAAGTATCTTGGGTCACTCATCCATAGCGATGGAGGATGTGCAGCAGATGTAACACATAGAATTAGTGTGGGATGGATGAATTTTATATCAATGACGGGAGTTCTATGTGATCCGAAAATGCCAGTAAAGTTAAAAGGAAAAGTATACCAAACGATTGTCAGACCCGCACTCCTCTATGGCTCCGAATTTTGGACGATGTATAATTCTTACTCTAGGCAACTAGAAACTGCTGCAATGCGCATGCTAAGATGGTCAGCTGGTGTGTCCCTAAGAGACAAAATAAAAAGCTCACGCATTCGTGGAAGCCTAGGTGTTACAGACATCAACAGCAAGATGGAGGAGAGGCGATTGAGATAGTATGGGCACGTTGGACGCACATCACCCGATCACTTTGTGAACCAGGCAATCTCCATGGATCTTCCTCGAATAACAACCAGAGGAAGACCAAAGAATTTGTTGGTGGTGCAACAAGATAACCTGATGCAGAGGCACGGCCTGGGGGACGTAGCCCGGGACAGAAGAGCATACAACCTGAGGACGAGGAGAGCTGACCCCAACAGTCTTCGCAGACAGTGAGTTGGGATGGAGCCAGGGAGAAGAACGGAGGCTATATGTGACACAAGGATAAACCAATAAAACTTTAGTGCAATATCTGAGAGACAGTAATCAGGCCCGCTATACTATAGGGTCTTTCAAATTGAGCGGTATTTTTACTTCAATTTTTTTTAATTTTTGAATAAAACACAATTAGCTTTGATTTCTAAAAACTTTTTATTAGTTATTGAAGTATAATGTATGACATTTAAACACAAAAAATAATATCCGCAAAATGTCCACCTCTTGCAGCTACACAGATGTCCATTCTTTTTATAAATTTTCGATGACATTTTGGCATAATTGCGTTTCTAACTCACCAATAACGCGAATAATTTCGTCCTTCAACTGAAGAATTGATTGGGGGTCATTATTATAGACCTGGCTTTTCACGTAAGTCCCAGAGAAAATAGTCCAACGGTGTCAGATCACATGATCTTGGTGGCCAATTAACATCACCGTTTTCAGAGATTACAATACATAAAATGATTCAACGATTTGAATGTGTTGTGGTATTGTATACGACTCCATTTTCACAAGACCTGGGCAAGTACGCGACGCCATCTATGTTTAATCCAAGAATAAAAAAAAACGCTCAAATTGAAAGACCCTTTACATGAAAGCGAGTGTTGGTTGGCTTTTAAAAAAAAGAGAAACAACTGCTTCAGGTCAAAGAGATGCGTATGCTACGGTTGTCATAAAGTCCGGCAAGTTCAAGTGTGCCAGCGTGGGCACGTACAACAGTGAGATGAAGGGTCTACGCTAAAGACAGCAATGCGTTGAGATCTTTCAAATAGATGCAGAGGGAGACCCATGAATATCCTGTATAACATAGTGGAAGAGGACATGACTAGACTTCAAGTGACTGTCGTGATAGGAAGAGATAAAGGAAGACAGTTGACCCACACTGGACGGGATAAGGCGAAGGAAGATATATTTCAATTCCGTTGGAAATCGATTATATTAAGTTAATATTTTTTTAAATTCTATTTCACACTTTCTTCTACGGTGTACAATATAACGGGTCAATTACCAAGTTGCAATATCTTTCAACTAACAAAACAGTTTTTCTACAAAATGTTGAGAGTAAGTTGGAAAAATCACATTATTGATGTTGGCACTATTATCGAGAGGAAGGGAAGATGCAGACTCAGCAGAGACACATGACACGCATGGCAACTGACCAAATGTTCACCATCCCTAGAGTTAAAACATCTTTTGTCCAAAGGCAATATGCCTATTTAGCTCCCATGACATACAATAGGGTCCCGAATTCAATAAAGGCAAAGGGAGGAAAACAATTTAGGCAGTCGATCGGAGCGTGGTTGTTATTGCGACAAGAGTTTGAGTATTTGAACTTGCAAGAGGAATGACTTGTGGAAAAGGTTTGTGTGAGCTCTTGAGTGTGTTGTTTTTTATTTGTATTTTTTATTTTTATAACTGTGTGCGGTACAAGGTGGGGTGAATGTTTTTGGTCTGTCTGGAGTGATGAAGTGTGAGGAGTTTGATTTCGCGTGATGTATACATATGGAATTGAGTGTCACTGTTTGTAACGTTGATGAGAATGTGCAACGGGGTTTATGTAATCAAAAATCGGAAAGAAATATCGATTTTTTTTCATGCTATATGTCCTCAGTGAGATACAGGCAAAAACCTAGTTTACTGGGGACACAACAAATGAAAGGCAACAAACCCAGATCCATTAAAATTGTATGTCCAAATTAAATTACTTGTTGTTTTTTCATAAATGATGCATATTTCTTGTCGTGTGTATGATAAATAAAAATAAATAAATAAAAATAAATTGATGTAGAGATAAAAATATAAAATACCAAAAATAGACAATCAATAAAAATAAATAATTTCAAATTAAATCGATGGCCATGAGGACAGGGATATTGGAAAAAATAATGATAAAATATCACGATTTGCCATTGAAGGGAGATATCATGTTTTTTTAAGTTGGCGAATGTTAATAATATAGTTGGCGAAGGTTAACAATATAGTTGGCGAACGTTAACAATATAGTTGGCGAACGTTAACAATATAGTTGGCGAACGTTAGCAATATAGTTGGCGAACGTTAACAATATAGTTGGCGAACGTTCACAATATAGTTGGCGAACGTTAACAATATAGTTGGCGAACGTTAACAATATAGTTGGCGAACGTTAACAATATAGTTGGCGAACGTTAACAATATAGTTGGCGAACGTTAACAATATAGTTGGCGAACGTTAACAATATAGTTGGCGAACGTTAACAATATAGTTGGCGAACGTTAACAATATAGTTGGCGAACGTTCACAATATAGTTGGCGAACGTTAACAATATAGTTGGCGAACGTTAACCATATAGATAAAAAATATGCAATGCCAAAATAACAAAAAAAAAAACTTGTTTAAATTTAATCAATGAACAGAAGGAAAGTGAGATCGATAAAAAGAATGATTGAATACCACGTTTTGTCACTGAAGGGAGATGTAATGTTTTTTAATTAGTTTTTTTGACGCACCTCAACCAATGGATGGAAGTCAATCTAAGTTAAATGAAATATACAAAATCTGTGGCCTAGTTGGTAGAATGCCTGACTTTCATTCTGTTGTTTCAGCTTCAATTGTTGGCGGCACTCCAACAACAGGAAATGCTGTTTTAGTCGGATATTTGCAACATTTTTCTGATTGATTGGAAAGATTTTATTTAATGAAATCGCAGAACACATAATCTTACTTTTTTTATTAACAAAATGCATAAATCATCAATTTAATCTATCTTCTTCTTCACTTCTTATTCTTTTCCCCGTAAGACCATATACAACATTACTAGAGTCACTTCTCCTCTAACAAAGATGACAATTTATATAGCGCACTCTTCTCAAGAGCGCTCTCACTCGGGATTCGAACCCGCTATTATTGCTAGATTAAAATAATAAATTAACATAAGTTGAGTGTAAGAATAGGAAAATTACAACGTTACAAACAGTACAATGTTTCATATAATAATAAAATGACAATTTATACAGTGCCGTTTAGAGAGCAGAATCTCATCTAGTGCTATTTAACTCGGGATTCGAACTCTATGTTATTGACAGAATAAAATAAAGCAAAATAAATATATGTATAAGTTGAGGTAAGGTAGGAAGGTGGTGGCTGCGGCCATTAGATTAGATACTTTCCCGCATCTGCATATGTTTAGGAAAAACTATTTGGTAAGAAAATCGTACAAAATTGCCAAGGGCAGATGACCTACAAATATGTATAAACCTTTGGAAATCTTTCGATATATGATAGTAACTCATTCGGTTTAAGGTGTAGTGTTCATGTAGAATGATACATTTAGAAAAACCTCCTAAAAAGGTTTATCTTCAAGTGGTCCTTAACCCTTCCCTTCCGGTGATAAAAATAATACGCGCGCTCCGGTGTTGGGTAGTGAGTACGCAATAAAAAAATTGCGATTTTAAATCGGAAAAATAAGAACATTCATAGATAATCCCCTTAATTAATTATAATTGAAGTTAAAAATTATAATAATTGAGATTTATTTGCTGAAAACATTAAAAAACCATCTGGCAACGCTCACGGAACGGGCGTAGATCTAGTCTCCTTGCCAGCTCAACAGCTACTGCGGCGCGGCAGGGTTGGTGGCTAACTCGGGCGTGGCTTACACTTGCGAGGTTGAGACAATTGAGCTCCTCGCTATTCAGTGACGTATGCAAAAGTGAGATGCGAATATAGTGTCGCGCTTCCCGCATACTCTTCACCTATCGTCAAGACCCAAGATCGAGGCACTCACAGCGTTTAAATGCGAATTTGTTTCCGATATTTACGAAATACTTACGATGTAGTCGATAAATTCTGATTATTATTAATATTATTTTTTAAATCAATGCGTAAATATATTATGGAGGAATACCTAAAATCTTAACCTTGTATTTATTATATTTATAGAGATATTGATGGTTATTAGAAGCAACGTGTAGAAGATACCCAACACAGGGAAGGAAAGGTTAAAGCTGTATACCATATGTCACTCGTATTCCTTACTCTTCGAGGTAGATCATTCCACGTCATAGGATTTACAACGACAAAATCCCTTTCTATTGATTCGGCACAATAAATTATTCGATGAAGATGATATCGACTACAAAGGTCTTCTATTCGAAGAAACCTCGAAAGATACAATAGCGATATTAAGGGATTTGATTTTTGCTTTAAAATTCAATTGCTAGAGTTGAATACATCTAAAAGTGGCACCACCTTTTTAGTTACACTTTTGTGTATATTTCTCGCAACTTTTTTTATCACGGGATAAACGGACACAAAGATTCTTTCTTGAGAGAGAAAATACACCAACGTAAGCCGTGCCATGCGATTCAATCAACCCCGATGGGAGAGGCTGACGGAGCGGAGGCCACGCAGGATCCGGCCCTGGGGCGGGGGCGGGGGCGGAGAATCTGTATTACAGGTTCCGCATTATTGTGAACTTAATAAAAAAATAGAATTGTACCGACTGGGAATTTCACATAAAATAGAGTGTTTCAAGAAAGAACTTAACGTGTTCCCCGCGGGGAGCACAAACGCCTGTGATCTGACGACAATCCAAGTTTCAAATCACAAATACTTAAAAAAAATTACACAAAACCGGAATAAAAATTGAACTAAAATTTAAAATAATCTTTATTCTAGCGACATCTCTGAAAACCTTGTCAAATAATATATTAGTTTATGAGATATTGTTGAATAAACAGAGCGCCGAATTTTTTTGGTTTCTCAATATTTCCAGCATTAACGACCTGTCTCGCGGATCGAGTCCTGCGATGAGTCTCTCTTACGTAAATAAACATTACTAAGTCTCTCTTACGTAAATAAACATTACTAGTGCTATATGCATTTGATTGGGTGAGTGTCATGAAGCATTGATTTGATCGTAGCATTCCTTTGTTTATTTTACGTAATGTTAAATTTATCTCCTTTATTTAATGAGTCTCCTTAAGAGTAATGACTATTATTTATTATCAGAAAATTACTTAAGTGTCATGTTTACTTGGTGTTGTAATCAAATATCAGTGGTTCTAAACAAAATATGTGTTTAAACTTAGAAATTAAAAAACGCTGAAATTGTGCCGCGCACAGGATTCGTGGAATTTGATTTTTAACGCGGTGAACAGGTTAATAAACAAAATAGAATTTTACTGACTGGGAATTTCACATAAAATAGAGTGTTTCAAGAAAGAACTTAATATGTTAAACAAAATAGAATTTTTCTGACTGGAAATTTCACATAAAATAGTGTTTCAAGAGAGAACTTAATAAACAAAATTGAATTCTACTGACTGGTAATTTCGCATAAAATAGAGTGTTTCAAGAAAAAACTTAATATGTTAAACAAAATAGAATTTTACTGACTGGGAATTTCACATAAAGTAGAGTGTTTCAAGAGAGAACTTAATAAACAAAATAGAATTTTACTGACTGGGAATTTCACATAAAATAGTGTTTCAAGAAAGAACTTAATAAACAAAATATAATTTTACTGACTGGGAATTTCACATTCACTGCTAAATGTGTTTATTTCAAAATGTTTTTTTATTGTATAACACAGATAAATATGTTTGTATCAAAATGCTTTTATTATATAACACTGCTAAATAAATGTGTTTATATCAAAATGTGTTTTTGGCCGTTTAAAAAAATTAATAAAATAAGTAATCATCCTGTATCTTACAATTTCGCAACATGCCTCGTATCCTTGCAAAAAACCTATAACGTTATCAAAATGGCGGCATGATCCAGGACACACCGTGAAATCCACCCCAAGTAAGCTCTGCCGGAGGGCTTCAACTGTGCTATTATTTGCCAAGGTGGCGCTGGTGGGACACCCCTCCACCTTTTCTATTTCGGCCTAGAAAATAAAATGAATCCTCCCATTAGGGTTGTAATATAAACTTATCACGTCACAGCTTTCCCGCAGTGTCTATCTACAGACATTGACAAAAAAACTGATTCCTTGTAGTTGGGACTCAAATCGTACGGAAATAAAGGGATGAGAACTATTTTAAAATGGAGTAAATGGGTCATTATCTGAAAATTTGTACATGTGAACAAAAATTTTTTTTTTTTTGTGTCCCGATTTCGTTCAGGATTTTAATTTAATATTGTCATTATTTTAAGGACACGATTTCAGTGGCAGCAGCGAATATTTGCTATTATCTTGCAAGTTATTTAAAAAATTGTTGCATAAACTCCTAATTTATGTCACCTACGTTACCATAGAAAAAAATTAGATATCTATAGTATAATTTAAAAAAATTCTATTTGTTCTTACATTTCCTTTTAAAAGATTTAATTGCAGATTTAATTACAATTAATAGATAAAATAAACTAAAATTTATCGATAAAATTTGAAATGAATCTTTCCTGCATATGGTTTTAAGCTTCCTCAAGCACATCAATATAATTTGGAAACTCGTAATAAATTCGACTTCCTTTTAAAGTTATCACAGGATTAACAAGTGTTGTTATTATATCATGCGAGTGGATATCAACTACATCATTCTTATCAATTTTAAATTTGGTTTTTTCTGGATTAACTGATACTAAAAAGATCACTTTAATTTCATTTTCATCATCAATTTCTGTCTGAGCAATGGCCACGTATCTGAAATTAATCCTTTTTCGTTTATTCTCGCTATTTATGTTTATGAGCAGGTAACTGCCACATGAAATTTTGGTGGGCAAAGTTTCAGCATCCTGTTGGCTATCTCCTTCAGCGTCACTTGAATCCGAAGAATAGACTGAGTTATATACGCTTATTCTCTTCTGAACACATGAATATTTTTTCGGCTCATAACAATCACAAAAACCTTTACCAACATTATTATTTGCGCAAAAGCAGCTAATGTTGCAGCAGAAAAAGCAGAAAGCTCTTATGAAGTAAAGCCTTTACCTTAGATAATGATGTCGATGATAATTGGTTTTGTTTGTCATTTAACCTCTGTGCTCTTTTTTTATACTTTTCAACACTTCGTTTTAATTTTTGGTTTTGGTCCTTCAATGCTATATTTTCTCTGAACATTTTTGTCCTGTCCCTTCTTACTTTTTTTCGTCCCTGACAAACCCTTGGACTCGGTACACATCTATTATCGGGGGATGATGGTGGTGTGCCATTCAATGCAGCAGCCAAACGTTGTTCTTTAATTCTTTCATTCGCTTTGTAGGACCTCCATTTTCGCCTGGTAATTCGCTGTTCCCTTGGTGTTTTCTCTGCTATTAATGTTTTTTTTTTTGTGATAGCGGGCTCTTGCTTTTTGTTTTTGTTCTTCTTCTTTTTTCTTGTTGTCCTTCAACCGTTGCCGATACCGCCTTTGCTTCTCCGCTGGTGTTAGTGGCATATTGATATTAACCTAAATCCAAATTAAAAACTATGAAAACTATTCATTGTAACTCATTTCAATAACATAAAGTCAACTATGTTACTTTTTTGTCAGTTTCGTTACCAAATATGAGTAACGTAGCTGACCGGTAACGCAGTTGACATTTATTGCATAAATGAGCTGCCAACAATTAATGTACACTATTTCAAAAATTCTTTCTATATTATATTCAAGGTTAACACAATATTATTGTATTATATTATGTTAACTAAACTATAAGTTTTAGCGAAATATTATAAAAAAAATTTGGTAACACAGTTGACAAATAATAAAAATACATACCTCCGCTGTAACAACACACTGAATACTGCAGAACACTGACACTTTTTCAACCGACTCAGGGGAACTAAACAAAACTAAGCGACATGTCTGAACACGTTCATCTTCGTTCATCGAAAAACAAACGGTTTTTGTCGTTACTTTGCCGGTAACTTAGTTGAAGTAACGCAGTGGAAAAATAATAGGGACACAACTTCTTTCACAGTAAAATCATTGAAAAACACATTTTTTAAGTAATATGATTTAAGTTTAACAATAAAAAAAGATGAATTAAGAGAATTGCAATTATAAATTATTTTTAAATTTAATGTTAAATACTTTACTTGAACGCTACTTTCTGATTTTGCTTACCAGGACAGGTCGTTTTTGACAAACCAGCGACAAACTGTATCAATTTTCGCGGTTTATTATTAACTTATTTTTTCAAAATCATGTTTATTTTTAAGGAAAATATACAAATATTTGAATCTTCTTTTAATATAATTCTAAAAAATTTAAATGGAAGTAAGATTCAAGTCATAACCTATGGGACACCAATGTACAAGATTCCAGATAATGACCCAAATATACAAGAATTAATGATATGATTTGTCAAGTTGATGTGTGCACAGTAAAACAATCAATTAATTTTTGTAATTTGTTTTATTAAACACCGTTTATTTCACTTTTTGTAACGGTATAACCCTATCGGTTTCAAGATGATGAGGTGAAAGCCTTGAAACCGGTAGGGTTATACCGTTACAAAAAGTGGAATAAACAGTGTTTGATAAAACAACTTACAATGTCTTTAAACCTCCACAACGTTAATGCCTCAACTATAAATAACAATTAATTTTAATGTATATATTTTAAGTTATATAATCATTTGTTGCCTAAGCGTACTCGAAAAGGTTTGATATATATAGTAATTAGGAGGTTCATAATTACCCCACGAGAAGTCGCGATGACTTTCGGTTCCCAAAAATCAAAATGTCAAAATAATTTGCATTACCATGGGTCCAGAATTACTAAAGAGAAATAAAAATTATTAAAAAAGCTGAGAACATCAGCAATTTTCCTTGTCAATATATTTTATATGGATAAAGATAGATGAGTGACCATTACCCGTGCGTGACGAGTTCAATAGAGAGTGCAATACAAAGTGGGGGGATCAGAGTACTTGACGATGATACCATCGCAGATGACTTTATACGCTAATTTACAATAGGCATATCCTGTTGTATATAAAGCAAAGATCTTCAGACCTGTAGCTTGTCAGTGTCTTCTTTCTCCTTTGGGTCCTTGATAACTAGCAACAGTTCTACGCCATTTGGCTCTGTCTGGCGCTGTTTGCTTCCAATTATGCTGATCATCAATGTTTTTATGTGTGTCATGCAGTACGTCCTTATATCATCTCTTGCGTTGCCTATTATGTGTGTCATGCAGTACGTCCTTATATCTCTTGCGTTGCCTACTATGTGTGTCATGCAGTACGTCCTTATATCTCTTGCGTTGCCTACTATGTGTGTCATGCAGTACGTCCTTATATCTCTTGCGTTGCCTACTATGATTCGTCTGCCTTCTGTCAGCTCTCCAAAAAGGATGTTTCTTAGAAGTCTGTATTTAGAGGTGCGAACTACGTATCCTGACTATCACAACCGAGCACACGACACCACAATAACGATGCTACAGCAGTTCCCTCTGCTTAAAACTTTATATGATATTCTATGGCACAATCGAATTTTTATTTTTTACTCAATGCTCCAAAATCCTGCAGAGAAACGGCCTGGATGAAAGCGACACCCAGAACCGAAGAATATACAGCCTGAGAATGAGAAGAACCGACCTCAACCGACCTAGGCAATGAGTTGGGACAGTGCCAGGAAGAAGAAGAAGACCATCGAATTTTTATTATTTGCTTGAGTGCCTCTGTTGACATTTTCCCCTAATGTGTTGTATATAGGAAACCCATGATTCACATCCATAAATCAGATATGGTATGAGTACAGCTTTATACCATATACTGTCGTTTTCATAGATGAAGTTGAAGATACACAAACACATAAATACAGATAGAAAATGGTCTTAGAGTAAAACCAGTCCGGAATTGAAACTGCTAGAAATCGAACTGTTACGCCCGCTTGCTTAGCGTGAATGCTAACCGTTGAAACACGGCCGTTTGTTTACATCATAATATAAATAGGCCAAAGCCCGTACAACGGTTGTCGTCAAAGAAAGAATACGAGAATTGAATTTTGAATACGAGAGAGGAATATTTCGAAATTTGAATCTCGGTGGGTCCGTGATTTTTGAACCGGTGTAAAAGGGGACGATGCCAATTTATTTTGAATTGTAATTCATTAAATAATTCATTTATTTCCTATTATATTGAACCTTATAATTACTTGTGTTTTTTATCTTATGCTCTTTTTTTTAATGCAGACAATTATATGTGGCTTTTTCAAGATGTCGGAAACGCGAAAACATTAAAGTCAATATATCTGAAACAAGTCTTCAAGGAAAACTTTATCAACGATTTAAATTGAACAAGAGTAATGTTTATACACAAAACATCGTGTATAAAGAGATTTTTGACAATGAAATAATTCATCAATCAAGATGTACCTTTTTTTATTTTAAACTTTAAACATTAATGAACCCAAAAACTTTAAGCTGATCTTGCTTCATTCGGCATTTCAAAAATGTAGAATTTGTTTTACTTCCATGAATATTTCACGGGTTGCAACTAGTTATAGTGTAATACAATTCATTTTATTTATTTATTTCATCCACGGTCGATGCAGCCCTTTTACATTTCTAATGCTATCAACCAATGAAATTGAAGCTATTAAAATATGTTATCGTTTTAATTTTTCTTTTAAAAGAATAAACATGACCGAAGTCATAGGTATCCTTATACCCTCGAACACTAGCACAGCGCGGAGTTCGAACCGACGACCTTCCGCACGGAAGTTTAGTGCCTTACCGCGCGGTCATGCACCTCACAATTGTTTGGTATAAGCATTATGTCTAGCGAGTTGAAGTGTTTAGGGGCTGGGGATGTCAAGGTATTGAATAAGCTTTAAAAAGTAACATAATGTCATTATTTGGTGACCCAAATAATATTAACCGCTAAAAAAATTATCATTTTTTACCGTGTCTGAATAATTGTCATGTCAATGGCCGTCTTTTCTTAATTTGAAAACACAGGTTCTTTTACGGTATTTTCCATAACAGGTCATATCAGATTTTGAAGCTTCCTGATGATCTGAAATTTATTGATGTGCACCGGATCTTTCAAGTTAACCTAAAGAAAAGTCTTCCTTTTCTTTAAAGTGTCCCTTCTCATCGGACATTGGCGAGCATTACGGCTACCTCGACCTTTTATGCAGCAGCACTAAACAAAGACATGGTACCACAGTGTTACAATCACTTCCGTTAGTTCTTCAACCAAGAGACGCGTTTTCTTCCTGCACCTCTTTTCCCTGATTTTTTCCCTTTACAACATCAATCGAAGAGTGTAATATTTTTCTATTCGCATTATTTGTCCAAAGTACTCTAACTTTCTCTTTTTGATAGTAAATAATACTTCTATATATTCATCCGTTTCAAGATATCATCGTTACGAACTTGGTCAACCCACGATACTCTCAGTATTCTTTGATAGCAGCATATTAAAAGTGTCTATTATAGTTTGTTTTTAGTGACCAGTGTATTTGTTAAGATTTAAATACCTCGGAAGTATCCTTGTGGAAGACTTCGACCCAGAAACCGAAGTCAAGTGCAGAATTGAATAATTTCGTGCGGCTTTAATAAAATAAGAAGTGTATTCTGCGATGATAATCTAAACTTGAAACTTCAACAACGGTTAGTCAAATGCTACGTTTGGTCAGTGTTATTGCATGGAGTAGAATCATGGACCCTCAAAGTTGGTAGTATGAACCGACTTGAAGCATTCGAAAACTGGATACACCGGATAATGCTACGGATATATGGTCAGCAACACAAGGGTTCTTCAAAGAGCCAAAGTTGATAGAGAGTTGCTGACTAATATTAAAATCCGAAAGGTGTCCTATTTGGGTCATGTACTTAGAGGAGCAAAGTACAAATTACTGCACTTGATCATCCAAGGCAAAATAAAGGTTCAAAGAGGTGTTTGCAGAAGGCAAATCTCCTAGCTCCGCAATATACGTGATTGGACTGGTATAAGGAACGTTGGGGATCTTTTTCGGGCTGCCGGGGACAAAGATGTTTACTCTCAGGTGATATTCAATGTTGGGGGGACCTTACATGACACTGGGAAGAAGAAGAATACTGATAGCGTAATTATTTATACTAGCTAAATAAAGCATACATTAATCGCTCGCTTCTCTCGCTCAGTAGCCAGCGGGCTTTCGTTCGAGGTGGTCGCTTCGCACGTTTTGTGAACGTCGTCCGATGTTTTTTTTTCTTCATGTTTTCATCAATTAAATTTAAATTATTATCACGTTTGACTTCAAATTTAATTAATTTAAGCGATTGGCTATGACTATTCTTATTTTTCCGATTTTAAATCGCTCATTTGTACATGTGTATTGAATACACAGCACCGGAACGGGCGGATTTTTTTAGCACAGGAAGGGAAAGGTTAAAGTGAACAGGTTTTTTTTTGTAATATTTTTAATCTGTCAATATTCCAATTTCGAGTTACAGTGCCTTTGAAAAAAGGTCTGCTCTCTTAAAGACACTACATAAATTTGCTGTTTTTAAATTATTAACCCTCTTTAGTAAGAAAAGTTCTGGTGATATTAAATGATGCAAACGTGAAAGCTTATCTAAAATGTACGAAATTGTGAATCAAATCAGTCTTGATTTAGGAAACTAAATTTTATTGTTTTATTCAATGCTTCGTCGGGAACTTGAATAAACTTATTAAATTTTTAATAGTAAATCGACTTATGGGCCACTCTGTTAATATCAAGTTTTGTTTTGTTCCCACGTTTTTCCTTTTTTTTCTTCATTCTTCGTAACGTAGCGATATTGTTAGAAACAGGAAATAAGATGGTATATTTTGGTACAGCGTGTATGTGAAATAAAGCTGTCTGGATAAAATATTGTATGTTACCAAGTAAAAATAAGGGTGAGTACTGCCAAAATTTCGTACTTGCCTACATGTTATAGAGTGGAGGTCGACAACCTTATTGTCATGACAGGCACAATACAATTTATGAAAATCTTCAATATGGCATAATATTTTTTTCCTACTGTCAGTTAATCAATATCTTTAGTTAAATGTTAATCGTTTCACATTAATAATATGAAGATGTGTACTATATGTAGATATCACAGTGAATCGATTACTGGATATTTCTCAAACTCGTTCCAGGAGTTGTGAGCTGTCCAGCATTACTACAAAGATTAGCGTTAAATGTTCCTAACAATTACACTAGACTGCGCCGGCAAGAACTGTTCTCAATAACATACGCAAGAACGGGTCTTCCAGCCGCTATGCCTTTGAAAGGGTCTTAACTCTTTTGAAGGGGACTGCTTCGGATATTGACATATTTCATATGCCATTACCAAAAGCAAAAGTAAATTTTATTCTAAGATTGAGCGCGTTAGATAGCACTCATCAACATACTTAAGTGACTGAATATATGTGTATCATATGTTTGTGTGTATATATATACTCGTATGTATGTATGCATTATTTTTTATTTTATATAATTTAAATTTTTTTTTCCATGTAATTTTTCTTCTTTTTTAATGTCTTGTATTTTTCAAAGTAATTTGGCTAAGCCTGTTTTGAAAAAAAAATAATAATAATAATAAAAAAAAAAAAAAAGTCCCCACCAAGAATTCTCTACAGGTTTATTATTGAATCACTCGTATTTTTAAGTAAGTTATTTTACATCAACAACTATTCAACACTTTTGCGTCAGTCGAGTCGTTGAAATGTCAGCAAGATTAATCGAGAAACTCACAGCAATATTTATTTATTTATTCTCTCAAAACAGGCTTAGCCCAATTACTTTGAAAAATACAAGAAGTGTTAACATTAACAGCTCACAACTCATCGAACGAGTTTGACAACGTATACCAAGTGACGCAGATCTCTTCTTACGCTCAAGGAGTTATACCCGAGCATGCCCAGCAGTAACTGAGTAGGATAAAGCCATGGATAGACACCGAACTCTTTCATATAGAGATATCGTAGATATTTTTTTTGTACTTTCTCCACCATGAGCGAGTTCTGCGCCCCCACCGGGCTCCAAATGCAAGCACTGCTTTCTTGTTTGCTACGGATCAATGAATTAAACAACGTTTTGAGCACTAATTGGTTTTCAAACGACCAATTGGTGCTCAAAACGTTGTTTAATTCATTGATCCGTAGCTAACTAGAAAGCAATGCTTGCATAAGTTGTCAACTTCGAATCCAGGGAGGGTGAAACCCCCCGCGGGCACCACGTTGCGAGCTTTTTTTATTCATTTATTAATAAACGGTACAATGCACCTTATAACAATAACAATAAGTAAAAAAAATAGTAGTAAGTGCTACATATATAAAAAAAATTTAAAATATTTTAAAAATATATGCAAAGAAACGATCATAAATAAATAAAAAATATATAAGTATGCAATTATATACGCCAAACTCTCACAAAAAACTATAAAGACATTACGTACATGTATTTCATCACACCATTTCCCTATCGGCGTAGGCAGAGAAGACAGAGCGCTAGACTTATAAGTATACGTGGAGTGAGAATGTATGACAGAATAGGGAATTAATTTATTCGGAATGAATGAAGTTAAGGTTGATGTGTTGAGTAAAATGAAGAATACTCTTAGATAGTTTGGGCACGTGGAACGAATGAATGAAGAAATACTAACAAAACAAAGGAATAGTGCAAATCTGAGTGGAAGGTGGGATATTTTTATTCATTTTGCTTCCCTTAGATTTAGCCCATCCCACATCGCAAGCGCCTTGATTGGACCGCTTATGCCGTCATCCTGCGCTAATTCAACGCTTGTCGCGCGTTTATCGCACGCAGGGGCCGTTCGATCATATGTAGTGATAATGCTACCACACAAGGGGACGTCATCATTACAATAATATTAAATCACATATATTCAAACAATAATTGTAAAATACTTGTACTTATATTTATTTTTAATCTTGATAAATTCCATTATTTTTATTTAATGTTTCCTAGAATCTGCCATGCCTAAACAATTAATATGTTAAATAAACTTACTTTCATTTTATTTTTATGATTATTACAATTTAAGCTGATAGCATTTTTAATTTCCAAAACGTATGTGTTCATTTCGATGTTTGAATATAAAATATTATTTTCATATTTTTTTGCTTTTTCACTTCATTAAAAAAAGACAAGTTTTTGTAAACGCACTGTTACTCATACCATTGCAAAATTACTCTTTAGACTGAACGATCTATACCAGATAGTTTTAAACGTTTCCAGTCTAATTTTCATTTTAGGACTATCTTAACACCTGTTAAGTTGTATTATAGAGAACAAAGGCGTAATACAATAATACAGTACCTTTTTAGTTGGTCGGAAGAAGTTTACACATTTTCCTTGTTTTTTGTTTTTTTTAATTATTTTGTGTACATGGCACTGGGGGGCTGGTTGCTATGCCGCAACCTATTTCTTTCAACTAATCATATGTTTCCAGTTGGTAGGCAAATAATGTTTCACGATAATAAACCTACCAGGTTGTAGTGTATATTATATTATGAGTTGAATAAGAAAGTATGTAAATGTAACAAATATAGGTAACATATATGTGCCGGAAAGTAATGACAAACAATAAGGAGAAGCCGAGAAACATATGTGAAACATATATGTGCCGGAAAGTAATGACAACCAATAAGGAGAAGCCGAGAAACATATGTGAAACATATATGTGCCGGAAAGTAATGATAACCAATAAGGAGAAGCCGAGAAACATATGTGAAACATATATGTGCCGGAAAGTAATGACAACCAATAAGGAGAAGCCGAGAAACATATGTGAAACATATATGTGCCGGAAAGTAATGACAACCAATAAGGAGAAGCCGAAAAACATATGTGAAACATATATGTGCCGGAAAGTAATGACAACCAATAAGGAGAAGCCGAGAAACATATGTGAAACATATATGTGCCGGAAAGTAATGACAACCAATAAGGAGAAGCCGAGAAACATATGTGAAACATATATGTGCCGGAAAGTAATGACAACCAATAAGGAGAAGCCGAGAAACATATGTGAAACATATATGTGCCGGAAAGTAATGATAACCAATAAGGAGAAGCCGAGAAACATATGTGAAACATATATGTGCCGGAAAGTAATGACAACCAATAAGGAGAAGCCGAGAAACATATGTGAAACATATATGTGCCGGAAAGTAATGACAACCAATAAGGAGAAGCCGAGAAACATATGTGAAACATATATGTGCCGGAAAGTAATGACAACCAATAAGGAGAAGCCGAAAAACATATGTGAAACATATATGTGCCGGAAAGTAATGACAACCAATAAGGAGAAGCCGAGAAACATATATGAAACATATATGTGCCGGAAAGTAATGACAACCAATAAGGAGAAGCCGAGAAACATATGTGAAACATATATGTGCCGGAAAGTAATGACAACCAATAAGGAGAAGCCGAGAAACATATGTGAAACATATATGTGCCGGAAAGTAATGACAACCAATAAGGAGAAGCCGAGAAACATATGTGAAACATATATGTGCCGGAAAGTAATGACAACCAATAAGGAGAAGCCCGAGATCTGAATGAAAGGGGAAAGATGATGATATTCTGACAGTAAGATACGGGAAAAGTACGGGAACGGGAAGGAAAACTAGAATTGTGGCATGTGTGTCTATTTAACATGAAAACAAAATTACTTAGTATAAAATAAACAACAAACAACATTAACAACAACGATAAACCTGAAAATCGTATTCTTATTTACATCCCATTCGTTTTCCCTTGACTATACGAGTGTAGCGTCGTCTTCCACTCTAAAAAGTTTTGCGATAAAATCGTCTGAGAATGAATTTCCATCACACCAAAACACCTCTTTACAGAACTTGATTTAAGAAAATTGAAAAAAAAAGATACGTAAAAAACTTAACGGAAAAAATATGATAATTTAATCTTCCGCTCCGTTAACTTCCTTTAACATACCCCTATAGCGTCTTTACTTGTTTTCAGATATCTTCTGCAAGTCTTCAGGTTAATTAATATTCGTGTCTAGTTTCATGGCAAACTATTTTTATATGTTAAGTATTTGTTTATTCAAACACTTTATTCCACTTTATATAACTGTTTAACTATGCTGGTTTCACGGTTTTCACCTCGTCATCGGAGGAGCATACACAAGACACGAGTCTATACAAACATGAGTCTTGTTTGTGCTCCCTGATGATGAGGTGACAACCTTGAAACAGGTAGGGTTTATTTATTTATTATTTATTTAACACTTTTATTGCAAATACAATCTGGCGGACTTATTGCCAGGCGGCAATCTCTTCCAACCAACCAGACAAAAGTAAATTAAGCAAGTTACGTGGTCGCATAAATCATTCAAATGACTATCCATCCCCACGAAATCCATAAACATATACGTGAGCACATGCCCACGAACCCCACAAAGACGGACAATCACCCGAAAATTATTTATCATATAAAGTGAGATATCATCAATCAAAAGGAAAGGAAGGGATGGTGAGGAGAAAAGGAAAAGAAAAATCAGGAATGAAACACGTTATTTTACTGACTAGAAATTAAGAGTTTTTTCAGTCGCTTCTTAAAGCATGCCAAGGACGGAGCGAGTCTTATATTGGTTTATAACTGATTCCAGAGTCTCACTGCATGGACAGTAAAGGACGTCGTAAAGAAAGAGGAGCGGTGAACTGGAAAGACCAATAAACAATCTCTGTTTGAGCGTAGCGCTAATCCATGATTGAGCGTAGCGCTAATCCAGGGTTATACCGTTATATAAAGTGGAATAAACAGTGTTTGATAAAACAAATTACAATGTCTTTAACCTTTCCTTCCCTGTGTTGGGTATGTTCTACACGATACTTCTAATAACCATCAATATCTCTATAAATATAATTAATACAAGGTTAAGATTTTAGGTATTCCTCCACAATATATTTACGCATTGATTTAAAAAATAATAATCAGAATTTATCGACTACATCGTAAGTATTTTGTGAATATCGGAAACAAATTCGCATTTAAACGCTGTGAGTGCCTCGATCTTGGGTCTTGACGATAGGTGAAGAGTATGCGGGAAGCGCGACACTATATTTGCATCTCACTTTTGCATACTTCACTGAATTGCGAGGAGCTCAATTGTTTCAACCTCGCAAGTGTAAGCCACGCCCGGGTTAGCCACCAACCCTGCCACGCCGCAGTAGCTGTTGGTCTGGCAACGAAACTAGATCTACGCCCGTTCCGTGAGCGTTGCCAGATGTTTTTTTAATGTTTTCAGCAAATAAATCTCAATTATTATAATTAATTAAGGGGATTATCTATGAATGTTCTTATTTTTCCGATTTAAAATCGTTAATTTTTGACCGCGTACTCACTACCCAACACCGGAGCGCGCGTTTCAATTTTATCACCGTAAGGGAAGGGTTAAACCTCCACAATATTAATGCCTTAACTATAAATAATATTTTTTTTATTGGGAAAATCTGCTGAAATGAAAGTCTATAACAGTATTTTAGTACCAGCTTTGGTGTATGGGAGTAAAACGTGGACGTAGTGTAGAAAAGTAATTGGATTTACGTTATTTGGATAATTGGAATTTTTCTCAGAGACGTATCTTCTGTGTAAAATGAGGTTCAGGTGTGTTCCTCTACGGTTACTCATCCCATCTGCCCCCTGTCCCCTGTCCCTTGTCCCCTGTCCCCAGATCTTCTCAGGGATACTTTTTATATTCTTCTTAGATTAAACTTTCTCATTAACAAAAGTACATATTACTCATGCCGGCTTGAACAATGCTTTCACGGTGGCGGCAGAATAAATCTGCTCCCCCTTTTCCTGTCAAATCGGATACGCCCCTGGTTTTATTTATTACGGGCTTTCTTGCCAAATCAAAAATGTTTGCAAAATTAAAAGTTTTTACTTGAGCTAAGTTGTTTTTTTCTATATTAATGCAATGAATGTGGGAAAAAATCATTTTGAGATATTAAATTCGAAAAACTTTTGCCACTTTATGTACTTGTACTTGTGAAAAACTTAAACTCAAAATCAAAGTCAATAAGTAATTTAAGACCTCCGTGGCCTAGTTGGTTAGATGCTTGTCTACCAACCCGTAGGTTGCGGGTTCGATTTCCCTTGGAATTCAGTCTGGTTATTACTAAAGATAATTCATCTAGGTCGTCGCCCGTCAACGCTTCCAGTCAACTACCAGCTTCTCCAGACTGTTTTTATCTCTTCTAATAGCACGTTCTAAAATATGAGAGTAAATTATTTTTTGACCTTTAAATTTTCAAAGATGCACACATTTGAGCGTCTTGTGGTACACAAGGTGTCAAGCATTCAGAATTGCATATTTTATAACATATATTTAAATGACCTCCGGGAATCTAGATTTTTTTTAAAATATGATTCCAGTCTAGTTGTCACTTAAGGTCTCTTTAACATCTTTCTGGTTGGTCGGAAGATATTGCCACATGGTAATTTCTGCCAGGCACTATATGCAACAAAAGTGTAATACAATAATTTACAATAATTAATATAATTTGCATTTTATTGTACTAAAAACCCTTTTGAAATATTGAGATTAACAATGATTAATCGATTTTATTGGCGATGCCTGACTAATACGCATCAAAAAAATAAAACGAAGGAAAAGCGTAAAAAATAATTAGCGACAAAATAATATGCGCTTTTATATACATATGGTACATACCATGACGCCCTTTCACTGTGGGGGTAGGCAGAGAGAACTGAGCGCTATACTTTCATATCTTAACATACATCCTTAGCCTCTTCTAAAGGGTCTTTCAAATTGAGCGATTTTTTTTTATTAAATTTTTTTAAATTCTTGAATAAAACACACAATTTGCTTTGATTTCAAAAAACTGTTTATAAGTCATTGAAGTATAATATATGATGTTTAAACACAAAAAAAAAACAATATCCGCCAAATGTCCACCTCTTGCAGCTTCACAGATGTCCACTCTTTTGTCAAACATTTCCATGACATTTTGGCATAATTGCGGTTCTAACTCACCAATAACGCGAATAATTTCGTCCTTCAGCTCAGTAATTGATCGGGTGTCATTCTTGTAGACCTGGCTTTTCACGTAACCCCAGAGAAAATAGTCCAACGGTGTCAGATCACTTGATCTTGGTGGCCAATTAACATCACCGTTTCCGGAGATTACAATATGTAAAATAATTTAACGATCTGAACGCATTGTTGTATTGTACACGACTTAATTTTTATAAATGTCATAGATTACACTTCTTAAATGTCACAAGACCCAGGCAAGTACGCGACGCCATCTGTGTTTTATCCAAGAATTAAAAAAAAATGCTCAATTTGAGTGCCCTTTAGATCCATACAACTACGTATTCTTTCATTCAGAAAAGTATTCACTTGATCCAATCATACTTTTCGTATGAACTATTGTATATATACTAAAAAAATATTTCAAATGATAACGTATTATTTTGTATTTACAATTCCAAGTTACCTTGATCAAAAAGTTTTAGGACCGACCACCGTGTGTCGCTGTTAGTCACCCGATTGGAATTCTTTTTTGTTAGGTTACCACGTCTATCATTGACACTTCCCTTCAAATTTCAGCGTCATAGCTTGACATTTGTAAAGTTACGCTGTACTGAGTACATCTACCTTTGTGCGTGTTTTCGATTTTTTACAAGTTTGAAAATGGCATCAAAAATTTTGTGTGAAAAACGGATTTAACGGTCCGCAGACCTTGGAAATGTTGGAGAAGTGTTTTTCAGTGGCACGAACGCTTCAGAAGTGGTCGTGAGTCGGTCGAGGATGACGAACGCAGTGGCAGTCGAAAACCGATGAAAACATCGATAAAATTAAAGAAATGTTGGCCGAAAACCCCAAATTGACCATCAGAGAGCTGGCAGAGGACTTGAACATTGCTTATGGATCCGCTCAAGACATTTTGGTTAATGATTTGGGTCTCAGACGTGTCACTGCAAAACTGGTGCCGAAATATCTCAATTTCATGCAAAAAAAGGATCGCGTTGAAATCGCGAAAGACATGATTTCCATGAGTTTTTGAACAAAAATAACACGAATACTATGCAGCAGCCTTCGAATTCATCTGATCTGGCTCCCTGCGACTTTTTCCTGTTCAACCGACTTAAAAATGGGGAGTACTTTGAAGGGGACCATATCGATTTTATGAATAAAGTCCTAAAACTTTTTGATCAAGGTAGTATAAGTAGAATACATTTTAATTCTGAAATAGAGTTCAAATGTACACATTAAATATTAATTAGGAACGGATTTGGAGTTAATTCTATCCTTAAATATATACAGGGTGGCTAAAAATTTACTGAACGTCTTTCATTTTAAATAATTCCTTTTAATAATACGAGTACACCAATCAAATAGAAAACAAAATCAATGAGGCACTATGTATATTCGAATCGGACAGTATCAAAAACTGCTAAGATGATTGTTCACAATAGTATTTTGGTGCCAACTTTGATGTATGGGAGCGAAACGTGAACGTAGTGAAATACTGAGAAGAGCCGAAGAAATGATGTAAAAAGCGTACATTGAGAAGAATATATGGATTGACAATGTATGATAGAATACGGAATGAAGTTTTAAGAGATGAATGTAAATTTGAGACTGATGTGTTAAGTAAGATAAAAAAGAGTACACTGAGATGGTTTGGATATGTGGAACGAATTAATGAATAAATACTAACAAAACAGACACATAGTGCAAATGTAAGAGGAAAATCATGTAAAATATTCTTGGACCAAGTTATGATATTCTGAAAGAAGGGAACGTAAAAAATAGGAGTAATCGTTAAAGTTGCGTGTATGTAAGATAGGCTAAGATGTGTGTTGAGATAGCAGAGTCTGGTATTCTGTCATCTGTGCCTAACCACGATGGGAGATGACGTGATGTTATATATGTATGTAAAATAAATATTTTAATATGAATGCTTTGATTTAACCTCGCAATTATTTGTGGATCATAATTTCAGCATTTCTCATAACATTTACATGCGATTGCTGCTTAAATATTGTTCTAAAGTTGTTTGATGCTTTTTGGCTTGTTTGCATGGACACGTCCTTTGAGATTAATCTGCAAACGAAAATTGGGAGCGGCTCCATGAAGAGCTGGGTGAAGAAAAGACATTCCTTGTTGACTGGAAGAACTTTGTAGAACCGATAGTATAGTAGACGTTTCAGACGAGAATATTTGTACTCATTTTTGCTTCCCTTAGATTTAGGTTATCCCACATCGCAAGCACCTCGATCGGATCGCTTATGCCGTCATCCTGCGCTAATTCAACGCTCGTCGCGCGTTTATCGCGCCACGAACGTTGAACCTCGCAATTATTTGTGGATCATAATTTCAGCATTCTTCATAACATTTACATACGATTGCTGCTTAAATATTGTTCTTCAGTTGCTTGATGCTTTTTGGTTTGTTAGCATAGACACGTCTTTTGAGATTAATCAGCAGAAAAAAAACTGGGATCGGCTCCATCTGGAGATCTTGGCAACTAGTCTATGTAACCTCTTTTGCAGATTAATTAGTTTGGATTTTTTTTTCAAAATTTCGACTGTGGGTTTTTCTGTCTGACACACATTTTGTGCCATCTTGTTTAAACCAGATTTTTTACAAACTCAGTGCATCCAATTGATGTTGATCTCGATAGTTATAGATCATGACACGGAAGTGGTTAGCTTTGATGAAATAAGGTCCAATCACACTTCCTCAGTTCACTAACACTTTGTGAGGTTGCAATGGTCGCTGTTAAATCAATTGTTACGAGTAACATAACCATTAAGATCGAAATACGCTTCGTCACTTATTATTATTGCTCTTTTAGGAACGGTTGTTCCTTAATGGAGAGATGATGAGGATGATCGCTGGTTTAATAAAACTCGTTTGAAATCGGAATATGCAAAGAGGTATTTTATTGATAAACGTCGGTATTTATAATATTTGGAATGTGCGCGAGACGGCGCAAGAGATATGTCGCCGTCTCGTCTCCGCCTCACAATATATTTATTGTCATCACGTAGGGTATTCATTGTTTTGTAGGACAGCGCGGAAGATATGTCGCTGTCTCGTTCTCCGCTAATAGTGGGTTCAATGACCGAGCGGGCGACCTTCGCTCAGTGCTTGTCTCGCATTCCTTACAATGCGAGTTCAATAACCGAGCGGTCAAGGGTCGCCTCAATGGGTTCAGTGACCGCACGCATGGTCGCTACACTCTAAAAAAATTGATGACTAATTTTCGTAGTCCGTTTTGATAATAACAACACGTTGTTGAACTTGGAAGCGCATCATTACAATACACCACATCTACACTGCTCAACTGTGTAATATAAACTATCGAAATCGAACTAAATGAAAATGATAGCCGATTAAAGTTGTATAGTTAATTTTTAGCCACCCGGTATAAAATCTTATAAGCAAAGAGAGAGTTAAACAGATTTAAAGGGAATTTGAATACATTAAATGCACACTCTCATTAATTTATAAACAGATTAATATTTTGAAGGATTAATTCTAATATCATAGTATAAATAGGCCAAACCCCATACGATGGTTATCGTCAAAGAAAGAATACGAGAATCGAATTTTGAATACAAGAGAACTAGAGAGGAATACTTCGAAATTTGAATCTCGGTGGGTCCGTGATAAATGAACAGAGAGAGGAATACTTGGATTCTCTCCGAAAGTAATTCGAAATTTGAATCTCGGTGGGTCCGTGATAACTGAACGAATTTTAAATACCTAGTTAACAATTTTTGAACCGGTGTAAAGGGGGACGATGTATAAATGATATACGAGTATATATAAACAAATTCTATATTTATGAATATATATTTTCATAAATGTAGAATTTGTTTTACTTCCGTGAATATTTCACGGGTTGCAACTAGTAAATGTAAATAGGACAAAACCCATACGATGGTTGTCGTCGAAGAAAGAATACGAGAATTGAATTTCGAATACTAGAGAGCGAGAGAGGAATACTTGGATTATCTCCGAAAGTAATTCGAAATTTGAATCTCTGTGGGTCCGTGATAACTGAACGAATTTTAAAGACCTAGTTAATAATTTTTAAACCGGTGTAAAAGGGGATGATGTATAAATAATATACGAGGCATATCCAGAAAGTAAGTGTACTGAATTTTTGTAGGTTACAATTTTTTTTATTTAAACAAAAAAATTACGTGGTTACCGTAGTACATATGTAAGCTATTTTTCGACATACTCGCCATTCCTCTCAATGCAGGTGGTGAAGCGGGGTATCAACTTTTTGATGCCTTCCTCGAAGTAGTTTCCCGCCAACCCCTCCGTCCACTTCTCCACCTCCTCCTTTACCTCCTCGTCGGTTGAAAACCTTTTTCCACCCATGTGCAGCTTCAGGGAGGTAAAGAGATAGTAATCTGAAGGTGCTAGGTCAGGGGAATGCGCGGGATGGTTCAGGACATCCCATTTAAACGAGGCGAGCAGTTCCTTCGTGGCGTTGGCCGTGTGTGGCCTGGCATTGTCGTGCAGCAGGCAGACTCCCTTTGTCAGCATGCCTCTCCTCTTGTTCTGAATCGCCCTCCGCAATTTTTTTCGCCCTCCGCAGTTGTTCAACCAGTTCAGCGCCTTCTGGTATGAAGTTATATAATCGTATCTTCTCAGGTTTAAAATAAATCGTAGACAAATATTTGTGTGTAGTTTAAGAATGTTCATGTGCAAACTACACGGAACATAAATGTGTTATTTAAGGATGTACATGTGCGAACTGCACATAACATATGTGTGTTATTTAACGATTTACATGTGCAAACTATACATAACATATATGTGTTATTGAAGGGTGCACATGTGCAAACTACACATAACATATACGAGTATGTATTATTTAAGGATGTACATGTGCAAACTACACAGAACATATATGTGTTATTTAAGGATGTACATATGCAAATTACACATAACATATATATGTTATTTAAGGATGTACATGTGCAAACTACACAGAACATATATGTGTTATTTAAGGATGTACATGAGCAAACTACATATATGATACGTGTATGTGTTATTTAAGGATGTACATCTGCAAACTGTGCTATCAATAAACCTCATTTATTTATGTAAAATGTTCATGTTGATAAGATAAGTTCATTGTGAAGAGATTAAAAAACCATAAACTCAAAGATAATAAATGTTAAATAAAATAAATAAAACATTAATCATTTATTTTGTTTTCACCGCTGTTTTATTTGAGTTCACTACCGGTTTTAAAGACCTTCGTCTTCCTCGTCAGGGAAGTTGAACTGAAATTCTCGAGATTAAAACAGTGTTAAATTAAGTCTCAACATTATAGACAATCAAGTTAATTTCAATAATAGTTCTCTGCTAAATGTTTCCCGTTCAAAAGTCATCCTGCTAAATGTTTCCCGTTCAAAAGTCATCCTGCTAAATGTTTCCCGTTCAAAAGTTATCCTTTTGACACCTACCTACTCTCCTCCACTCCTGTACCTATTATGAATGTTAGAAATATACGCCAAATTCACATACTGTCGATATTGTATAATATCCTTAACTTTCTCGCCCCCCCCTCTTATCTCCCGAAAATTTTCAGCGTCTTTCCAATCATGGATTAGCGCTAAGCCCAAACAGATATTGTCTATTGGCCTTTCCAGTTCACCGCTCCTCTTTTTTTACATCGTCCTTGACTGTCCATGCAGTGAGACTCTGGAATCAGTTACAAGCCAGTATAAGACTTGCTCCGTCCTTGGCATGCTTTAAGAAGCGACTGAAAAACCTCTTAATTTCTAGTCAGTAAAATAACGTGTTTCATTCCTGATTTTTCTTTTCCTTTCCTCTCCACCATCCCTTCCTTTCCTTTTGATTGGTGATATCTCACTTTATATGAAACATAATGTTCGGATGATTGTCCGTCTTTGTGGGGTCCGTGGGCATATGCTCACGTGTGTGTTTATGGATTTCGTGGGGATGGATAGTCAATTGAATGATTTATGCGACCACGTAACTTGCTTCATTTACTTTTGTCTGGTTGGTTGGAATAGATTGCCGTCTAGCAATAAGCCCTCCAGACTATATTTGCAATAAAAGTGTTAAATAAATAAAAATAAATATTACAATTAGAAAAAAAATATTTTAGACGTAATTGAGTTCAACTTCATCTGACGAAGAAGGCAGGGGTGTTTGAAACCGGTAGTGAACGAACTCAAATAAAACAGTGGTGGATACTAAATAAAAAATAAATGTTTTATTTATTTTATTAATATTAAAGATAATAAATAATTCTCAACATAAACAAGAATAGACAATACATCGCATCTATTTATTATAATATTTTCACGACAGGTCTTCCTACAAAGGATGGTGCCTCATATTTTTCCAACTTTTAGTTCTTTTATTCCATTAATGCCTTCGTGTTTTATGACTTGTGAAAATAGTGTTACAGAGTAGACATATAAATTATCGCATTGCACGTTTATTCTATGATAAATGTCTCAGGGCAGAATACGACCGGGACGGGACGGGACGCAAACGTGAACAAAAAAAGATTCGAGGGACAAATTATTTATATTTATAAAAAAACGCCTCGCGTTCAGTCTCTCTAAAATGTAGTAATAACATATTAAAAAAAAAAATTTTCAAAGATATTTTAATTATCTAACACAGAAGTCTTACAATACGTATTTAATATTCAGAATTCGAGTGAATACAGAAATACAAGATATTTTATAAATATTAGAACATTAACATGATTCATATTCTTTGCAGTCAAGAATAAATATATACGTGGTACCGTTCACAACAGGCCAGTTCTCAGAAGACCCAGGACCGTTTGCTCTGAAAATTATGGATTTGAGTTTACTTCAATTTGATTGGGCGATTAGTTCCCCTTAGTATTTTATTATATTGACTTAGTTTTGCTGTACGTCCTAGCGAGGTGGTAATTTATTTTAACCAACCTGAAAGAAGTTGAAGAGATTTTAAGTGAAAACCAAACTGGAACATTTTTTTAAATAAATTTTATTCCAACGGTTATCGAATCCTCGAGAGGTCTGTGAGGTCCAAGATGTGTTCAGATGGGGATGAGAGTCGACGATACTGGTACCGGCATGTACAGAGAATGAATTCCATACATAGCTCTGCATGGGGTGCCGGATTGACGGCGTCCACCAGGGAGACCCCCGAAACGATGGAGAGATAGCTGGAGCTCAGCATCACAGGAGGACAATCCTGCAGCAACAGACTCTTGAGTCTATAGAAAGTTTAAGAAGAAGAAGGGAATCGAATCAGTAACCCTCGAATTGGGAAACACGCGTTTTATTAACTAGACCACGGAGATCGTTTAGATTTTGTGACGACCCAGAAGCTTTTATTATACGAGCTCGTATATATATGTTATGTATACATTTATTTTGTTTATACGTTTCGCATGAAGAGAAAAGTCGAACATGGTTGGAGTTTGTAGAAGCATTATCGAAAATAATGTGAATTCGGAAAGTAGATTGAGAAAGTTGTGGCGAAGAAGCGATAAATAATAAAGGACGACGGAAGAAGACTAACATAAGTGTGAATCGAAGATGAAATATTTGAATCCTCTGGAAGGAAATAAAGATAGATTGTGAACAATTGAATGCAAGATAAACGAGTTAAGTAAAGGATAAAATGGATTAATACCGCAGGGGACACAGCTGATGGATGATATGTTTGTGTAAAATGGATTAATACCGCAGGGTACACGGCTGATGATATGTTTGTGTAAAATGGATTAATACCGCAGGGTACATGGCTGATGATATGTTTGTGTAAAATGGATTAATACCGCAAGGGACATGGTGGATGATATGTTTGTGTAAAGTCTAATGGGGAAATATGAAATTAAAGCTATTTATTAGATAATACTTTTTTAAAAATTAGTTTTGGGCACCCAAAATGTATCATGGGAACTACATACATACCATCATATAATCTCCCTGTCGGGGTAGAGAGGACAGAGCGTCAGTCTTTCCTATCTCGACACACATCCCCCTATATACATACACTTTCTCATGTAACTCTTATGATTTCTGTGACTTTAAAAGTTACTTTCTTTCGAAATAGCACTTACTTGACCCAACCATTATTTTCTTGGTCTTTCAAAATCACGTTTACTCAAATATACACTTGAAATTTATTTTATTATTATTTGTTCATCGATTCGTTCTACATGACCAAGCCATCTTCGAGTGCTCTTCTTCGTCGTACTCAACACATAAATCCAAAATTATAAAAGGGTTGCTGAGAGTTGATATTTCAACAGAGGCAGTCCTTATGATAACAAACCGCAGGTCTTGTTTAAAAGAACAAAAAATAAGTAATTAAACATTGTGTTTACCCCTCAATTATATTACAGTTCACTTTTTACCCAAGTTCCTGACACGTTTTAATTGATTTTGAAACATTTGAAACGCCCATTAAGCACTTAATACTTAAAGATACGACCCTTTCCAGGACTCCTTAAAACCTCTCATAATCAAAGTATCCACTTGGAATCCTTACGAGCGCTTAGTTCGAGTATATAAAGTAAGGGAAGATTTTAATTCGGTCGGTGGAGTCTGATTGAATAGTCGATAATGAGGAAGCTTTAGGGGTGGTTGGAAAATTCGTTTAGCGAAGGCTAACGTCCTCAAAATCAACTTGCTGAAATTTGAAATGTATCGTTTCCTTTCGAAGATTTGCTTTGGATATTTGCATACCGTTTATTAGAATAATATCAGAAATACATATTTTTTAAATATTCATTTTTTAAATTTATTATTTTTACAATTAAATACTATACACAAAACACTCCCCTACTTTATTAGGCGTATGCCCATCATACGGCAGGTAGGTTTCGAAAAAAAAAAAAATAAATAAAGATACATATTTAGTCGTAAGTATTAGGTGTTAACATAAGTTGTGTCCGTTTTTTTTTTCAATTTAAAAATGAGCACCAAAAGTAAAACAAAATGGTTAAGGTTATACGTCATTCGAAATATATTTTTCTGCCCTACAAGATATTGTTTGCTTTTACGTTACATGTATTATTTTATTTGATTACAAGCCTCGAAAATGGAATGTCAAGTAGACGAAAGTGAGCATTTTCGACACCTTCTGTTCGCGTTCAATCGAGGGAATAAAGCTGCTCGCGATATTTGCGAATTGTACGGTGAAGATGCTATGAATGAAAGGACAGATGGTAGATTGCGGTATACACTCATGTGACTACAATTCATCTGCTCAGCCAATTCTACGGTGGTTTGAAGGGGATCTTTATGAATAATATGGTTTAAGCGGTCCTCATCGAAGTCCACTAGTCGTCCGGAACTCTACATGTTTTTCAGGTCGAAATTACCGTATTTGAAACGCAAAAACCATCGACGAGCTGTCCTTTCATTCATATCATCTTCATTGTACACTTCGCAAATATAGCGAGCAGCTTTGGCAGCTTTATTCCCTCGATTGAACGCGAACAGAAGGTGTCAAAAATGCTCGCTTTCGTCTATTTGACATTCCATTTTGAAGGCTTGTAATCAAATAAAATAATATATGTAACGTAAAAGCAAACACAATATCATGTAGATTAGAAAATTTTGTTTTGAATGACGTATAACATTTACCATTTTGTTTTACTTTTGGTGCTCATTTTTAAATTTGAAAAAAAAAAACGGACACAACTTATGTTAACACCCAATATAAAACATTTCACCAAAAAAAACTTTAAATTAGAAACATACATTTAACAAAGCATTAAAGACTGATTTGTAAACGCAATAGCATTAAAAATCAAGGGAAAGGGAAACTGCACACGAAACTTTTCTCCATTGCATGATTTTGATCCGATTTGAGTCTTCATCTTGTGTTGGCGTTATCTCTTACTAAATCTGATCTAATTTCTATCAGCCATTTGTTAATTCCAATTTTATGATTACTGTATACCATATTTTAATATCTCTTATGACTTTCTATAATGTATCAAATAATTTAAGAGCCAAATAGACGAAACTGTTCAAATGCCGTTAACATACTATATGTATGAGGTGCATGGCCGCGCGGTAACGCACTGGACTTCCGTGCGGAAGGTCGTCGGTTCGAACCCCGCGCTGTGCTACTCCTCTCGAATGCCACTGGTATTTTTCCCGCTTAGTGTTCGGAGGTATAAGGATACCTATGACTTTGGTATTATATGCTCTTTAAAAAAAAAGGAAAACAAAACATGCCGGTATGTTCCGATCGTCTCACTTAAGATATGTCATCGAATCCCGTATAGATCGTTCAGCCAGAATAGTAATTTTGCAATAGTGTGAGTAACACTCTCTGTATTACACAATTTATATAGTGGTATTGGTTTTCGAATGCCACACGATTGGTTCGCGCAGAGCGCACGTTTGTATTATTGTTAAAATACTCGGTAATTAGAAAAACACTACCATGTCGAAATTAGAAGTGCGATTTTTGTCGAATGTAATGTATAATTCAAAATTTTTCGAATGCTTAGAATATGCTTTGTTATAACTTCAAGTTTCCTACAATTTAGTATCACTCCATCCACTATTATTTTAAAATTGTATTATTTGGCATTAGTAATTATGATACATTAATATGTTAAATAATCTTACATTCATTTTATTTTTTTGTGCAATCTAATTAAAGCTGACAAACATTTTTACTTAATAATACTTGTACTTATATTTGTGTTTAATCTTGAAAAATTTCATAATTGTTATTTAATGTTTCCTAGAATCTGCAAAGCCTAAACAATTAATATGTTAAATAAACTTTCTTTCATTTTATTTTTATGATTATTACAATTTAAGCTGACAGAATTTTTAATTTACAAAAAACGTGTGTGTTCATTTCAATGTTTGAATATAAAATATTATTTTTATATTTTTTTGCTATTTCACTTCATTAAAAAAATAAAATGACAAGTTTTTGTAAACGCACTGTTACTCATACTATTGCAAAATGACTCTTCTAGCTGAATGATCAATACATTGGTGTGACCGGTGAGTTTGCTGGTGTGCAACGACTCACTTAAAAAAGAAACTCCAAGGCACAGTATCGCTTTCCAACTGAATTAACATTGGAATGGCGAGGGGATCCTACGAGACCCAGCAATGATGACGGCATATATACATGCCATCATGACATAACCATTTTAGGGTAGGCAGGGATAATAGATCTTCACATTAAAAATCTTTGACTCATCCATGTTCTTCTGTTTCTCATACTTACCTTTCCTTCAGTTCCGATTATATTATTCTATTCTTTCTTCGGTCTGCCTTTTCCTAGCACGTCATTTATTCTAAATATCTATATTTGATTTTGAAGTATTTCAGAACTAATTCTCTCGATATGCCCAAATTATCTTTTTTTGGTTCTTCTTAACCCTTCCCTTATGGTGATAAAAATAATACGCGTGTTACGGTGTTGGGTAGTGAGTACGCAATAAAAAATTAGCGATTTTAAATCGGAAAAATAAGAACATTCATAGATAATCCCCTTAATTAATTATAATTGAAGTTAAAAATTATAATAATTGAGATTTATTTGCTAAAAACATTAAAAAAACCATCTGAAAACATTAAAAAACGCTCACGGAACGGGCGTACGTCTAACCTATTTGCAAGCCTAGAGGCAACTAGTGACGCGGAACGTCAGTCACATACCCCGGCGCATACGCCTTTCCTTGCGACGTTGAGACAGTTCAGCTCCTCGCAATTCAGTCTAGTATGCAAGAGTGAGATGCGAATATAGTGTCGCGCTTCCCGCATACTATTCACCTATCGTCAAGACGAGGCACTCGCCGCGTTTAAATGCGAATTTGTTTTCGATCTTTACAAAACACCTCGATGTAGCCGATAAATTCTGATTATTATTAATATTATTTTTTAAATCAATGCGTAAATATATTATGGAGGAATACCTAAAATCTTAACCTTGTATTTATTATATTTATAGAGATATTGATGGTTATTAGAAGCAACGTGTAGAAGATACCCAACACAGGGAAGGAAAGGTTAACGTTTGGTTCTGTTTGGAACTTTGGTTCTGTTACAACATCCGACTAGAACAGTTATCAATTATCTGCTCATTAATTACTCGATCATACATTGTAAAATTTTACATAATTCGCTAAACTCGCATTCAATTTGTTGCACAACGCTATGGTTTTATTACCGTGGCAATAACTTTGTAGAAAAACTAACCAGACTGATTTTTTATGATATTATTGAATTTCTTACCCTAAAATGTAAAGGTGGAAGACACGTGTATTCTAACTAGGCCACGGAGGTCGTCACGCAACTATTCTGAAATTTATATACATCTGTGTTTTGTGGTTATTTAGAACATCTGGTATCTGAGTTGTTATAACCAATATTGGTATATTTTATAACCGAAACATTAGAGATCAAGTCGAGGTAAATTTGTATCTTGGAAACATGTGACGTATTATGGTTGCACGAAGTACGATATCGAAAGAAAAGGATTCTAGATTACGAGGCCCTGTAACGACGATGGCGTTAAAAAATAAATCGATATTTCTTTCCGATTTTTGATAATATAAAACTCCGTGTCACATTCTCATCAACCTGATAAACAGTGACATTCATTTACACATGTATACATCACGCGAATCAAATCCCTCACACTTCATCACTCCAGACATACCAAAACGTTCATCCCACAATATACCGCACGTAATCATAAAAAAAAAACACCGCGCTCAAGAGTTCACATAAACCTTTGCTACAAGTAATTCCTCTTGCAAGATATGCAAGAGAAACTTGCTACAAGTCATTCCTCTTGCAAGACATGCAAGAGAAACTTGCTACAAGTCATTCCTCTTGCAAGATATACTTGCATGTAGTAAAACAGTGATAGAAGTAAGATTAAAATGCGGTAAAAATCAGAGCGTTGCGTAGAATGTGTTGAAAAATAATGTACGACTGAATGAAGCATGTAAACATAAAGGAAAATAGGTGGTTCGAGCCATGTAGAAGGAATGAATGATAAAAAAATCACAAAAATAATGTATATGGATATTAATTAAAGTTTATTTTTAACAAACACTGTTTATTCCACTTTTTTTTATGACGGTATAACCCTACCGGTTTCAAGGCTTTCACCTCATCTTCAGGGGAGCGTAAACAAGACTTGTTTACGCTCCCCTGAAGATGAGGTGAAAGCCTTGAAACCGGTAGGGTTATACCGTCATAAAAAAAGTGGAATAAACAGTGTTTGTTAAAAATAAATTACAATGTCTTTAAACCTCCACAACGTTAATGCCTTAACTATAAACAACATATTAATTAAAGTATGAAAAGTGTGGGAAAATCTTAAAAAACATGGCACTTCCAAATTAATCAAATTCTGAAAGAAGGAAGGGTGAAAACGTGCCAAAATTTGAGATCTATTTTCTTTTCCTACCCCTTAGTAGGGATGGCTTTTTTAAATTTTTGCACCCTACTCAACACTAAGTCTTCTTTCCCACCCTTCTGGTTCCCCATTAAGGACTTTTCTTTGCCCGCCCTCGTGGTCTTCTATTTAGGACTGCCACGCCTCTGTTGGAAGGAAAACTCCATTCTGAAGCTTCCACCTCATTTGGCTGCAAGAATAGGCGGGGAGCCGATATTAGGAATCTGATTTATGGATGTTTCTTTTGCGGTATTTTTTTCTGCAAAATCAATTCGTTATTTCAGCGCTAGTTTCTAAACGCTAAAAATTAACGAGCAACGAAAAGTAAATAAAATGTTTAGAAACTCGATAAAATGTGTATGAAAAATAAAATACTTTACTACATTTTATCAGTTTTGAAACCAAACATTAGCTAGTATGTGCTGTTTTTTTTAAAACTATTTTACCACCTCGATATTTTGACATATACCACTATGGTCCAAAAGCTTTCAGCCTTAATAAATTAGAAATGTTTATGAACCGAAAACACGCCCATCACATTTCCAGTTAAAATTTAATACCTTTATCTTCGGTAGTATTTCCACTAGAACCCATAAAAGACGTGTTGTTTCATTATATTCTGAAATGTTAAATAATAAATATCGCGCAGTTATCAAGTTTCTTTCAAAAGAAGGAGGAGAACCTGCAGAAATTAATCGAAATAAAAACGCTGACTTCATTGCGTGATATTGAATTTTTACATTTCATAATATAATGAAACAACACGTCTTTTGTCGGCTCTTATTGAGACACTGCTGAGAAAAGTGGTATCGAATTTGAATTGTAACATCGTAACAAAACGCGTGAGCGTGGCCAGCACGGAATCTGTTCTAACAAGTTCCAACTTATTCAGACCGTCAATTTTTGGACTTAAGTGGTATTTATATAATAATGATAAAATTACAATTCATGCAGCGTCATTTAGAGAGAAGACCGTAAGGGGGTCTACTATGAACCGAACTAAATTAATGACCTTTTACGATAGCACCTTATATGTCCAAGTATCGCGTAATTTGTCACTTTGGTCACCTAACCGACTAAAACTTGCTTCAATTAATCCAAATTTTAAATTATGGCGGAACGCTTACGAGCATCTGGAAATTCTGTCCTCAAGCGGAAAAGCTAATATAACTAAAACTATTAAGCGATACCATTGGTCATACTCAAATTTAGAAGTTAATATATTTTTAATACGATATAAATAACGTCACGCCGTTTCCCTGTCGAGGTAGGCAGAGCGCCAAACTTTTCTATCTCGACACACATCTCTTCTACATCCATACGAGTACACTACCTCATGCAACTCCTACGATTTATTCCGTTCGCGTTTTTTTTCAAGTATCATGCCCTTGATCCGACCAAGCTTTTCTCAGTCCTCTACCAACCCTTCCATTCACATTTGCACTACCATATGTGTTATATTATTTGGTTAATCTTTCTTCATTATTTTTTTTACATGCTCAAATTGTCTCACACAGCTCTCTTGGTCTTACTGAATACATCAATCTCAATTTGTGAGTGATTCAACTTTGTATCCCTGATCACATTATTCCGTATTCTGTGCCACTCCATGAACACTTTGTTCCGTATTCTGTGCCACCCCATGAACACTTTGTTCCGTATTCTTTGCCACCCCATGAACACTGTGTTCCGTATTCTGTGCCACCCCATGAACACTTTGTTCCGTATTCTGTGCCACCCCATGAACACTTTGTTCCGTATTTTGTTATACATTGTTATTCTGCCATGCATTATTATTTCAGTGCACGCATTTCTAGTTTTTATTCGTCTCGTTACAGTCTTTTTCCCCGTCCACGTTTCACTCCCATACATCAAAGTTAGTTCTAAAACAATATCTAAAATAGTTATGGACTACCATATTATCAAATGTTGATACTAGGCTGTTCTAAAGGGTCTTTCAAATTGAGCGGTTTTTTTAACATTTTTTTTTAATTCTTGAATAAAACACACATTTTGCTTTGATTTCAAAAAACTTGTTATTGGTCATTGAAGTATAATGTATGACATTTAAACACAAAAAAACAATATACGCCAAATGTCCACCTCTTGCAGCTCCACAGATGTCCAGTCTTTTGTCAAAATTTTCGATGACATTTTGGCATAATTACGGTTTCTAACTCACCAATAACGCGAATAATATCGTCCTCAAGAATTGATTGGGGGTCATTCTTATAGACCTGATTTTTCACGTAACCCCAGAGAAAATAGTTTAAGGGTGTCAAATCACATGATCTTGGTGGCCTATAAACATCACCGTTTCCGGAGATTACAATACAATAATTCAACAATTTGAACGCGTTGTTGTATTGTATACGAATCCACTTTTACATATAAATGTCATACATTAATTATACTTCCCAAATATCACAAGATCCAGACAAGTTCGCGACGCCATCTGTGTTTTATCCAAGAATTATAAAAACCGCTCAATTTTAAAGACCATATATAAGCATTAATAGCTAGAAATTAAAATTACAGCTTACATTTATTTTTTAAGAAAGTTAGTTTTTTATTCAATTTATGAATTTGAAAGACCCTTTACTAGTAGTGTATAGAACCTTGTAATTTTACCGAACAATAATGTGTGATTAATTAAATTTTATATTATATAATCTAATTAAATAAATCATTTAGACAACTTTCTTTGCAGCAAATTTTTATCCAACAAAACTATTCAAACCACCCTATCTCGCACACTGGATGGCTTTACTGAACGGATTTCAAGAAATCAATATTTTCATTGTTTAAATGGTTGTATTAAGAATTGAGCTTTTTGAAATTCTTGATGAAATATCTATAATTATAAAACTTAAGAGGAAAGCACGAAGTATTTTTTATTCTATTATAAGCTTTAACCTGTGTCATAGGTAAAAACAAATCTCAAATGTATCTAAGCATTGTTTCCGTATTATATATGCTTCCGCATAAAATCTTTTTATGATAAGACAAAGCAACGAAACGGGGAACAAGAGATTACTTTTGATGTAGATGTTTTACTTCCTTGTTGATTGATTTACTATGAGCATAACAAGAACAACGACCGGTGGAGGCTGTATAAATATAGATCAAGCAAACAAGACCGAATATTTTTGGGAAACGTGAAAATAAAGTGAAATCGATTTATAATCTAACTGAAATGTGGACCAGTGTTTAGGTTTTTTATAAATTTATTTTTAAGAATTTACTTACTTGCTTAAGGAACTTATTTCTAATATTAATTAGTTGTTAACCTTTTCCTTCCTGTGCTAAAAAAATATGCGCGTTCCGGTGCTGTGTATTCAATACACATGTAAAAATGAGCGATTTAAAATCGGAAAAATAAGAATACATCATAGCCAATCGCTTAATTTAATTAAATTTGAAGTCAAAAGTGATAATAATTGAAATTTAATTGCTGAAAACATGAAAAAAAAAACATCGGCCGACGTTCACAAAACTGGCGAAGTGACCACCTCAAACGAAAGCCCGCGAGCTACTAAAGCGAGAGAAGCGAGCGAACTGAGATTCTATTTCTTGCGTTCCCATATACGTAAGTAGAGTGAGAGTTAGACGTGAATAGCGTCGCTTCCTCACCCATAGCGGGTTTTTAGAATTAATATATCTACGTCACACACTGGTACACGTTTGATTGTGTTGGTGAATTTATTCCCAATTTTCACAAAATATCTCTGATGGCTGATAAGTGCTAATTATTATTAATATTATTTTTTCATTCAATACGTAAATGTATTACGGAGGAATACCTAAAATCTAAACCCAGTATTTATTATATTTATAGAGATATTAAAGTTTTTAGAATCGATATGTACTAGTTACACATCACAGGACAGGAAGGGTTAATGCATCTTTACTATTTTTGTCCTTGTAAGTTAATTGTCGTCGGCGGTCGTGGTCTAACATATAAAATTACGCTAAGCAAGCGGGCACCCCAGTTTCAATTTCTGGCGGATTCAATTCTCTACATTTCCGGAATTTTACTCATAGGTGGTTTTAAATCTGAATCTATATTTTTCTTCGACTTACTATTATGTTTTTTTCTTCGTCTTTCTATTATGTGTTTTTCTTCGACTTACTATTATGTTTTTTCTTCGTCTTTCTATCATGTGTTTTTCTTCGACTTACTATTATGTTTTTTTCTTAGTCTTTCTATTATGTGTTTTTCTTCGACTTACTATTATGTTTTTTTCTTCGTCTTTCTATTATGTGTTTTTCTTCGACTTACTATTATGTTTTTTTCTTCAACTTACTAATTTATGACTCGCACCATATACGACTTAGTATATGGTGCGAGCCATAAATTCTTTTATATTTATTAAAAATACTAAAACAATATTAACATTGTGAAGCCTTAAACAAATTGTAATTTGTTTTTATCAAACACTGTTTATTCCACTTTTTGTAACGGTATAACCCTACCGGTTTCAAGGTTTCACCTCATCATCAGGGAAGCACAAACAATACTTATTTGTGGTCCCCTGATGATGAGAGGAAAGCCTTGAAATCGGTAGGGTTATATCGAGTGAATAAGATTTATTACATTTGAATATACTATAATATACCATACATTTGAATAAGATTTCCTAAAAACGGGTGTTTTTAAGGGATTTCTAAAGCTGCACACACCACTGATTTAGGTTATATATGATATTTAACAACAATAAAAAAATTATTCAATTGAAACACTACTCAAGAAAACAAACATAATAAAAAAATAATGATTATTAATTAATTAATTATTACGCAAATTTGTGAGTGTGGTCTAGATGATGAAACTATAAACCATGTATTTTTCGGTTATCCTTTGCGAGACAGATTTGATTTACTAAAGACCGTATCTTTGACACGTACAATGAATGTTGAGTTTCTTCTTTTTTCGTGGAACTTTTCCTCTTATATATACTATAGATCGATTGTTAAATTTTTGAAGCTTAATCAGCTGAAATTTTGAATGGTCCAGAATTGTAATTTTTTTTAATTCGTTTTATAATGTTGACTCATATAATTTCATATCTTGAATTCGGTGGTTCAAATCATCACAGTTTTGGTGGATTGCCCATTTAAAAAAAATACGAATAATTTAAAATCTAGTACAATCCCTAAGACCCATATATATTCCATATTAAAGAATCATCTTCTCCCTGGCTCCATCCCAACTCATTGTCTGCGAAGACTGTTGGGGTCAGCTCTCCTCGTCCTCAGGTTGTATGCTCTTCTGTCCCGGACTACGTCCCCCAGGCCGTGCCTCTGCATCAGGTTATCTTTTTGCACCACCCATGAATTCTTTGGTCTTCCTCTGGTTGTTATTCGAGGAAGATCCATGGAGATTGCCTGGTTCACAATGTGATCGGGTGCTCTGCGTCCAACGTGCCCATACCATCTCAATCGCCTCTCATCCATCTTGCTGTTGATGTCTGTAACACCTATGCTTCCACGAATGCGTGAGCTTTATATTTTGTCTGCGTGAGCTTTTTATTAAAGAATCATATGGAATTTATTTTATTAGAAAAACAAATTGAATTGTATAAATAATGTCAAACAAAACAATAAAAATGTACACCTTTAAAGAGTGTGTAAGTTTTAGTACATTATATTGACTTATATAATTATATTACATGACTTGAATTTAAAGGCACAAATATTTTTTTTAATTATTTGATAAAACTCAGATGGCGTCGCGAACTTGCCTGGGTCTTGTGACATTTGAGAAATGAAATGTACGGCATTTATAAAAATGGAGTCGTATACAATACAACAACGCGTTCAAATTGTTGAATTATTTTATGTATTCTCCGGAAACGGTGATGTTAATTGGTCAACAAGATCATGTGATCTGACACCGTTGGACTATTTTCTCTGGGGTTACGTGAAAAACCAGGTCTATAAGAATGACCCCAAATCAATTCCTGAGCTGAAAAACGAAATTATTCGCGTTATTGGTGAGTTAGAACCGCAATTAGGCCAAAATGTCATCGAAATTTTTGACAAAAGAGTGGACATCTGTGGAGCTGCAAGAGGTGGACATTTGGCGGATATTGTTTTTTTGTGTTTAAATGTCATACATTATACTTCAATGATCAATGAAACGTTTTTTGAAATCAAAGAAAATTGTCTGTTTTATTCAAGAATTTAAAAAAATTGAATAAAAAAATCCGCTCAAATTGAAAGAACCTTCATTACGCAACAATTATATAGCTGTTAGCAAAATAAACACGTTAAAATGACGAAACAACACTATTATCGACTAAAACGAACTAAGAAATAGCCGATATTATGCGCAGTTTCAGTAATACCCAGATAGCCGAAAATCGAATAAATCAGAATTTGCTGGAAAAATTCTAACAAAGACCAAATCACCTCTGACAGCTGCAGCAACGCTCGAGAAGGTAGCATCTGTTGTGTGTCTTGTATATCTCCATGATTACATTGAATGTTACTTTCGTTCGAGAAATTCCATCGCTATATGATCATCTTGCTCTATCATATTGTATATCTGGGCACCCCATCCCTACTGGAAGTCTCTAGTTTGCGTGTATATATTTTACTAGTTGCAACCCGTGAAATATTCACGGAAGTAAAAAAAATTATACATTTATGAAAATATATATTCATAAATGTAGAATTTGTTTATATATATATCATTTATACATCGTCCCCTTTTACACCGGTTCAAAAATTCTTAGCTAGGTATTTAAAATTCGTTCAGTATCACGGACCCACCGAGATTCAAATTTTGAATTACTTTCGGAGAGAATCCAAATATTGCTCTCTCGCTCTCTTGTATTCAAAATTCAATTCTCGTATTCTTTCTTTGACGACAACCGTCGTACGGGTTTTCGCCTATTTATACTATGATATATTATTTTCTTTGATGTTTTAATACAGAGAAAAAAATACTTCTGATTTATTCATCAAATTTATATTTTTTTCCTCTCTTAAAAAAATATTTTTAGTTTCTGTAAAGCAAAACGACTTTTGAACTTTTTGAATAAGAATTAAAAAGAGGCAAAGTTTCTCAGTAGCTTAAAACTTCCTTTTTATGTGTTTTGTGAACATTTATTTTGAGATGTTCCACAAACAAAAATAAAAAAAACGGTGTCATACCAAATTGACCTTTTCGAAATCTTATTTGAAGTAACTATAAAAAACCTTTGTTCTCCGCCCATTCTGTCAGAGTCGTGTCATATTCCGTAAAAATATCCCCCAGCAATAATAACGAAGAAAATAAAATTCCCCACAAAATTGAACATTAGTTGTGGCCGGCTAAATATATTCTGTGGTAACACTGAAATCACCCAAAAATCATGAATACGCTTTCTGAAAGAGGGCTGCCACCGGTTTGTATATTAAAACAATTTTTTTTTTCAGTTTCAACTTGTCCTCATCATTCCTGTGTTTTAAATGTCCCGCGATTCTAGTAGCTCTAAGTTTATGTATACCTAATAAATGAACAATGAACAAAGAAATTATCCCAACTTATTAAATGCAAAGAAACTCTCGAAGCTGTGTGACAGAAGAAAAACAGCCGATATAGTAGTGCTATACAAAATCATTCACCCAGTGATCGAAACACCTCACTTACTCGCAAGCATTTCATTTCGTATTCCCACTAGATCCACAAGACAGATAATCCCTTTTATACCGAAAATTGCTATACTAATTATACAATCAACTCCTCTATAATTCGTATGCAAAGACTTGGAAACGAGTTTTGCAACAATTTAGATATTTTTAATATAAGTACGAGTATATATAGTATTCGCCAGAATATCACAACAATATTTAAAAATAGCTACTAACTTTGTGCTCTCATTTATTAATATAAATAACCTAGTATAAACGAAACATTAAGGACAATACTTTGCCTCTGGAGTTGAATAACCCTGCATCAACATGTGGAAGGTTTCGATTCTGCAAAGCAACTTGCATCTCGTTCTACAAGTGAGCCCATGTGTTTTCTATATCTATCTCAAGATCTATCCATAAAATTCTCAAAAAATCCAATTTTTGTTCTATATAAGCGTTATTCCACTAAAAACAAATCTGAGTTCTTTACCTCTATAAAATAAATCTTCGTTAATTACGTAAGTCTGCTTGGTGAAGTTTGGTAACATTTTGTGGTATACATACATATAATTATTAAATAATTTAAAACAATGACTGTAATCTATTATTACTACTGCTTTTGTATCTTCATGTTAGTTTAAGATAAAGTTTTGTATTATTTGTCTATAATTTTAAGTACTTGTATAACCTGTCACATGTTCATTTGTACATATATAAAGACACGGTTGTGTCGTTAATAAAATAAAATAAAATATAGTCGTGCAAAGAATCACCCTCTTAAGAAGAAACTTAAAGAAGGAATGTCATGGCTAAACACTCAGTTACGCGTGTTATAAAGATGTTGAACCAACCGAATGACACTATTGATATATTCTCAGCACCGCCTAGCAGTATGAAAAGAATCCTGACTGATATAATTCCTAACGAATAAGCTAACTAGAAGCAGCCCATCTTTGTGTAACAGGATAAATTCGTGCAAAGTGGATGAAAAAACGGTAGTTTTTTTTTGTTTCACGACGCTCTTAGTGCATAAAGATTTTTTTGTTTCACGGCGTTCTTAGTGCATAAAGTTTTTTTTTGTTTCACGACGTTCTTAGTGCATAAAGATTTTTTTGTTTCACGACGTTCTTAGTGCATAAAGATTTTTTTGTTTCACGACGTTCTTATTGCATAAATATTTTATTTTGTTTCACGACGTTCTTAGTGCATAATTTTTTTTGTTTCAGGACGTTCTTAGTGCATAATTTTTTTTTGTTTCAGGACGTTCTTAGTGCATATTTTTTTTTTGTTTCACGACGTTCTTAGTGCATAAATATTTTTTTTTTGTTTTACGACGTTCTTAGTGCATAAATATTTTTTACACGCTGCTCTAAAAAAACTGAATGTTAATCACAACACAGTTTTCCGAACCTTGAAATCAAACTAAACACATCTCTCATTTCCTATTGCACGTAGAGTTTTGAACGATATTTGATTTTTATTACAGCTACTGCTGAAAAGCCATATTTGCAGATGTAAGTCGTCGCAAATTAAACTAGGGTTTATGAGTACTCAGCAAAGGGTGTTAATTTTTTTCTTGATGTCCAAAATTCAACTAGTTCCGGATTGATTTTTTTTAATGTATCGTATTACACTTTCGTTGTATACAGTACAACCTGGCGGGCTTATCGCCATGTGGCAATATCTTCCAACCAATCAGAAAGACATAAAAGGGACCTCAGGGGAAAACCAGACTGGAATCCTTTTAAAAATAATCTGGGTTCCAACGGAGATCGAACCCGCAACCTCCGGGCTGGGAGACAAGCGTCCTATCAACTAGACCACGGAGGTCGTCTGTACTATCGCGATAAAATTCGATCAGACTATTTTCCTCTTCGTTTCGAATATTTCGCGATGTGTGCTGAGACGAAAACCTCTGACCCTGTACGTTTCATTAGAAACACAAATATCATATTAACATACTATATATGTTATAGCTCCATCCTGGTCAGTTTATATTTATATTTACAATCCAGAGTTGTATCTCGAAAAATAAGAACTTAGCAACATGAAATTAAGAAGATCTATAAGTCATGTGTTAGACCTGTAATGAAATGTGCTATTGAATTAACTATAATAAAATATATAGAAATAAGAATGTATAAACCCGGGGATTTTGAAAGATGGGGAAGGTGATGACATTATTGGCGAGATCACGTTTAAAGAATGGACGAGACCTGGATTCTCCGTATAGTTTATCATAGGTAACCCTGTGGAAAGCCAACCACCGGACAAACTCCAAAGAGATGAAGGGATTTCTGATAGCCCACATCCCTGGAACAACGCAGAAGAAAAACAGATCAAGAATCTTCTGCAAAAAAGAACAATCCAGAGATAATCATGCCAGGAAGTCTTGAGCATCCATTCGACGTAAGCTTAGGGTTTTGCAGCTCTTCTTTGCCCACACGATACATAGTATATACATACCATCACTCCGTTTCCGTGCTGGAGCAGACAGAGAGGACAGAACGTTAGACTTTACTATCTCGACACATATTTAGCCTCTTCTATGTACATTCATATACATATCGTACACCTTATCATACAGAGCCTACTATTTCTTGCCCTAAGCACCAACGCACCTCGAGACGCGGAGCGAATATGAAATATCGCTGTCTCGCGGTTTACTGTATATCTCTGTCTGCTCTGTATAAATTTCCGTCCGGTGCGTATTGGATATTGCTCCGGTAGTATAGGCAAACTTGGCCGGTCAATTTGAAAGGAATATTTTTTTAAATTTTACTTTACATATTTTTGAATTTTCACTTAAATAAAAATACTCGTACTATTTGTCAGTATGCTTATACATATTTAATCTATACAAATATTTAACATTTTTGGAAGTCATGTTTGCGAATATATAATTTAATTATTTCTTCGGTTCAGCGCACCAACGCACCTCTAGACCAGCCGCCGCTGCTTGAAATAATTTAATATTTTTATATTATCTAACATGCAACATTTTGTTGTAGTGTTTTAGTGTGACATATACATTGTTACAATATTTTTTATAAGTCTTAAAATGTTGAACTGTTTTATACATGTTTTTTTTTGTACTTGTTATGTTTGGCCCTTGTACAAATTAGGGAAACCTGTAATGTGTAAAGAACCTGAAAAATAAATTAATAAATGAAATTTAATCGAAGGTGTGATATTAATAATAATACATACTACCAATGATGACGACCAAATCAAGACTTTGATCGAAAACAATCGATATTCTACGACACGAAAGATTGTCGAGATACTGATTATAGTATATCTAAAACCACCATCTACGAGCGTTTTGTGCTATTTTATTCTTGTATTTGACCTAAAATATAAAATAACATTCCTGACAACCCGTAGACTATATTATATAATTGAATGTCACAACAACTTCTTGTTCCGAGTAACCATCGAGTGAGCAACGTCTAATTTTGGTCCAGCGCCATCAATCCACGGCGACAACCCTGTCCCGCGGCGGCACACCGAGCAGACAATGAATAATGAAAGAATTACGTCGGACCATTATTCATCTTGCGCTCTTCTGGAAATTCCTAAAATAATTTTCCTACCAACAAAACTTCCAATTCGCACCCGAAAAAAAAAATTATATTTTCACTACTTCTGTCACTTTTTTACCGCCTTCTGCAGGATTTATTGATTCGGGGTTCGTAAATTACTTTTCGCACGTTTTGTTTCCTTTCAAGAAAGTATCGCAATTTCGGCTTTAGTGATTTTTTTTGTTTAGCAGCTGAAAATGAGGAATTGTTATTTATTTACTTTTTATTAACATTGTTTTCGTTATTTTAACGGTGTTTGTTTATGGTAGAAATAACTAATGTTTTTTTATGTAGGTCTTTCTTGTGAGAACCATCAACATCGGTAACTTGTTATATAAAATCGTAGTTGAATACAGAAATAAGAAGAAAATATAGTTGTTTTTTTTTTTCGTTTATTTTTTCGTGTTTGGTGATTTGATTGTATCTATTAAAGTGTTGATTTTAGTGTTTTCACAAAGTGTTTTATTTATGGTAACAACTGGCAGCGGATGATGGATTTAAAACTTTATTGTAAATACAATATGGCAGGATTATTGCCAAATGGCAATCTCTTCCAAGCGACCATACAATTTTGAGTGAAAGTTGAGAATTTTACATTATTGGTGTGGAGAAGGCGTTCCAATGGGTATTAAGGCTACGATGGAGTATGCTTGGCTGGAAAGTAAACTTCTATAAAATATCGTAATGCGCCACGTTGCAATGTCACCAGTAACACTACTACCAAGTCCAACTCTCTAGCGTCCACGAGTGGTCTCTCAGGCGCCGCGAACCTCGGGCAATGCGACCACTGACATTTCCACCAGTGTCATAGTACATAGAGAGTGGACGAATGGCGAGTTTCCAGTGCCATAAAACTGAATCCACCCAGCTAAGGGAAGGTAACCCCAATAGAAAATCCTCCAGAAAAGGCAAGGGGAAACCACTCTGGATATCCCTCCCCAGGAAATCACTATGTGGAGAAATCAAGCCACGGCCCCGAGTCCCAGGCGACCCTTGAATAGGTCAGGGGTGCTAAGAATATCGACACGGCTCGACATAGTGAAGGAGACTGGTATAAGGAGCGTCGGGGATCTTTATCGGGCTGCCGGGGACAAAGATGTCTACTCTCACGTGATAATCAACGTTAGGGGGACCTGACATTCAACGTTGGAGAGTAGATATCTTTGTCCCCGGCAGCCCGAAAAAGATCTCCAATGCCCCCTATGCCAGTCCAATCACCTATATTGCGGACCCAGAAGACTTGCCTCCTCCAAACACCTCTTTGGCCTTCTATTTTGCCTTGGATGATCAGGTGCAGTAATTTGTACTTTGATCCTCTAAGTACATGACCCAAATAGGACACCTTTCGGATTTTAATATAAGTCAGCAACTCTCTATCAACTTTGGCTCTTTGAAGAACCCTTGTGCTGCTGACCATATCCGTCCAGGGTACCCGTAGCATTCTCCGGTGCATCCATATTTCGAATGCTTCCAGTCGGTTCATACTACTTACTTTGAGGGTCCATGATTTTATCTATTATATAATTTACATTATATACCTATAATGTAAAAATATGTTGTAGAGATTATCAAGAATTAGCGATAACCGAAAGACTTGCAGAAAAAAGGATTCTAACAGAAAATACTTGGGGTTTCTTGCCAGAACGATCATCGACAGTCAAGAAGAGCTGGTAAACACGGGAACAATTAAGGGAAAACGAGCAACAGGAAGGCCTTCCAATAAGACGGATGAACCAAATAACAAGGTGTTCTTTAAATGCTACATTCAATATGACCCAAGAAAGGGAAGGATGGAAACAGGTGGTGTACCAAGTTCCAAATATAGAGGACCACAACACTTAGCATTAAGCACGCGACGTAGATGATATTCTTCATGATACAGCATTTCGATTCAAACAGTTTTAACAGAAATGCGAACCGAAGAGAGTATAAGTACATAACATTGTTTAAACGCACCAATTTGTGGGTAAAGAGAATACCTTAACTAGGCAAGGTCTGTGACGAAGTGTCTGTAACTTAATCACAAATTTCAAACACCATCCTGTCGTATAGCTCATGACTGAGAAACGTGACCCCCATGGTATCCTCTGATGACTCCTCTCCACCCATCTCTGCACTTGACGCGGCTCGAAAAGTAGTTGTTAACCGTAGTCCAGTTGCGTCTCTTACTTGGTCAGTCCAACGCATTGGGACTCTTCCTCTTATGGGTCGTCCTTCCACGCTTTCTGTAATCATAAGTCTCTCCAAACTGTCTCCTTGGCTACAAGCAAGCAATGTACACAAATAATCGAAGAACTCGCCGAAGGCATATTATTGGCAATCTGTCGGTGATTCTCAGTTCTTTGAGAATGTTGACGTAAGGTCGCTCTGCTGTCCATGGAAGTCGTAACACCCCTCTCCATCACCACATTTCAAATGCATCTATTCTACGTCTTTCGCTCTCAAATTTCAAACATTCGTCTTTAATACTGGAGCACTCAGCTATATCCACAACCTTGCACATGCTTCAATCACACACACGCGCACACGCACACACATACACGCACACAAACACACACACACATAATCCCAACCGCATGATATTTAACAACTCCATAGCACACGCTTTACTTGAATCCCAGGTTATTTTTCTTATAAAGACGTTTTACAGTGAATACCTCTTTCACAATTTAGCAACTGTCATTTCATTGTGACGAGTTTCTAACTTGTCAACTGTTGGAACAACACTCCAAATTCTGAAGGATTTCAAGAAATTAAATGATTTAAATATTTTCTCTCACAGTTTCTTTGCTCTTTTAGACGACCCCTGTGGCTATTTTGGTAGAATCCATGTCATCTACCATGTTGTTTCGAGTTTAATTTTTGAGGGTTTATACCTGTTTTTTTTCACGTTTTTGATGTTAGCGTAGATGACATTATTGTATGACGTTTTACTTTATATTGCGACTACAAATAGCCTGAACATTGTTGTATGACATTTTACTTTATATTGAGACTACAAATAGCCTGACCATTGTTGTATGACGTTTTACTTTATATTGAAACTACAAATAGCCTGACCATTATTATTTGATGTTTTACTTTATATTGAGACTACAAATAGACTGAACATTATTGTATGACATTTTACTTTATATTGAGATTACAAATAGCCTGACCATTATTGTATGATGTTTTACTTTATATTGAGACTACACATAGCCTGAACATTATTGTATAACATTTTACTTTATATTGAGACTACAAATAGCCTGACCATTGTTGTATGACGTTTTATTTTATATTGAAACTACAAATAGCCTGACTATTATTGTATGACATTTTACTTTATATTGAGACTACAAATAGCCTGACCATTGTTGTATGACGTTTTACTTTATATTGAAACTACAAATAGCCTAACAATTATTGTATGATGTTTTTCTTTATATTGAGACTACACATAGCCTGAACATTATTGTATGACATTTTACTTTATATTGAGACTACAAATAGCCTGACCATTGTTGTATGACGTTTTACTTTATATTGAAACTACAAATAGCCTGACCATTATTGTATGATGTTTTTCTTTATATTGAGACTACACATAGCCTGAACATTATTGTATGATATTTTACTTTATATTGAGACTACAAATAGCCTGACCATTGTTGTATGACGTTTTACTTTATATTGAAACTACAAATAGCCTAACTATTATAGTATGATGTTTTACTTTATATTGAGACTACAAATAGCCTGAACATTATTGTATGACATTTTACTTTATATTGAGATTACAAATAGCCTGACCTTAATTGTATGATGTTTTACTTTATATTGAGACTACACATAGCCTGAACATTATTGTATAACATTTTACTTTATATTGAGACTACAAATAGCCTGACCATTGTTGTATGACGTTTTATTTTATATTGAAACTACAAATAGCCGGACTATTATGTATGACATTTTACTTTATATTGAGACTACAAATAGCCTGACCATTGTTGTATGACGTTTTACTTTATATTGAAACTACAAATAGCCTAACTATTATTGTATGATGTTTTTCTTTATATTGAGACTACACATAGCCTGAACATTATTGTATGACATTTTACTTTATATTGAGACTACAAATAGCCTGACCATTGTTGTATGACGTTTTACTTTATATTGAAAATACAAATAGCCTGACCATTATTGTATGATGTTTTTCTTTATATTGAGACTACACATAGCCTGAACATTATTGTATGATATTTTACTTTATATTGAGACTACAAATAGCCTGACCATTGTTATATGACGTTTTACTTTATATTGAAACTACAAATAGCCTAACTATTATTGTATGATGTTTTACTTTATATTGAGACTTCAAATAGTCTGAACATTATTGTATACAATTTTACTTTATATTGAGATTACAAATAGCTTGACCATTATTGTATGATGTTTTACTTTATATTGAGACTACACATAGCCTGTACATTATTGTATGACATTTTACTTTATATTGAGACTAGAAATAGCCTGACCATTGTTGTATGACGTTTTATTTTATATTGAAACTACAAATAGCCTGACTATTATTTTATGATGTTTTACTTTATATTGAGACTACAAATAGCCTGAACATTATTGTATGACATTTTACTTTATATTGAGATTACAAATAGCCTGACCATTATTGTTAAGTTCGATTCAAAACCTCGATAGACTTTAAAACATTATCTTTCATTTCTGTTTTGACATTTTCAAAATTTATAATTATATATAAACATTACACACATACACTATACTACACCAAAAGCTGAATGTGTTACTATTATATATTAGAAGATCTACAAAGGTTTCCTCGTAATTCGTCTTCTCTTGGTAAGTTTTCTGCGATTTTCTTACCAAACATGTTTTTCTGAACATATTTTCGTAGCTACGGGGAAGTGCCTTATTTGATAGCCGCAACCAATGTCTTTCTATCTTTTTACCGAACTTATTTTTTTATCAGTCAACGTTAGAGTTAGATCTCTAAACGATGCTGTATAAGATTTCCCGTTATTATTATTGATTAATTTGTTTATCAGTCAACGTTAGAGTTTGATCTCTAAACGATGCTGTATAAGATTTCCCATTATTATTATTGATTAATTTGTTTATCAGTCAACGTTAGAGTTTGATCTCTAAACGATGTTGTATAAGATTTCCCGTTATTATTATTGATTAATTTGTTTATCAGTCAACGTTAGAGTTTGATCTCTAAACGATGCTGTATAAGATTTCCCATTATTATTATTGATTAATTTGTTTATCAGTCAACGTTAGAGTTTGATCTCTAAACGATGCTGTATAAGATTTCCCGTTATTATTATTGATTAATTTGTTTATCAGTCAACGTTAGAGTTTGATCTCTAAACGATGCTGTATAAGATTTCCCATTATTATTATTGATTAATTTGTTTATCAGTCAACGTTAGAGTTTGATCTCTAAACGATGCTGTATAAGATTTCCCATTATTATTATTGATTAATTTGTTTATCCTTCAACGTTAGAGTTTGATCTCTAAACGATGTTGTATAAGATTTCCCGTTATTATTATTGATTAATTTGTTTATCAGTCAACGTTAGAGTTTGATCTCTAAACGATGCTGTATAAGATTTCCCGTTATAAGTATTGATTAATTTGTTTATCAGTCAACGTTAGAGTTTGATCTCTAAACGATGCTGTATAAGATTTCCCGTTATTATTATTGATTAATTTGTTTATCAGTCAACGTTAGAGTTTGATCTCTAAACGATGCTGTATAAGATTTCCCGTTATTATTGATTAATTTGTTTATCAGTCAACGTTAGAGTTTGATCTCTAAACGATGCTGTATAAGATTTCCCGTTATTATTATTGATTAATTTGTTTATCAGTCAACGTTAGAGTTTGATCTCTAAACGATGCTGTATAAGATTTCCCGTTATTATTGATTAATTTGTTTATCAGTCAACGTTAGAGTTTGATCTCTAAACGATGCTGTATAAGATTTCCCGTTATTATTATTGATTAATTTGTTTATCAGTCAACGTTAGAGTTTGATCTCTAAACGATGCTGTATGAGATTTCCCGTTATTATTATTGATTAATTTGTTTATCAGTCAACGTTAGAGTTTGATCTCTAAACGATGCTGTATAAGATTTCCCGTTATTATTGATTAATTTGTTTATCAGTCAACGTTAGAGTTTGACCTCTAAACGATGCTGTATAAGATTTCTCGTTATTATTATTGATTAATTTGTTTATCGGTCAACGTTAGAGTTTGACCTCTAAACGATGCTGTATAAGATTTCTCGTTATTATTATTGATTAATTTGTTTATCAGTCAACGTTAGAGTTTGACCTCTAAACGATGCTGTATAAGATTTCTCGTTATTATTATTGATTAATTTGTTTATCAGTTAACGTTAGAGTTTGATCTCTAAACGATGCTGTATAAGATTTCCCGTTATTATTATTGATTAATTTTGACTTTCTAAATCGCCTACTTATAAGTTTTTAAGTTAATTTAACGCCTTAAGCTGCTAAGTTTTTCGTGTGAATTACCAGGCTTTCGAGATGATCCGCCAAAAGAAGCGTAATTTAAGAAATAACTTTAATTTTAATAAAACCGCTCGTATTTCTGGATGTTACAGAATCCCAGGATCATATAATTAAATTTTTCTCTCTCGCTCTCTTTCTATCCCATCAAAACGTTTGATTGTATATTAACACTTCACACATATATTACGCCTTAAGCCGAATGTGTTTCTGTCACATATCGGAAGATCTACAAAGCTTCTTTGTATATCGTCTTTTCTGGGCAAGTTTTCTTACCAAATATATTTTTCTGAAGATGTGTAGATCCTACTATTTGCAGACGATATCGTATTAATAAGTGAAAAACATGAAGACCTGCAAAATAGTCTGGAAAGGTGGAGAAGAATCTTGGAGGACAATGGATTGAGACTGAGCAGAAAGAAAACAGACTATCTGTACCTACCATTCGAGAACACAAATGCTGTCACTCCCGTAATGCAAATGGATGGAGAAACATTACCAAATTGTGACTCCTTTAATAAGTATCTTGGGTCACGCATCCATAACGATGGAGGATGTGCAGCAGATGTAACACATAGAATTAGTGTAGGATGGATGAAGTTTAGATCAATGACGGGAGTTCTATGTGATCCGAAAATGACAGTGAAGTTAAAAGGAAAAGTATACCAAACGATTGTCAGACCCGCACTCCTCTACGGCTTCGAATGCTGGACGATGTATAACTCTTACTCTAGGCAACTAGAAACTGCTGAAATGCGCATGCTAAGATGGTCAGCTGGTGTGTCCCTAAGAGACAAAATAAAAAGCTGACAGGTGTTACAGACATCAACAGTAAGATGGAGGAGAGGCGATTGATATGGTATGGCCACGTTGGATGCAGAGCACCCGATCACATTGTGAACCAGGCAATCACCATGGATCTTCCTCGAATAACAACCAGAGGAAGTACAAAGAATTCATGCGTGGTGCAAAAAGATAACCTGATGCAGAGGCACGGCCTGGGGGACGTAGTCTGGGACAGAAGAGCATACAACCTGAGAGCTGACCCCAACAGTCTTCGCAGACAGTGAGTTGGGATGGAGCCAGGGAGAAGAAGTGTAGATATATATTTGTAATCTTTTTAATCTGGAAATGATAGTGGGTTCGATTTTTCAGTTAGAGCACCTTTGAGGAGAGTCAGTTGTCTAGGTGGCGCTATATAAAAATTTCTTTTATTATTATTATTGACTCATATCTTTCACTTTACATCCGAAAACTTAAATTTACATTTTCGTTCTTCGAATTTGCCTTCTATAGGGAACTCAAGTCTCAGACTCATAGAGATGTGTGGAGAGGAATAACAGCAGTAGTATACTGTCAACAATTAGAGCAAATAAAACAAGAGCTTAAAAAAATGATTTAGTCAAAAACAAAAGAAGAATACTTCAACAAAATAACGCTAGGCATCATTCTGCAAAAAATGATACAAGAAAAAATAATGGAACTTTAGAACATCTACCCCATCCACCCTATTCACCGGATATCGCATCCTCTGATTACCATTTGAATGATTGAATTAAAATAGGCACTAAGTACCAAAAAAATATATTAGTGAGATAAAAATCATATAGACACATTCATTAAAGAAAAACCTAAAAGTTTTTTTAAAAAGGGTTTGAAAAATTGCCCGGAAAGCGATATAAAATGATAATAAATTATTTTATAGATTAGTTTTTAATTTTTTTTAATAAATGTTTTGCAAATGATCAAAAATTTTGATAACTTTCCGGTCCTAAATATAGTATATACCCTGCTGCTATTTTTGTTCGTGACGTCTTGCTATTTTTGTTCGTGACATGTTGCTATTTTTGTTCGTGACATGTTGCTATTTTTGTTCGTGACATGTTGCTATTTTTGTTCGTGACATGTTGCTATTTTTGTTCGTGACATGTTGCTATTTTTGTTCGTGACATGTTGCTATTATTGTTCGTGACATGTTGCTATTTTTGTTCGTGACATGTTGCTATTTTTGTTAATTTTTATATTTTATTTCCTTAAACTTTAAATGTGTAATTGTCTTATAATATTTTTTAAATTTAAATTTGTTTTTTTAGTGAAGACATACCATATATATAATAATTAATACATGTGATAAACTGATTGACTTAAAACAGCAATTCCTAGTTAATCGATCAACAGGTCTACTGTATTTTATCATAAACATTTAACATCATGGGGAAGGGCGTATACATGTTTGTATTATTATTTAAATGTATCGTCTTTAACTGTGGCTTTTGTTATTTCTTAATATGTTTCCTTATTATGTAAAAAAAAAATAATGATGGAATAAATAAACACTCGTTAGTATAGATAACAAACCATTCAGAGAAAGACTGAGCAACTGAAGAAATATGTGGGCTAAAGGATATTTGTAAAATGGAGAAGAGACCGTATCTGTTTTCTTCTCCACTTTTTCTTGTTTTTCCTGCTCTTGGCACTCTATATTTTATATATAACATACTTTATGAATTCGGTTCGTGAATCAAAATCTCTTTTTCGAGTCGAATGGGGTAAATATGTTAATGCTTAGTTGTTTATCGTCTTCGTTGCATGCATTTATCGTTATATTCTCAAATTGAGGCAAAACTACAACATAGTTGGTTTTGGTTTTATTCGTTAATTGAAGTTCAACAAGGTTCCTAGTTTTAAAAATAACGGCCTGCAACCCGTGACTAGTTGTATTATACTTCTGTTTTATGCAGTACAGCCTGGATTAACCCTTCCTTTCCTGTGATGTGTAACTAGTATACATTGCTTCTAAAAACTTAAATATCTCTATAAATATAATAAATGCTGCGTTGAGATTTTAGGTATTCCTCCGTAATACATTTACGCATTGAATGAAAAAATAATATTAATAATAATTAAAACTTATCGGCCACATCAGAGATATTTTGTGAAAATCGGGAATAAATTTACTAATACAAGTAAACGTGTGCCAGTGTGTGACGTGGGTATATTCGTTCTAAAAACCGCTATGGGTGAGGTAGCGACGCTATTCACGTCTCACTCTACTTCGGTATATGGGAACGTAAGAAATATAATCTCAGTTCGCAGTTGTTTCTTCCTTCGAGGTATAACATACACAGTGTTAGTGTTCCGAGTCCCGTCTCAGTAGCTCGCGGGCATCCATACGAGGTGTTGTCTGTGCCCGTTTTGTGAACGTCGGCCGATGTTTTTTCGTGTTTTCAGCAATTAAATTTCAATTATTATCATTTTTGACTTCAAATTTCATTAATTTAAGCGATTGGCTATGAATATTCATATTTTCCCGATTTTAAATCCCTTATTTTTACATGTAGCACTTCTCCGATTTAAAGTAAATTATTCGACAAACAACGCTATGTAAAAATATGTTTTGAAAATAATAAGATTTGAGATAACAGGAAGAGCTACTTGTATGTATGAGGAATACAAATATTTAGTATTTTATTCAAATTATTATTTTTGTGGGGTGAAGCGAGATGTTAAAAATTAGTACATTGTGGACAGTACTGACCTGTCAAGGGTCGCCTAGACAGGTCAGTACTCAACCTTGATATACTCGTAAATTACCTTTGGCTATATTAAAAAATAAAATAAACGAAAAACAACTTCTTGAGAAATATGTTCTCAGACGACGGAAAGGCGGAAAGAGATATTAAATGACGAGTTGGAGTAGGAAACAGAGTCGTTGAGACACCAAAAGGTATATCTTTAAACTAAGCAATAAGTCTTATTTGTTTAGTTAAACACTGTTTATTCCTCTTTATATAACGGTATAACCCTACCGGTTTCAAGGTTTTCACCTCACCATCAGAGGAGCAGAAACAAGCGTTGTTTGTGCTCTCCTGATGATGAGGCGTAAACATTGAAATTGGTAGGGGTTTACCGTTATATAAAGGGAAGTAAACAGTGTTTGACAAAATAAATTACATTGTTTATAATTAAGGCATTAACGTTGTGGAGGTTTAAAGACATTGTAATTTGTTTTATCAAACACTGTTTATTCCACTTTTTGTAACGGTATAACCCTACCGGTTCCAAGGTTTTCACCTCATCATGAGAGGAGCACAAACAAGCGTTGTTTGTGCTCTCCTGATGATGAGGCGAACACATTAAAACTGGTAGAATTATATTAAGGGGAGTAACCAGTGTTTGACAAAATAAATTACATTGTTTATAGTTAAGGCATTAACGTTGTGGAAGTTTAAAGACATTGTAATTTGTTCTATCAAACATTGTTTATTCCACTTTTTGTAACGGTATAACCCTACCGGTTCCAAGGTTTTCACCTCATCATCAGATGAGTACAAACAAACGTTGTTTGTGCTCTCCTGATGATGAGGCGAAAACATTGAATCTTGTAGGGTTATACCGTTATATTCAGTGGAATAAACAGTATTTGAATAAACAAATTACATTGTATTTAAACCTTTACAGTGTTCTTGCCTGAACTATATATAATATACTTGTAAAAGCATTAAGTTATTCTCACCCTTATCTCAATTTTCTTTGTTATTGGCCATTTCTTTTCATTTTAGTATTTAACTGCTTCTCACGTATTTCTTTTCACCCTGTAGATACGGTCATGAATACCGATAATAATCGTTCTGAAAGAAAAGCTAGTTGATTGGAAGATATTGCTTCAAGGCAATACTCACGCCAGATGTACAATAAACAGTATTAAATTAATGGTTAACTACGCCTGCGGCCTAGTTACTAAGACCCTTGACTTCCACCCGCGTGTTTCGGGTCGATTCCCGGTGGAATAAAAAAATAAAATAAAACAGGCAAAAACCGAATAAAAGAGTGTCTGTCTTGTAGTAAAACTTACGCGCACTTTGCGTCTGCGAGTATTGTTGCGTTTTCAAGTTCGAGATTGTATTCCAAACAAACTCTTATTTCCGTGCCAGCTTCAGTGGTTCTAAGCCTGAAGGTTTGATTAATGGAACTTAAGTCAATGTTATATCTCGGCCACGCTCTTGTGTACGCAAGTATTTTATGTGTTTTATTTTCTTTTATATTGTATTTGATAAAGATTTAATGTTTTGTTCAATGACATCTAACAAAATGCATAATATAAGAAAAAATAATCGCTTAGGAATTTGAAAATAATTATAAAAATATATTATTTATAGTTAATTCATTAATATTGTGGAGGTTTAAAGACATTGTAATTTGTTTTGCTTGTACTCCCCTAATAATGAGGTGAAAACCTTGAAACCGGTAGGGTTATACCGTTACATAAAGTGGGACACAAAAGTTGTACAGCACAGTAAATGCAGCAGGTCCGGCTCGAATGACCACTTTGTACAGCACCGGTACACTGTAAAATAGGCGGATGGTTGCCGCTCGATACCCGGAGATTTCGGTTCACTTCATGCTTTTCCGGTGAAAAGTACCTCGAATATGGAAGATATCAATATTATAAAACTAGTTCAACTTGGTCATTCCGTGTGCGAGTGGTGATGCTCTTTATAGCTTAGTTCGTGAATACGGCAACAAAGATAATCTTATTGTAATTTATTTTTAACAAACATTGTTTATTCCACTTTTTTCCACAAAAAAAAAAAAAAAAAAAAAAAAAAAAGTGGAATAAACAGTGTTTGTTAAAAATAAATTACAATGTCTTTAAACCTCCACAACGTTAATGCCTTAACTATAAACAAGATAATCTTAATTGACGTAAATAATTATGAGGCACATTTAATAAAAGTTTCCCAATCAAGAAGGGGTTCGCTGTTTTTTCTATGAGTAATTTGTATATGGTATGAACATACAAATACGTAGATTTTATTTAACGTCAAAGAAGTAATACTCGAGCATACACCTGTTAAAAATTGTGAAATTGAGCCAAAGGTTAAATTCACATTCCTTCCTATTGTTTATTACCTGATGACTCTTGGATCATAATACTACAACATTTTTTTGGTATCAACGGTAATCGAACCCAAAACTTTAGATATAACACATGCTTCTTACCAACTAGGCCACATAGTCATATTCATTATATCTTATTAAATACAACTAATTATTTGTAAAGCTCTTGCATGATAAGACTTTAAAGATTGGCCAATTAGTATAGGCATTGTATGGGCTTTCACTGCTAACAAGTGTCAAGTGAATAATTTGTTCTTGTCGGAGTAAATTGTATGGGTTAGATTTATTGTCATGTTGGGTTCGTTTTAAACTGTTTTTTATTGTACATGTCAATGTTGATTGTACTTATCAATATTGTATATATCAATATTGATTTTTACTGTAACGGGGATAAATTGGACAGATTAGAGGCCCTAGAAATCTCTAAGTCAGTGCATCAGGGTGAACATCTGGCAAACATATATATTCCAAGAATCTCGCCGCTACTCGCTGAGATTGTCTTCTCCCTCCCTCAACCCACAGCCCCAACCCGAATGTTTACCGTTAGAAGCGTGTATGTATGTTGGTACCAGTTCGAACAGAATTCAGTCTTGTTTGTGCTCCCCTGATGATGAGGTGAAAGCCTTGAAACCGGTAGAGCTATATATACCGTTTCAAGAAGTGGAATAAACAGTGTGTGATAAAACAAATTACAATGATTTTTTAGTATTGTATTTATTGTAATGTTAGTGATATTTTGATTCGACGCAGTGGTACCCAATTATTTTTTTACTAAATATTCTAGAAAAAAATAAAACGTGTAGACTGTAGTGCAGGTGGCACGATTTGATTTTATTTCTGAGTTCAGTTCGTAAGTCTCCCTTCTTATTAGAAGTGTTTCCTAAGAGACCGTGCTATGCCAGAACCAGGTACTGATCATTCCCAACCATTAGCATGTTTATTGAAGCTCCCGTGAAGTAGCGGACAACCTTTGTTTGATCTTTTATGGTAAATATAGGTTGTAAATAAGTGACTTGTGTAACTATTCAACATATTAAGTACACCAAGGGTTGACTCACGTGGTACATACTTATAATTAGGTCTCACGACTTATCAAGTTGATCGAAGTTTATGATATATGTATTAAATGATAAATCAACAATCGGCAAAATGCTAAAACTCATGTTTATATCTTCATTGAGATACAGGAAAATGCCTAGTTTAATGGAAATACGACAAATGAAAGGTAACAAATCCAGACTCATATAAATTGAGTGTCCACCATAAGTTATAACAGTTTTTATGTTGTTCTGCAATGCAACACAAACCACATTTTTACGGAAGAGATACATCGCTCCGTTTTTTCAGTCGTTTTAAGAAGCGACTGAAAAAACTCTTAATTTCTAGTCAGTAATATAACGTGTTTCATTTCTGTTTTTTTTTTCATTTCCTCTCCATCATCCTTTCTTTTTCCTCTGATTGATGATATCTCACTTTATGTGAAAAGGAATGTTCGGGCGATTGTCCGTCTTTGTGGGCATATGCTCACGTATGTGTTCATGGAATTCGTGGGGATGGAAAGTCATTTGAATCTTTTTAGCGACCATGTAACTTGCTTCATTTACTTTTGTCTGGTTGGTTGGAAGAGACTGCCGCCGGCCAATAAGCCCGACAGATTGTATTTGTAATAAAAGCGTTAAATAAATACACAAAGATAAATAAGCAGTAAATCCTGAATCCCAGTGTTTAGGTAAAAATAACTACTTTTTCAACCATATTTTAACTGTTTGTCGCAAATATAGACGGGAGAGTTTTTTTAATTTCTTAATTGTCATCTAAAACGCAATAACGCAGGAAGGTTCAAGACCTCCAACAGGAACACCCTCCATCGATCACTCCACTGGACTCTAAAATGTGGCCAGATGTAAGGTGAATATGTAGAGATGGGGTTTCTTGAATAAAAATAGCATTAAATGTGATTACGGAGATATATGTACTCGTACATGATTCACAACTCATGTTGGTTTGTTCGAATATCGGGACTATGTGCTCTGGGTAGGAACTAATCGATACGAATGATAGGGCGATTGCCTCTTACTGGAAACAAGTGACATCATTGGTGGTTTGGACACGGAAATGAATTAATTATTCTATGGGGATATGTGCAGAGTATAGGGCTCTGCACATATCCCAAACAGTGCAGTCTACCGCCCTTTATGGTTTGTATCACACTGACATCTTGGTATAATTACATATAAAGGGTATTTCAAATTGAGCGATTTTTTTAATTCTTGGATAAAACGCAGACGGCGTCGAGAACTCTCCTGGGTCTTGTGACATTTGAGAAGTGTAATGTATGACATTTATAAAAATGGAGTCGTATACAATACAACAACGCGTTCAAATTGTTGAATTATTTTATGTATTGAAATCTCCGGAAACGGTGATGTTAATTGGCCACCAAGATCATGTGATCTGACACCGTTGGACTATTTTCTCTGGGGTTAGTAGTCAATGTGTATCGATAAATAATTTGAGGAGTCAATGTGTATCGATAAATAATTTGAGGAGTCGTTACGTGAAAAGCCAGGTCTATAAGAATGACCCCCAATCAATTCCCGAGCTGAAGGACGAAATTATTAGCGTTATTGGTGAGTTAGAACCGCAATTATGCCAAAAGTCATCGAAAATTTTGAAAAAAAGAGTGGACATCTGTGGAGCTGCAAGAGGGGGACATTTGGCGGATATTGTTTTTTTGTGTTTAAATGTCATACATTATACTTTAATGACCAATAAAAAGTATTTTGAAATCAAAGCAAATTGTGTGTTTTAAACAAGAATTTAAATAAAATAGATCTAAAAAACATCTCAATTCGAAAGACCCTTTAGTTCGAGTCGGATACTTCACTGGTTAAAGAGAAAATGGGCAATTTTTCACCATTTCTTCTATGGCAACATACTCCTAAAACTCTGTAGCTTGAACCCATGAAAACTATTAATTTGGAAAATTTATAGAAGACTACAAAACCCCAATGATCTATTATTTAATATAGACTGGTTCCATAAGTCCTGTAGTCCCTGAATATAAGCACCTACTGCTCTTTCCAATCTTATTATTCTTATAACCCTTAGCTTAGAACCCAAAAAGTTCCTATATTCAGAGGTTCTAAATCTTCCGTCCGACTTCCGCCAGTCACCCCCCGCTGCTCGAGACTGAGCACAGTGGAGCAAGGCGGCGTATGGCAGATCCGTCCGCCCAATAAATAATTTCTCCCCTTCCTTTTGTCGTCGTGCCCCATCCCCGTCGTGTCCCGCAAGATTCCCTTGGATTGTTTTAATTTCGGCCATACCAAAACTCGCATAGCTTTACTTGTATTTGCTCTTTTGGCAAAACTTGAAACGGTTTTACTAATAATAAAACCTCGATTTGGCGAATCAATAATAATACGTAGATGATTTTTTTCAATGCAAATAAAATATTAAGTCAAGAACGTTATTTTTCAATTTATAAAATGCAGTTTAAAAACGCTACTAAATAAATTGAAGTGTAATAAGGTCTGAAAGTATATACTCGTATATTATAGTTGGATCAAGTGGATGATATTTTGATGGAAGGAAATGTAAGACGTAATTGAAATCGTAGGAGCTGTATGAGAAGGTGTATGGATGTGGAAAAGGCGAAATATGTTTGTCGAGATAGGAATGTTGGTTTGATGGTATATACTAGTATATGCATAGATTTATTTATTTTAATACTTTCTTGCAAATTAAATTTTGCGGATTTTTTTAACCTTTCCCTTCTTGTGCTAAAAAAATCCGCGCGTTCCGGTGCTGTGTATTCAATACACACCAATACACGTCTAAAAAAGAGTGATTTAAAATCGAAAAAATAAGAATATTCATAGCCAATCACTTAAATTAATTAAATTTGAAGTAAAAAATGATGATAATTGAAATTTAATTACTGAAAACATGAAAAAAACATCGGCCGACGTTCACAAAACGGGCGAAGAGACCACCTCAAATGGATGCCTGAGAGCTACTGAAGCGAGCGAACTGAGATTCTATTTCTTGCGTTCCCATACACGGAAGTAGAGTGAGACGTAAATAGCGTCGTTTCCTCACCCATAGTGGTTTTTTAGAATGAATATACCTACTTCACACACTGGCACACGTTTGATTTTATTGGTGAATTTATTCCCGATTTTCGCAAAATACTCGTATCTCTGATGTGGCCGATAAGTGCTAATAATTATTAATATTATTTTTTCATTCGATGCGTAAATGTATTACGGGGGAATACCTAAAATCTGAATCCAGCATTTATTATATTTATAGAGATATAAAGTTTTTAGAAGCAATGTGTACTAGTTACACATCACAGGGAAGGAAGGGTTAAAGCAATTTCCTTCATCAAACCAGTTTTTATTTCACAATTACTATCAGTATGTCCGTGTCTTGAACTTATAAAAATATTTGAGAAAAGTAACAAGAATTAAAATAAAAGATAAACTTCAAGGAACATAGGTATTTGGATGGAATTGTCAGGGAGTTAAGGATGAGGAATATTTGGATTTTCAGATCGATTTTCAGATCAGATGTGCTGATTGAGCGAGGAAAATCGTCCTATAGTCGAGCCGAGTAAACCGCAAAACTGTGTAGAATAATTTGTGATGTAGTTATTTGTTTTATCAAATACTGTTTATTCCACTTTATGTAACGGCATAACTGATGGTCTTGTTTGTGCTACACTGATGATGAGGTGAAAACCTTGAAACCGGTAGGGTTATACCGTTACATAAAGTGGAATAAACAGTGTTTGATAAAACAAATTACAATGCCTTTAAACCTCCACAATGTTAATGCCTTAACTATAAATAATGTAATGTGTGATTCGTTTTTACACTTTTGTTTTTTTTAATTTCGTTTTTACACTTTTGTTTTTTTTTTAATTTCGTTTTTACACTTTTGAGGAGTCAATGTGTATAAATAAATAATTTGAGGAGTCAATGTGTATCGATAAATAATTTGAGTAGTCAATGTGTATCGATAAATAATTTGAGGAGTCAATGTGTATAGATAAATAATTTGAGGAGTCAATGTGTATAGATAAATAATTTGAGGAGTCAATGTGTATCGATAAATAATTTGAGGAGTCAATGTGTATCGATAAATAATTTGAGGAGTCAATGTGTATCGATAAATAATTTGAGGAGTCAATGTGTATCGATAAATAATTTGAGGAGTCAATGTGTATCGATAAATAATTTGAGGAGTCAATGTGTATCGATAAATAATTTGAGGAGTCAATGTATATCGATAAATAATTTGAGGAGTCAATGTGTATCGATAAATAATTTGAGGAGTCAATGTGTATCGATAAATAATTTGAGGAGTCAATGTGTATCGATAAATAATTTGAAGAGTCAATGTGTATCAATAAATAATTTGAGGAGTCAATGTGTATCGATAAATAATTTGAGGAGTCAATGTGTATCGATAAATAATTTGAAGAGTCAATGTGTATCGATAAATAATTTGAGGAGTCAATGTGTATCGATAAATAATTTGAGGAGTCAATGTGTATCGATAAATAATTTGAAGAGTCAATGTGTATCGATAAATAATTTGAGGAGTCAATGTGTATCGATAAATAATATAATTTGAGGAGTCAATGTGTATCGATAAATAATATATAAAATGAAAAAATAAAGGATTTGACCATAGACTTAAGCATGATGGAGGAAGGAAAGTTTGTTTTTTATATGATTATTGAAGTATATGTCTTTATAATGTTGCTAGTTTTTTTATGATTCTTTATACTGTTGCTTTATTATTATTATATATTTTCTTACACATAAAACATAATATATACATTTATGTATTTATTTATGCTGTAGAGATGTGTGGACTAAGGGAAATTTGCGGAATGTGAAACATTTTGAAAAAAATCAGAAATTAATAAAATGGATGTTTTAAGTAAGGTAAAGAAAATAGCTCTAAGATAGTTTGGACATGTGGAGAGAATGAATGCTGAAATAATAACTAAGCGAATATACAAGTTAGAAGTGCAAGGTATGCGTGGAAAACGTAAATGTGTCCGGATCAAATGGACCAGTTTTTGAATGAAGATTAAGTGAGAAGCATGAATAATAGAAGATTGTGCATGACGAGATGTATGAATGTGGAGGAGGCGAAAATTGTGTGCTGGGATAGAAAAGTTTGGTTTTTTATTTTTAAGTTCAATTATGTCTTGTATTTCTTATTACTTTTATTATTGCATTGGTTTGTTAAAGTATCATATCTCTTTTTTTTTTAATTTTTATCCACTTTGCACGGATTTCTCCTGTTACACAAAGAGGGTCTGCTTCTAGCGTTAGCTTATTCGTTAGGAAGAATATCATCCAGGACTCTTCTCATACTGCTAGACGGTGCCGTGACTATATCCACAGTGTCATTCAGTGTCAACAGTGTCATTGTTGAAGTATCATATCTTGTTGAAGTATCATATCTTGTTGAAGTATCATATATTGTTTAAGTATCATATCTTGTTGAAGTATCATATCTTGTTGAAGTATCATATATTGTTTAAGTATCATATCTTGTTGAAGTATCATATGTTGTTGAAGTATCATATATTGTTTAAGTATCATATCTTGTTGATGTATCATATCTTGTTGAAGTATCATATATTGTTTAAGTATCATATCTTGTTGAAATATCATATCTTGAAATATAAATGTATCTTTATTTGTTATTTAACAATAGTTAAGGCGTTAAAATTGGGGAGGTTTAAAGACATTGTAATTTTTTTTTTCAAACACTGTTTATTCCGCTTATTGTAACGGTATAACCCTACCGGTTTCAAGGCTTTCACCTCATCTTCAGGGGAGCACAAACAAGACTTGTTTGTACTCCCCTGAGGATGAGGTTAAAGCCGTGAATGAAAAGAAAGTGGAATAAACAATGTTTGATAAAACAAATTACAATATCTTTATTTGTATTTTGAAGAGTATGTTGATACGTCATTTTTGAATTTTTATTGTGTTATAAATCAAACCTGTAATCCCTGGGTTAAAAGACATACACCTTACCAACTAGGTTACGGAAGTCATCGAAGGTTAATTTTATTGTTTACATCTCAATTTACATCTCAAGTCCATTATCTGGCACTACCATCGAGAGGAAGGGAAGATGCAGACTCAGCAGACACACATGACACGCATGGCAACTAATGAAATGTTCACCATCCCTAGAGTTAAAACCTCTTTTGCCCAAAGGCAATATGCTTATTTGGCTCCCATTACATACAATGGCGTGCCGACTTCAATAAAGGTAAAGGTAGGAAAACCATTTAGACAGTCGATCGGAGCGTGGTTGTTATTGCGACAGGATTTTGAGTACTTGGGCTTTCAGGATGAATGACGAGTGGAAGGGATTTATGTGAGATTTATGATTGTGTGCGGTGTAGTGTGGGATGAATATTTTTGGTCTTTCTGGAGTGATGATGTGTGAGGAGTTGAATTTCGCAAGATGTTTCCAGTTGTCCAAGTGATGGATAGCTTGTTCGGAGTTTCGGTCCGATGGTAGGACACCTTACTCCTTCATCGGATAAGTTCTGACTGTTAAAATATTTATTGGAAATTTTTGGATCTTTTTGGGAATCGGGAAAGGATAGGTTTGTGGTAATTGTTTTGATTTTATGAATGATTATGAGAAATTATAAACGATTAAATACATATATAAATATGATGATATATACATAATATTAAATACAAATATACATAAATTTGTGTCGTCACACACTGTTTTATATTGAATGGGTGAAAAAAAAATGAATTGTGAATAAATTATAAGAATGAATATAGTATATGTAGATAAGTAAATGAGTGGGGAAATGTGTGTGACTTTTATAAATATATTAAGGTGTAGAAAATGTTTATTGAAGGTGAGAAATGCGGTTGCCTATGGGGGTAAACTGTCTGCCGGAGGAATTATCGATGATGGGGTGTTCAGAGTGACAATCGGGGGGTCATTTGGGGGGATGATTAGAGTTAAAGAGGGGGGGGGGGGGTCGGGGGGATGTTTCGCAATATTGATTTCGGACGAGTGTGTCTGTAACTGGTGTTCGCGTTGTAGTTATCTAAGGCTTTTATGACTGGGTTGGGATGACGCGATATAGAGTTATAGAACCTTTCGGCCAGAGCGCGCATATGTTCGGGGATAGTATGTAGTTTGGTATCTGCGTGGAGTCTTGAATTACGGACGATGTAGGGTGCTTTTAAAATTATGCGGAGGGCTTTGTTTTGAATGATCTGAATGTGATGTAGCGTTGTTTTCTTCGCGTGGCCCCAGACCGGAAGGGCGTATGTCAGTTGCGGTCTGACGATCGCTTTATATAGGTGGAGTTTAGTGCGCGTGCTAAGTTTGCTGTATTTACTGATCAAGGGAAATAATGATTTGAGTGTTCCGTGAGCTTTTGATTTGATATTGAGGGCGTGTTTATGCCACGAGAGTCTACTGTCTAATGTGAGGCCTAGGTATTTTACGTGTTTTGACCATGGGACGCTCTGGCCGAAGAGTTTAAGAGTTCTGACGGGTTTGATGTATCTGCGTGAGAAGCGGACTGCTGTGCTTTTGGTGGGATTTATTTTGATCTTCCATTTGGTGCACCAGTGCTCCAGAATGGGAATGAAGTCTTGCAGTCTGTTGTGGGATACGGACTCATATTTCGATGAAGAGAGAAAGGCTGTGTCGTCAGCGTATTGCGCGGTGATACAATGTGTACGTGAAAATTGGGGCATATCGCTCGTGTATATGTTATACAGGATATGGGACAACAGTGCACCTTGGGGCACACCTGCCAGAATGGGGCGAGGGGATGAGTTTATACCGTCTATTTTGACGGAGAAGGAGCGATTTTCAAGGAATGATGCGATGATTTGCACTAGTCTGAGGGGAATACCTGACTTGTGCAGTTTGAATATGAGTCCGTTGAGCCAGACTGTGTCGAAGGCTTTCGCCACGTCTAGTGAAAGGAGGGTCGTGAGGCCTTATCCAGATCCATTAAAATTGTATGTCCAAATCAAATTATCTGTTGTTTTTCTCAAATTGTGTATATTTCTTGTCATGTGTAATAATAAATAAAATTGTAAGTTTGGAAAAATACATATTCAGAAACTCCATTACATTCGGTTTAGTTAAATATTGACATAGGCCCTTAGTATTCTGCACCTCAAATATATTAACCATTATAGCAGGGGCCGTTAAGTCGAGTTTTTACTGTGTTTTCTGTTTTCCGTTCACTTAATTTAATTTCTCAGTAAGTTTACTTCTGGTTCAATAAAAAAACCTTATTTATCTTGGCAATTTTCTATTTAGACACGGAGTTTCGTATTTGCAAACGAAAATGTAACTAGCACCCTGTTTTTTTGGACGGAAAAGCTTTCAATTTATGCTTTTATTCCTGAAACATCCATTCCCTCTTGTCACTTTATTCTTAAAAGCTTCGGGCAAACATTTCGAAGAATATTACAAAAGTTTCTTTTTATAGAAATATCCATTTTTGCTTTTAATCCGCTTATTTTTATAAAAAAATACTTAAATAATATATACTATGTACTCGTACATTCAATAGAGAAAACTTAACAGACAGCTTCTCAAATTAATGTTAAATATAGTCTTCATGGAAAACGAATTATTTTTTGAATTGAAACTTCTATAGGCGTGGTATGGTAAATTGGTCTGAACGTCACGAAAAGTGAAACGGTGTATTATATAATTATTTTATTATTATTAAATTATTATTTAATATTATTAAATATTTTATTTATTAATAAATTATTTTAATATTAATAATAATTAATACTATTAAGTGTATTATATTATTATTAAAATTATTAATATTTTTTTTTTTTAAATTTAATTAAGTGAGATATTCTTGAATTAAATTCCACATAACCATTTTTTATTGAATTAAGACAGATTATCTTGAATTAAATTCCACATAACCATATCCTAAAAAAAAATCGTTAACAAATGGAAAAAAAAGCAATGCATAAAATCAACTTTTCCTAGGAGCTAAGAAGTTTCACTTCTACCGCGCGAGTCTCACGCATCTGTTTTTTTTACACACTAGTAGGGTCAAATAAAAATGAAGCTCTCATGCTGAAGATATGTCCAAAAATTTTATGGTCCAGCGACGCAGAACGAATGTTTGATGAACGATTAACAAAGATAATCTATTCGAGTATTATTTTACTATACTTCTGTTGTATACATTACATGGATTATTTCCAAGTGGTAATCTCTTCAAGTCATTCATTCGTCTGGTACCCTTGACACGTCCGCAATGATGAGTGGTGATGCGAAAATGTTGAAGAGCGTGGTCGGGAAACAATACTATATTCGGCCCCAGCAAACGAACCTTACTGGAGTAGACAAGTAACTGACAGTTCGCCATCGCACGTGTTGTAAATACAACTGCACGATGATAGGCAACAACACGTCTTGTTATATTACCTAACAGACATTTTAATCAGACTGGTACTCTACGGATGTCATCTTTCTTTTTCAACCAAAAAGAAAAGTGCTTAAACGAACCTGAAGTGAGAACCAGACTGGAATCCTATTTAAAATATTTGAGTATCAACAAGTATGGAATTCATAATATATATATTAACAGGCTAGAATCAATCCAACGTAGATTTGTCAAGTATCTTCAATTTAAATGCAAAGAATACGACAACGATTACGAGGCCAGATGCAGGCGACAACACCTCCTACCACTTCGCGAAAGACGGAAATTAGCCGATATTATATTATTAACGAAAATAGCACAATATCACATTAATGCCCCAGAATTACTCTCAAACATAAACCTTAACGACCCCAGAATCTCCGCAAGACATACTAAATAGCTGAACATCCCCTTTAGTGCGACCAAATGCAGACAAAATTCATTCTTTGTAAGAGCATCTTAGTTCGTAAACAACCTGGAAGACTTCCCGGAATTCGTTTATTTAACTCTTCTACGAACTCGATTAGATTGCGCATATGCGGGAACTGGTTTGGTGTGGATCTCTGACTGTCTCATCCCTGACTGTCTCCTGGTTAACAATTTTCAGCATTACTTAAAGCCTACCTACTACCTTCTTACCAATCTCATAACATAATTAAGTGTACATATTGAAACCATATGCGAAAACTGTTAAATGGTGTTTCGAAACCCATAGATATCAGTAATAATGCCGACAGAAACATTGTATGTTTTCCTAATAAAATAAAATAAATAAATAAATAAATAAATAATCCCCGGCTCGGAAGACTTAACAAAGAAGCCTTGAATAAGAAGGTCGAATTACGTTGAATTTCCTCGAATTACTTCGTTAATTTTTAAGTTAGGTAGGAAAGTAGTATTCTGTGAAGAACATCCAAAACGTAGCCTTTTGTTGTAATAAAGTTATTATTTATACTGAATATTATTTACTAGTATATGGTAGATCACCTACCACTCAATTTAATCAGATCGTTTTACCCGTTACACCTGCGAAACTTGGATTAAATTTTCCAGGTTATCTGGCTTAATCTGGAAATCGGCCTAAAAAATCGCAGATACGCTGGAAGCACGCGGAATACAATAGTACAGTCACGTTTAACTCTTAGAGTATGGATACGTTCGTTGTTCTGGCGGATTCTCAGCATTCGATGCAAATACCACATTTCAAAGAGATTGAGTCTTTCACTTTTTTGGGCTTTTTATTGTTCAGGTTTTAGTGCCGTAAGAAAATATAATAAAGGTAACAGCAAAGGGTTAACACTTGCCACCCTGTGATGGATAGCGAGTGGCCAAGACTTATATTTTATTTGATTATTCGACGTTTTTATACATAATAAAATGATTTTTATAGCTAATTACAAAAAATAACTTAGCAGATTTTGCATAATTTTAATTTAAAATATACATTTTTCACTGGACGCTTAGCGTCCAGCACCGTGGCTGGCGGAATTTTTTTTTAGCACAGTAAGGCAAGTGCTAATATAGTTTTGATATGATTGGAAATATTTCGATCTCTCCATATTTTTACAAATCGGTTTATGTATACAGGTGTTATATATAGTACAGTCATAAAAACAAGATAACACGCCATAACTCTATACCTTCTAAACGTTTCGCCACTTTTCTCCATCAGCAACCATATTTTACAGCAGGGGGCGTAACGGGAAGTCTTATCTCGAGGCAGATAGCATCGCTGGGCCGACTCCTGGCACCCTTCTACGCCCTTAATGATTCTAGCGCTCAGGGTGTTGGCTCCATAAATCCAACAATTTGTGTAAAGTTGCAGGTACACGTTTAAGTGAAAATAATTCCTTGAGCGTGAATCTGTTATTCTAGAGCTGACAAACTGCTAGTTCTATGTGAGTACATTATTGAAATAAATACTAGATATTTCATCGTGTAAAGTATATAATATATATTCTCGATCTACGAAATGCCTACTGGCAGGCTGTTAGTTCTATGCGAATACCTGACTCAAAGCTGCTAGTTCTATGCGAATACCTGACAGAAATGTAAACTATGGATATTACGTCGCACAAAGCTCCAAATATAGTATTTCAGACTATGAACCACGTGTGCATCGTGAAACTACAAAGGTCAATGAATGGGAAGAAAACAACTGTCGAATAGAAACGTATGCAAATTGATATATGCTGACATGGTGGTGTTGGCGGTGAGTGAAGATGAATTGCAGAGTTTGATAAGACAATTGTATGGGAAATGCGAAGTGAAAGATCTGAGAATGAATGCGAAATTCAAAGTAATGATAATATTTAGAAAAATATGAAAGGAAAAGCAAATATGATGTATGGGGAAATTATTAAATATTGTAGCAAAATATGAAAGGAAAAGGAAATATGATGTATGGGGAAATTATTAAATATTGGAGCAAAATATGAAAGGAAAAGGAAATATGATGTATGGGGAAATTATTAAATATTGGAGCAAAATATGAAAGGAAAAGGAAATATGATGTATGGGGAAATTATTAAATATTGGAGCAAAATATGAAAGGAAAAGGAAATATGATGTATGGGGAAATTATTAAATATTGGAGCAAAATATGAAAGGAAAAGGAAATATGATGTATGGGGAAATTATTAAATATTGGAGCAAAATATGAAAGGAAAAGGAAATATGATGTATGGGGAAATTATTAAATATTGGAGCAAAATATGAAAGGAAAAGGAAATATGATGTATGGGGAAATTATTAAATATTGGAGCAAAATATGAAAGGAAAAGGAAATATGATGTATGGGAAAATTATTAAATATTGGAGCAAAATATGAAAGGAAAAGGAAATATGATGTATGGGGAAATTATTAAATATTGGAGCAAAATATGAAAGGAAAAGGAAATATGATTTATGGGGAAATTATTAAATATTGGAGCAAAATATGAAAGGAAAAGGAAATATGATGTATGGAAAAATTATTAAATATTGGAGCAAAATATGAAAGGAAAAGGAAATATGATGTATGGGGAAATTATTAAATATTGGAGCAAAATATGAAAGGAAAAGGAAATATGATTTATGGGGAAATTATTAAATATTGGAGCAAAATATGAAAGGAAAACGAAATATGATGTATTGGGAAATTATTAAATATTGGAGCAAAATATGAAAGGAAAAGGAAATATGATGTATGGGGAAATTATTAAATATTGGAGCAAGTTGAGGAATTCTGCTATTAGGATAGTATTTTCTCAGTAGATGGAAGAGTTAAGGGGGCATTCTATTCTAGAAATTTGAAAAAATCGTTTTTTTCCATATTCTTAAAGTTTAGACCTTTAAGAATATGTTCTCAAAAGGAAATTTAAAAATTCTCAATATTTACGAAGCTATAGCTATAAATGAGGCAGCAATTACGCCGCACCGGAATGACACGGACAATAATCTCAAAATTTTAAACGCGTTTTTCTCGAAAGTACTTTTTTCGACCTGGTCGACATAAAATCTCAAGTTCTTTCCAACCGATTGCCTTCAAATTTGGTATGAAACGTCGATAAATGTTTTTATATCGTCCCTACTTTGGAAAATTCAAAACTATGTTTTTTAATATATTTAAAAAATTTAAAAAGTTGAAAAAAAGAGTAAAAAATTGAATTTTCAGACAGCCGCCATATTACGATTTTTTTTCGCTTTGGTACCAACTATAACGACATTATTTCTTATCAAGAAACCGTGTATGATTTTTGCTTCATATTTACGAAAGAGTTCCCATCATGTCGACCAGCTCACCCCCTTTTTTACAAGATATAACAACTGATACTCGTAACATCTTGAATTTAATTTTTTTTATCAACATTTTTTTGTACATTCTCAAATCATCAATAAACAAACTGTAAAAATTAATAGCAAAAATATTTTATGTTTTTTTTTATTTAGTCTAAAAAATCGCCCGAAATTCTCGCCTCTAGAGTAGAATACCTCCTTAACAGTGATATGGAACGACGTGTAGCGATAGGGAACAAATTCAATGAGGCACAAAAATATTTATACTCGAATCTGATAGTATCAAAATCTACTAATATGGTAGTCCACAATAGTATTTTGATGTATGGAAGTAAAAATTATTAAAATGAGCCTAGAATTTAGTGAAAATCCACTTTGTCTACCCCAATAGAAATACGATGTGTAGTGTTGATGACAGATACGAGTATTTTGGTTTTCGCTACAAGTATTTTTCTTGGTCGTGTATATACGACTTTACATCAGTTGTAAAGGTTGCATGTTAGGTATAATCATCCCCATCCACTAGCTACCACCCTGGGGTGGTACGGGGAGGAGAGGAAGGAACCAGGACGAAGAGGGGTATAACCCTTTAACTTCGGTGCCTGGTTTGTTACTGTAACTTTATGTACATGGATAGTATTTATCTATTATTTCAAGATAATAAAGATTTAGGGGTTTGTTTTACTTTAAGGGATTGGTATCGGAGAAAATTCTTCCGATTATTCTATTCTATATAAAAATCTTGCATTTAAAATAATAATAGTAAAGGATCATTTTTATGGGTCATTTAGAAATTATACTCTGTTCAAATTCGCTTTGACTCGGGAATCGAAACCAGTTTTATTGACAGATTAAAAATATAACGAAATAAATATATACATATAATTATAAGACATGAGAACGGATAGCAAGGTACACATTTATAAGACCTGTGTGCGACCCAACCTCACATATGGCATCGAAGCGAGGGCGGACACTGTCAGGACAAAAAGTATGCTAAGGACAACCGATATGAGAACTCTACGCGCTATTGCTGGGAAGACTTTGCGTGATCGTGTAAGGAACACCACAATCTGAGAGGTATGTGCGGTCCAAGATGTGGTCAGATGAGGACGACAGCGTCGACGATACTGGTACCAACATGTACAGAGAATGAATTCCACAAGAATTCCATCCATAGCTCTGCATGGGGTGCCGGATGGACGGCGTCCACCAGGGAGACCCCCGAAACGATGGAGAAATAGCTGGAGCTCAGCATCACAGGAGGACAATCCTGCAGTTACAGACTCTTGAGTCTATAGAAAGCCTAAGAAGAAGAATATATAATTATTGTGTAAGGATAGGAAGGTGGTGGTTGCGGCTTTTAGCTTAGTCACTTTCCTGTATCTGACGTTCAGATAAACGTTTTTTTCTTTTTTTCCAAATTTAAACGAATATTTTTTTTAGTATAATTTATCATGGATTAAAACAGTTTAAATTGTCCAAGATGAGCTGGTTGGTTGAAATAAATTACTGTATAGCAATAATCCCGCCATATATCTCAAGATAAATAGCAGAAGTTTAAGATAAAAGCTATCAAAATGTCTGGGCTAATCTCATAACATCCCCCCACTTATATCACAGGGTGAGCTCGGCCGCGAGGACATCACATGTTTTTCAGCCCACACCCTATTTCAGTTCACATTCATTCCTAATCACTAATATGGAATGAAATGATTAGGGATGAATGATGAATGAGAACTTTAGGCCGATGTATTGATTTAGTTGAAGAAGAGCATTCTCAGATGGTTTGGGCATGAAGAACGAATAAATAAAAATATACCAGTGGTTCTTAACTGGTGCTCCGTCAAATATGAAACATTTGATCGAAGTTTGGCGAATTCCTGTTGAATGCAAATTGCTGTTGGCAACGCAGCCGAGGCGCGGCGCAATCTCCTACTTTCCCATTTTTTGTGATCTGTAATTTTTATTTATAAATAAAAGTAATGTTCATGCATTTTTTATTGTCATTTTTATGGTCTTGATGATTTTGATGCTCTGCAAATTTTTCTTATAATTCTCCGTGACTTCGAAAGAAAAGAACGACTGAGATCGACTAACATAACCATTTATGTAGTTCAGTTGAAATGTAAGTGGAAGGTGTGGTAGAGGAATACCAAGGAAAGTGTGGGGTGATCAAGTGAATTATATTTTGAAAGAAGGAAATGTGGAGAGTTAGAAAAGTTTCTAACTTTATGTTTAAATGTTTTCCCATCAATGGCTTTGAGGTTAATTTTTAATATTTTCACGAATTTGCAGTTTTGTCTTGACATACAATGTTTTAATAGATTGGTTTTAAATCAATATTCATTATGTTTGTTCCATTCTTCTTAAATTATATTACAAACATGAATGGAGAAAGCGGCCAGTCTTGACTTAATCCCGAAACCAATTAATGAAACGAAACGTTAAGTTTTAAATTTATTTACCTGATTTTTTTTTCCATCTAATAAACTGGATATTACGCTTATACAAACTGTCCCTGAACTAATATAAAAAAAGGGAATTTTAGCATGAAATTCGCATCAACCCCCCTCGAAATATATGATAATTAGGCCGCTAATGAGCGGCCAACATGTTGCTCCCGCTAAGCGACAATCCCGCCTGAGTAATTAGCATTTTATTATAAATTTGCATACCATTGTGAATAATTTATGTCGCCTTTATTTCGTTTCACAAACGGCAAGCCTAAATACTCAATGTGTCGTGTGGTAAATACATTTTCATTTTTAATATTATAGCGGTAGTTTTGTTTTTATGTATTTGTGGGTTTGATTGAGTTTATTCCTAAATTTATTAGAAGTTATGGACATTTGATTATTTTGGAATATGGTTAATAAATGTTGAGCAGGTCTTACTTTGAACGGAGCTGATATAAAGAGTGAAAATAATTAAATACCTCGGAAGTATCCTAGTGGAAGACCTCGACCCAGAAACCGAAGTCAAGTGCAGAATTTCATCATCTCGTGCGGCTTTTAATAAAATGAGAAGCGTATTCTGCGATGATAATCTAAACTTGAAACTTCGACAACGGTTAGTCAAATGCTACGTTTGGTCAGTGTTATTACATGGAGTGGAATCATGGACCCTCAAAAGCTGGTAGTATGAACCGACTGGAAGCATTCGAAATGTGGATACACCGGAGAATGCTACGGATACCTTGGACGGATATGGTCAGCAACACAAGGGTTCTTCAAAGAGCCAAAGTTGATAGAGAGTTGCTGATTAATATTAAAACCCGAAAGGTGTCCTATTTGGGTCATGTACTTAGAGAAGCAAAGTACAAATTACTGCACCTGATCATCCAAAGCAAAATAGAGGGTCGAAGAGGTGTTAGCAGGAGGCAAATCTTCTGCCTCTGAAATATACGTGATTGGACTGGTATAAGGAGCGTTGGGGATCTTTTTCGGGCTGCCGGGGACAAAGATGCTTACTCTCAGGTGATAGTCAACGTTGGGGGGAACTGACATGACACTAGGAAGAAGAAGGTTAATATTGATATATTGGTATTATTAATATTTTATATGGAATTCTACTAAGCCTTTGTTTAAATAATAATAATAATTAATATAGGTTTATTGATAGTATGCACATATTTAAACACATTCCTAAATCACATATTATATATCTAAGATAAATCGCAGAAAATACTTCGGAAAGAGAAGCTATCAAAAGGTCTAGGCTCATCTCATAACACCCCCCCCCCCCCGGCCGAGATACACCCTACCAATATAAGGTGAGCCCAGCCGCGAAGACACCAGATGTTTTTCAGCCCACACCCTTGTACATGTATGGTAGATTAAGAAAAAAAGAAACAGAAAATAAATAAATTTTAGAATACAGTAATCTCACAAATAACACCTCAGATTAATTCAAATAAATAAATATATGTTCTTTGATAGCAACATATAGTATTATGTACATACATTAATATAAATATATTCCGATGTAATCAATCTTCTTCTTCAGTTTCAATCCTGGGGATTGGTTAGCAGCAAAGCTCTGCATCTCCTCCTCCACTCCGCTCGATCTTCAGCGATCCTCTTGAGCTCTGTATAGGAGGTGCAGTCCATATCGTGGCATATTTGCTTCAGATACTCTCGGCGAGGATGCCCTCCCAATCGATCCCTCAATCATTCTTCCAGTATATTGTGCAGGAGATTTTCATGTCGCAGCATATGACCCATCCATTCTGTACGCCTTTCCGATATGGTGTTTGACAGGTGTCTGGTTTTTTCGATACTGCTGAGAACCTCGTCATTTGTTATGTGGTATCTCCAGGAAATCCTTAGGATTCATCTATAGGTCTACATCTCGAAGGTCTCCAATCTTTTTCGATCTCTTTCGCCTATGCACCATGTCTCGCAACCATATATCAAAATACTCCACACATATGTTTTGACCAATTGCTTGCGGAGCTTTAGGTCCATGTTGTTGGATTCGAAAATCTTTGATTTCTTATTAAAGGCGGGATTTGCTTGGTGGATGCGACTGTCAACCTCTCTTTTTGTACGGCCATCCCATGTGATATTGCTTCCAAGATAGACAAACTATTTTTCTTTTGATATATGACATATTAAATATAAAAAATAAATTAATAAATTAAGTTTAAATTAATAATTAACTATGGTTATTAAGTTGATATAATATATTTATTATTATTTATTTATACATGACTAGAAAGGATATAAATACATAATCTATGACAAAACAACGTGGAAATTTAAAGTGCACACACAATTTATATGGATCTGGATGTGTTGCCTTTCATTTGTTGTGTCTCTAGTAAATAAATATTTTGTCTGTATCTTACCGAGAACATATAACATGGAAATATAAGTTGGTGCTTTTTTCCAATAGTTGATTATACGAGTAAAATACCTCGTAACTTGATAAACAGTGAGTCTCGATGTAACATACGAGTAAGTATCACGCGAGTCAAACCTGGCATACTTCATCATTCCAGACAAACCTGGCATACTTCATCATTCCAGACAAACCTGGCATACTTCATCATTCCAGACAAACCTGGCATACTTCATCATTCCAGACAAACCTGGCATACTTCATCATTCCAGACAAACCTGGCATACTTCATCATTCCAGACAAACCTGGCATACTTCATCATTCCAGACAAACCTGGCATACTTCATCATTCCAGACAAACCTGGCATACTTCATCATTCCAGACACATCAAAAAATCCATTCCACCATTGCCAAAAACACACCACATACATTATGAAATTAAATTTAATATTTTCTTCTTTTTCCCAGTGTCATATCAGGTCCATCCAACGTTGAATATCACCTGAGAGTAGACATCTTTGTCCCCGGCAGCCCGAAATAAATCTCCAATGCTCCTTATGCCAGTCCAATCACGTATATTGCGGAGTCAGGAGATTTGCCATCTATAATTCTACAATATCTTTGGTTAAATATGTTAACTGAATTGATATACAGTTGTACCTCGGGTTACGAACTTAATTCGTTCTTTGATTCCGTTCGCGAGTCGAAATCTTCGCAAACCGAAATTCATTTTCTTGGGAGCCATAATGAGGGTTAATTTAATGCAAAATATATTTTATATATAAGGTATATTACATATATAAAAAGCAAAAAAAAATGTATCAAGAACAACGAACGCAACGACAAACAATGTTCACAACGAGCGCACCTGAGAACAACTAATGCGTAATTGCGTAATGCGCCGTTACAACTAATACGTGAGCCGAGGCATTGTACGCAGGTCTAGTCAACATTTGTTCGTAAGCTGATTTGTGAAATTGTGTTCGTAAGCCGATTTGTTCGTGACTAGAGGCGTTCGTGACCCGAGGTTTGACTGTATTGGTTTTGTGGAATTACGAGTATGTTTATGTGAAACGAAAATAGATGGCAAGAACCGAATAATTGCGTCCACTGAAAATACAATGTGGACTCTCGATGTATGAAAAGTATAAGAAATGTATTATGGGGGATTATTGTGAGCTAAAAACTGTTGTGCTATGTTATGTGTAAATAAATGTACACGCTGGAGTAATTTGGAAATGTTGAACGGATATGTGCGAAAGGCTGACTAAAAAAATATCAGATATTTTTCTGTTTATTTCACTCATTTCCACGTCCACATTTCACTCTCGTACGTCAAAATTGTTACAGTACCCGGCGGTAAGTAATACACATCGGGCTTAAGAAAGAGACTGTCGGCTATAATCGGCTAACTTCGGCTTTGTATAGAATCGTCTCTGTCGCACGATGCGCTAACGGTCTTGCGACGGAACACGTGTATGGATGACAGAGACGACGCTCTACAAAGCCTAAGTTAGCCGATTATGGCCGACAGTCTCTTTCTTAAGCCTGATGTGTGTTACTTACCGCCGGGTACTGTACGTGTATGTATGTATATTACAAAATATAACCAAATTTAGTCAAGTTTTCCTACCTAACTGTGAAAGACATATTTTATAGTAGTGTGGCGGTCGCACACTCGGAACACTGTGGGCGTCCATACACACGGTCAATGACCGATGAAGTGACCTTTGCATTCCTTAGCAATGCAAAACAAACAATTACAAAGTCCACGCGCCGGCCATTCAACCCGTAGCCGGGAGCGGACCGCATTCTATACTAGAGCGAGAACGCACCACACTTGTCTCGCCAGTTCCGTATTTGAATGATACATACATACAACATTAATCGTTTTTGCATTCGCAGAAACGAGACGTAGGCATATCGCGAGCGCATTCCCGCGCACATTCTAAAATGATATAAATACCTACGTTACTAATAAAATTCCTCTCTTTCCGCATTGCGATCTAACGAGTTTTATTTATCAACAAATCATCATCATCTCTTCCCTTAAGGACTAGCTCCTAAAGTAGTAACATAATTACTTAGATTTGTTATAACTTTAATAACAAAAATATCAATTGTACATTTTATTTGTCGATGTTTTTTTAATCTTTATACAAAAAAGGTCTTTTGACTGTTGATATATAATAAAATAAAAGAAATTATACGGCCAAATAGAATCCGGTTGTTCTCCACCTCTAAAACCATCAGGTCTAATTAACATTTAATCCCTACAGATAACACCGACCATACCGAATTGCAGACATTTTACAGCAGTACCTTAAAATGCCCACACCCTCACAGACCGCTGCCACCCTAGTATACTCGTACAACAACGCGGCAATTTTAAATAGTCCTAAACTGATAACCTACTTTCTCAACCATTTCACACCTAATAAACCTTCCATTTAATCTATTAAAAAGCATCTCCGACCAACAGCAAGAGTATTCATAAGCACATTATAATGATACGGAAGTATTTATGTAAAAAGTAACCAAAGCATTTACTTTTTGTATTTACTTGAAATATGGAATAAGCGTACCCTGCTGGTGTAGACAGAACGCCATACTTTACTATCTCGAAGCACGTATTTATTATGCATACTCTTATATTAGGTGTTAACATAAGTTGTGTCCATTTTTTTCCAATTTAAAAATAAGCACCAAAAGTAAAACAAAATGGTAAATGTTATCCGTCATTCGAAAGAAAATTTTCTGTTCTACAAGATATTGTGTTTGCTTTTACGTTACATATATTATTTTAGTTGATTACAAGCCTTCAAAATGGAATGTCAAGTAGACGTAAGTGCACATTTTCGACACCTCCTTCTGTTCGCGTTCAATCGAGGGAATAAAGCTGCCAAAGCTGCTCGCGATATTTGCGAAGTGTACGGTGAAGATGCTATGAATGTAAGGACAACTCGTCGGTGGTTTTTGCGTTTCAAAGACGGTTATTTAGACCTGAAAGACATGGAGCATTTCGGACGACCAGTGGACTTCGATGAGGACCGCTTAAACTATATTATTCATGAATATCCCCTTCAACTTCTGGACTTTTCCCATTGAAATAAGATGGCGATATACAGTCATGTGACTAAAATTCATCTGTTCATCCATAGTTTTATGTATTAGGTGTTAACATATGTTGTGTCCGTTTTGTTCCAATTGAAAAAGAGCACCAAAAGTAAAACAAAATGCTAAATGTTCTGCTCTACAAAATGTTGTGTTTGCTTTTACGTTACATATATTATTTTATTTGATTACAAGCCTTCAAAATGGAATGTCAAGTAGACGAAAGTGAGCATTTTCGACACCTCCTTCTGTTCGCGTTCAATCGAGGGAATAAAGCTGCCAAAGCTGGTCGCGATATTTGAGAAGTGTACGGTGAAGATGCTATGAATGAAAGACAGCTTGTCGATGGTTTTTGCGTTTCAAAGACGGTAATTTCGACCTGAAAGACATGTAGCTTTCCGGACGACCAGTGGACTTCGATTAAGACCGCTTAAACCATATTATTTATGAAGATCCCCTTCAAACCACCGTAGAATTGGATGAACAGATGAATTTTAGTCACATGACTGTATATCGCCATCTTATTTCAATGGGAAAAGTCCAGAAGTTGAAGGGGATATTCATGAATAATATAGTTTAAGCGGTCCTCATCGAAGTCCACTGGTCGTCCGAAATGCTCCATGTCTTTCAGGTCTAAATAACCGTCTTTGAAACGCAAAAACCACCGACGAGTTGTCCTTACATTCATAGCATCTTCACCGTACACTTCGCAAATATCGCGAGCAGCTTTGGCAGCTTTATTCCCTCGATTGAACGCGAACAGAAGGAGGTGTCGAAAATGTGCACTTACGTCTACTTGACATTCCATTTTGAAGGCTTGTAATCAACTAAAATAATATATGTAACGTAAAAGCAAACACAATATCTTGTAGAGCAGAAAATTTTCTTTCGAATGACGTATAACCTCTACCATTTTATTTTACTTTTGTGCTCATTTTTAAATTGGAAAAAAAAACGGACACAACTTATGTTAACACCCAATATTATATTTTGCATGCTTTTTTTTTATCGGCGAACTTATTGTACTTACTGAATTAATTGTATTGACTGTTTAGTTATTGTCATTATTTTTTTTATTACATGTATAATATAAGGGGGGGGGGGCTATATGTATGTATAATATAAGGGTGTGTGATGTATTATCCATGTATAATATAAGAGTGTGTGCTGTCTTAGTGTCCGGGCTCGTTCTCTATTGGTTATCTCGAGTGAGGGGATGTTATGAGATGAGCCTAGTATTTTTGATAGTTTCTCTATGAAATCTAGTTTCTTCGACATTATCTTGAAACATTAATTTCAGGATATATGTACATTACGTGTTGCTATCAATAAACTAATATTTATTTATTTTATATTTCGTCTCTTCCACATCCATATACCTTCTCAAACAACTCCGATAATTTCTCTGACTTTTTACATTTCCTACTTTTAAAATATCATTATGTTAAATTATAAAAAAAACTCAATGAGCAAAAGTAAATGGGATATGTGGATGAGTAATAAAAGATTGGAGTAAGTTAAGGAATTCTGCTATTTACATAGTGTTTTTTAGGTGATGGAACAGTTACGAGAGATGTAGAGAGTGTTAAGCGATTGGAAACAAAGTCAACGGGGCACTAAAACTCGAACCAGACAAAATATATTAAGACGATAGTCATCAACAGTATTCTAGTACCAACTACGATACATGGAAGTGAAACGTGGGCATAGAAAATTACTCAAAAGAGCTGAATAAATATTGTCAAAATAAGTGCACTGAGAAGAATACATAGGGTGACAGTAAATGACAGAATCCGGAATGAAGTGATCAGGTATGAATGTGAACTTATGTTTGATGTGTTAAGTAAGAACAAAAGTAGCACTCAGATAGTTTGGACGTGTAAAATGAATGAATGTAGAAAGAGACTAATGTAACAAATATACATGGCAAATGTGAGTTAAAGACTTGGTAAAGGAAGACCAATGAAAATATGGTTGGGTCAAGTGTATGATATTTTGAAAGAAGGAAATGTACAAAATAAGAGAAATCGTATAAGTTTTAAGATAAGGTGTATGGAAGTAGAAGTGAAAGATATGTGTCGCGATTGGAAAGTCTGGCGTTCTCTCCTTTCACTCTACGCTGACATGGAAACAACGTGATGGTTTGTATGAAGAAAATGGGGACGTCGAGCGCTGGACTTCATTCTGCAGTGTATAGCCGGTGGCTGAAGATTGCGATGATGAATAAGGAATAGATGTATTTTTTTAAATAACTTTTTTTTACCAAAATCAACGTATTTTTTATGACGTTAGACATTGTGGAAGCTTAAAGACATTGTTTATTATGTCTATAATATTAAATGTGAGCATCAAATAAAATATGTAATAATATTGTAATTTATTTTTAACAAACACTGTTTATTCCACTTTTTTGTGACGGTATAACCCTACCGGTTTCAAGGCTTTCACCTCATCTTCAGGGGAGCGCAAACAAGACTAAATGCTGTTCGAACTGGTACCGATATAGACGCTTCAACGGTTGGAGGCTGGGGGGTGAGGAAGGCTAGGGATAATTTCGGCCAAGAGCGGGGAGATTTTGGGGAAATAACTGTTCAACAGATGTTCCGATCGGTATACTGACTTAGAAATTTCTAGGGCCTCTAATCTGTCCAATTTATTTCCGTTGCCACTAATATGTAAGAATTTGGCATCATCGATAGAAAAAGTATGATTCTCACGGTGACAATGATTAGCCATTTCAGAATGTAATAATATTTAAAAGAAACTATACGCGGCGGGGTTGGTTGCCAAAATCAATTTTTTTCACAAAACTGTTTTTGACGTCCAATAAAATTCCCTTTGACCTCACTCTTTTTAAATTTAAGATTTCATTCAGTGAAATTCAGGACGAAATGGGAAATAAATGTCCTTTTTCTTTTCTAAAAATCCTTTCATTTAAATTAAAATGTCTACCTCTTTTCTTGAATCGTTGGGAAAATATTTAATGTACTATACTCGGGCATGAGAATGAAAGGCAGATGGCGGTTAGTTACAAATATGAAATTATTCAACAGAGCGGTTTGAAATATTTAACTTCCCTTACAATGTGTGGAACTTACTTCCCTAAATTACGAGTATATTTCTTTTCATGAATCTTACAATAGAACACATGAAACTTACAATATAATTCTCCGGTAGAACTTTGTAAAAATACTTGTAAATGCATTACCTATTCTTAAGTCCGGTTCCAACAATAAAATAAGTAATTATAGACATATTTTCATATTATCTTATATAGCCAAGCTCTTAGAGACGAGGTTGGATCAAATTCTAAGATCCAGTATTGATCGTCAAATTATTGATGAGCAACATGGTTTCAAGAAAAAAAAGTCTACTGAATCAAATCTAATGATATTGAATGACTTTGTTTCGATAACTTTAGATGATGGAAAACAAGTCGATTGTTCCTATCATGATTTCTCTAAGGCTTTTGATCGGGTAGACTACAAATCACTTCTTGGCAAAATGGATAGCCTTGAAGTCGCGAATATCTTTGTTAATTTATTTTTCGATTACTTAACCGATATGAGACAATAGGTTTAATATGGACTGTATAAATCTGATTTCTTCACGGCTTATTCAGGGGTTTCCCAAGGGTCAAATTTGGGGCCTATGTTCTTCTTAATCTATATCAACGATATTGGTTCAGTAATAAAGCACTCTAAGCACTTATTATTTGCTGACGATTTAAAGGTCTTCATTAAAATTTCATCTTACTAAGACTGTTTACTCCTGCAGTCATACTTGAACGCCATTTGGGAATAAAGTTAAACAAGCAAACTCAATTTCAATACTTCAAAATGAAAACTCTTGTCTTTTTCCAGAGCAATGAGTTTTAAATAGCATATACCATATACACCCTGAAAGGTCTTATGATTCACAGAGTAGATATCATAGAAACACTCTGAACGGTCTTATGATTCACAGAGAAGATATCATAGATACACTATGAACGGTCTTATGATTCAGAGTAGATATCATAGATACACTATGAACGGTCTTATGATTCAGAGTAGATATCATAGATACACTATGAACGGTCTTATGATTCAGAGTAGATATCATAGATACACTATGAACGGTCTTATGATTCACAGGGTAGATATCATAGATACACTCTGAACGGTCCTATGATTCACAGAGTAGATATCATAGATACACTCTGAACGGTCTTATGATTCACAGCGTATGTGCCAATTGCTTTAGATGTGCGTGCACTTTGGCACATTGCTCCTGACCATGGAGATAGTTTGGAGAGGCTTGTGGTTACTCAAAGCGTGGAAGGACGACGTACAAGCTGAAGAGTGCCAATGAGTAGGAGTGCAACAATACTACCTTTAACAACTGCACTTCGAAGCGCAGAGTACTGAGACGGAAAGAGAAGAGTTGTCTAAGGCTATCATAGGAGCCACGATGATCAGCCATGTAATACACGACAAGATGACGATGACTTTTCATCTTCTCATTTCGATATCGGCTCAGTTCCATTAAAGCTGTACTACTCTGCTATACTTGTAACCTTTGTTTAATTCCTGGTCCATTTATTCGTTTTATAGCCTCTCAAGGAACACCCCGACATTCTGCTTTCCACATCTTATTGTGGAAAATTTCTGCGTATACCTTTTGGTGAGGGCTTTTCTTTTATTGTCGTATCCAATACTGATTATATACACTTATTAAAAAACTTTGTTTTGAGGTATCACTTGATCTAGCTTTACTATCATTTTATAAATTACAAAAAAATGTATAGTACTGCTTTTGTTACTCTTCTTTTTATTTTTTGGACAAAGTCGCTTCTTTTTACATAATCATTTTTTATCGATTTTGTGAAAAACACTATAGCAAAATTTTACCCAGCCTTTTTGAAAAACTCAGCAAAATTTGACCCAAACTTGGACAAAGTAAGTAACGATAAGCGCAAAGAATGCAATACAAAGGGAATCTTTATATTTTAAGCTGGAATTTTCAAAGGGTATCAAACGGATCCCTTCTTTTTAAGTGGCCGAAGTTCTTATCTTTTTCGTTATTTTTCTACGTAATTGTGGGCAAACTGGACCCGGGTGACCATTTGAAAACCAGTTGTGAAACATTTTTGATAGAGAAAATAATGTTATATTTTTATTCATACCATTTTATTCATATCGGCTGCCATCCACCTATTCTACAGTCTTTGTACTGGGACTGTACAATGATATAAACGAATGTTCTTCTGTCTTATTCATTTAAAAGTCCCATTGGCGTATATATGTGTATATTGAAAAATAAATTAATAGTTAAATATTATATTTTAGTATGAAGTTTGATAAAGTTGGTAAATGTAAAACGTTTTATCAAAGGCTTTGGATTTTAATTTGTCGAATTCCATATTAGAATATTCAACAATAAATTTCTTTGTTATTTCACTAGTTATATTAATCACAGCTACATGTATTTCTACCTCCTATTCCGAGACTTTCTTCAAGCATTCCGCCTTTAGATAGCCTCGGGATAAGAGGTTGAAACTCGTGTAGCGGAGAATATTGTAATGTGATGAATAAACGAGTAATTTATCGTTATATAGATTCAAAAACCATATTATTATATGAGTAGTTGGAATGAAAATCATTTGGTCACCCCATGTGAAACGGAAGGTGTTCATTGGCCGCGGCGGAAACGGGTAAAAGAAAAATGTTCCCTTGTTCCGCGTGAGACGCAGGGCCTCTAGGCAGGAAGCCACGCACTACCTAGGGGATGAAACTCTGCAAACTGAAAGCATTTATTTAGCTGCCGCGTACATTTTGACCAGTTTCCTTCTTCTGGCATTCTTTAGTGTGTTTCTTATTTCATTGTTTCTATTAAATTGTTATTTTATGTACATAAGGGGCAGCGTTTTTCTTTGCTATTAAAGTATATTATTTATTTACCGAAAATCGTTGAGATATTCTTTACAAAGACAATTCCAAGAAATAAATGTTTTCGATATTAGACAGGTATTCGTTCGAGGTATTCTGAAGTGGTACCACAGACACCGAGAAAAAAGCCATCAGCATACATCTTAGGCTCAAAATCTTTCGGTCTGAACAAGTTAGAGTGTGTATGGACATATACTACGCCTGCCATGCCCACCTCATGGTCAAGCGATGTTACCGTCAAAATTTGATAACTACCCACAGTAGTATGTCAAATAGAGACGATAAAATACGTATCGTTTCATTATATTCTAAAATATTAAAAATTGAATATAGCGCAGTTCTTTTAAAATAAAGGAAGAGTCTGGTAGAAATAAAATGACGTCAGAATATAAACATTGTTTAATTTCAACCGGGCTTTTTCCTTCTTTTGAAAGACACTTAATATCCGCGCGACATTAAATTTTTAACATTTCAGAAAACAACGAAACAACACGTTCATCAGGTCTAAGTTGATATACTACTGAAGATACAGGTATCAGATTTTAATTGGACATCGCTTGAACAAGTAAATGAACGTGGTAGGCGTGGTATGCGAGTATGTCCGCTCTAACTTTTCAGATCATAGACGTACGCTCTAACTTATTCAGGCCGTATACTTTGAACTTTGTGTATGTACGCATACTTTGTTTATGTATGCAGTAAATTGTTCAAGCTGTATACTTTGTACTTTGTATATGTACGCATACTTTGTTTATGCATGCAATAACTTATTCAGGATGTATGCTTCGGACCTTGTATATGTACGCATACTTTGTATATGTACGCTCTAACTTGTTCAGACCGTATACTTTGAACTTTGTATATGTACGCATAGTTTGTTTATGCATGCAATAACTTATTCAGGATGTACGCTTCGGACCTTGTATATGTACGCATACTTTGTATATGTACGCTCTAACTTGTTCAGACCGTATAATTTGAACTTTGTATATGTACGCATAGTTTGTTTATGTATGCAATGACTTGTTCAGGCTGTATACTTTGGACTTTGTATACGTACGCATACTTTGTAGATGTGCTTTGCATATATACGCTCTAACTTGTTCAGACCGTATACTTTGAACTGTGTATATGTACGCATAATTTGTTTGTGTATGCAATTACTTGTTCAGGCTGTATACTTTGGACTTTGTATATGTACGCATACTTTGTAGATGTGCTTTGCATATGTACGCTCTAACTTGTTCAGACCGTATACTTTGAACTTTGTATATGTACGCATAATTTGTTTATGTATGCAATAACTTGTTCAGGCTGTATACTTCGGACTTTGTATATGTACGCATACTTTGTAGATGTGCTTTGCATATGTACGCTCTAACTTGTTCAGACCGTATACTTTGAACTTTGTATATGTACGCATAATTTGTTTATGTATGCAATAACTTGTTCAGGCTATATACTTCGGACTTTGTATATGTATGCATGCTTTGTATATGTGCTTTGCATATGTACGCTCTAACTTGTTCAGACTGTGTACTTTGTATATGTACACATACTTTGTATATGTACGCTCTAACTTGTTCAATGCGAATATTTTGGACCTTAGTAGTATGTATATAATAATATTTTTTTTATAAAGTCACCTTATATAGCGTCGTTTAGAGAGAAGACTCTTGTCAATAGAGTCTACTCTCTAAAATATATGTTTGATATTTTATGATAGTTTATTACGTGTGTAAGTTTCACATAATTTCTCACCTTGACTTGTAACTGACTTAATTGGTATATGTTCATAAAAACTTTTTCAAGTTGGAAACATTTGGACTTGGGAGTGATGTTTTACACGTGACTAGCGCCAAAGCTTGTTTTGATGTTACGGAATCCAGGGCCAACAAAATATTTGCCCAGAGCTTTCATGGTTACGTTAACGGTCAGAATATGTAATAAGCTAAAGGATCATTCGAGGGCGACAGTTCATTCGAATGAAATGTCCAGAGCTTTCATTTGTATCACATCTCTCCCCACTTATCTCCGCTACCTCATTCCTCTTATATTATTTACACTTATACAGGAAATATATTTTTAGCAATTTAGTTTATCTTCAACTGACGATGAAGACGGTGGTCTTCGAAACCGGTTGTAAACCCAAAAATAAACCTGATATCCAGATCTGACCTGCCCTAAAGATTCACTTTCATTTTTCCCCGCCCCATTTACCATTGTATCACATCTCTTCCCACTTCTCTCCCCCTACCTCATTTCTCTTATATTATTTACACTTATACAGGAAATATATTTTTAGCAATTTAGTTTATCTTCAACTGACGATGAAGACGGTGGTCTTCGAAACCGGCTGTAAACCCAAAAATAAACTTGTGGTGAACACAAAAATATAAAATTAGTTTTTTATTTATTTATTTGTCCTTCTTCACAAGAGTTTACATTTTGAAATATCGAATTAAAGTCTAATGATTTGACTCCACTTCCAAATAGCGTTCAAGTCCCACTGAAGGAGTGAACAATTATCATTAGAAGACATTTTTCTGAAGACCTTTAAATATCCAGCGTTAAACAATAATCCAGAACGCCTTATATTACTTTGAATATATTTTGATATGGTGGGAATACGCTAGCGCAATAGTTAGGGCATCTATTTGTGATGATTGTTGATATAATTGCTAAAAATTTATAAATGTATTTTTATTGTTTATTCATCTTTTGCATTATAATTAATTTTACGCTTTTGTAACTCTCCGAGATTATCATCAGAAGTCGTGTTCGTTGCGTTTTTTTTCTTTTGCACAAATGAATTTATTATTGTTTTATTTATTAGCGATTCGACCCTCTTAAATAATTTCCTTCGAGGAGAACATAAATTACGTTTTATCTGTGTTAATGTTCCACCTTACCTGGGGTGTATTTTGGCCGAGGGGATGCTATTAGATGAGCCCAGACCTTTTGATAGCTTCTGTGTCTGATGTATTGTCTGCAATTTATGTGTTTTAGAAGTGTTATTCAGGTGTGATCTTGTACATACTATGTTGCTGTCAATAAACCTAATATTTATTTATTTATTTATTTAAATCTAATATTTATTTATTTATTTTATTTATAAGTTGTTGCCTTAAAGGAAGAATATATGTAAAGGACCAATTAAAAAAATCGGAATGATTAAATTACGCGTTGTAAAGTTGAATTTTAAAAGGCTTTAAAATGTTTTCAATTTATGAATAAAAAAACACACAACCGTATAACAAAGTTTAATTTTAAAAGGCTTAGAAATATTTTCAATATTGGATTTAAAAGATTTGAAAATATTTTCAATGTTGAATTAACATTGGAGTTAAGTATGAAAATAAAATTACGCATTAATAGTAGAAAATATGAAGAAAAATCACAAATTTAAAGTACATAGGATATAAGAATAAAATTATATTAAAATATAATATAAGTATAAAATTTAAAATTCAAAGTAGAGTATTAAACTAAAATTACAAAATAAAAGTAGAATATAAGAATAAAATTAGAAAGTAAAAGTAGAGTTTAAGAATACAATTATAAAATTAAGAGTAGAACATAAAATTTAATACAAATTAAAAGTAGAAAATAAGACTAAAATTATAAAGTAAAAGTAGAGTTTGAAAATAAAATTACAAATTAAGAGCAGAAAATTAGTAGAAAACTTACAATTTATAAATAGAATATAAGAATACAATTTTGCATTAAAACAGACTTTAAGATTAAAATTACAAAATAAAAGTAGAATATAACAAAAAAAAAAAAAATGTAGGATATAACAATGAAATATCAAATTAGATGATAATTTAAGTGTAAGAATACAATTATAAATTGAAAGTAAAAAAAAAAAATTGAAAAGAAAATACTTTTTAGTATCATCAATGATTTCGACAGGCAAAATAAAAATTGACCGAGAATCAGGGGAAAGACACGCCATATAAATTAAGAGTGATATAATGCTCTTTTTAAGTAACCCAATGAAGTTTTCAACTTAACCCATTTTTTATCAAAATTTTTCAATATAAAACACATAACCGATCCTTTAAGCTTTGGAAAAACCCGTGGAATCTCATATGTACATCTAAATTCAGTTTAATAACATACGTTTATAACTTGCTTACCAACTATGATGGTTGATTTTGTGAACTAACCTGTAAAAAAGAGAGACATCGATTAATGTTAATATTATTGAATGTAAAGTTATGCAAATTTATATACGAGTAATGCAAAGTATATGTCGTGGGCTCAATACTATAACTACTCGTAGATAACTCAAAATTCTCTATTCTGAGAAAATGGCGTTCTTAGTTTCGAAGTCCTTTTGTCTGGTAACTCCTCTTTAATGATGAGGTATCGCGCTAGTATTTTTAATGCAACTAATAAAGGAGGTTTCAATAGATCGTAAGATGTAAGTTATATGAATTTCAGATATATACTCTAAGCATTTTAGCACCATCAAAAAAATTGCTACAAATAGTGGCTATCCTGGAAGCCTCATTGATTCACTTTTAAAAAACAAAATAAAAAAGAAACTTATAAAAGATTATATATTTAACGACACCTATAAGCATACCTATAAATGGAGCAAAGTCCTATTTATAAAAAAAACATATACGACATAACCAAAAATATTCCAAGTCACATATAGTAAAGCCAGCTTTTTACACTAATTTTAATCTCCGGAAACTCTTATTTAATGGGAAAGGCAAAAATGGAATACTTAGCAACAGTGGTGTGTATAAATTTTTATGTGCTGACTGTGATAATTTATATATAGGAAAGACAGGAAGATCTTTTAAAAGGAGATTTCGTGAACACAAATCCGCCTTAACAAATCCTCTAATTTATTCTGAAATGGCTAATCATTGTCACCGTGAAAACCATACTTTTTCTATCGATGATGCCAAATTCTTACATATCAGTAGTAACGGAAATAAATTGGACAGATTAGAGGCCCTAGAAATTTCTAAGTCAGTACATCGATCCGAATATCTGGTGAACAGTTATATCCCAAAAATCTCTCCTTCTCTTGGCCGAAATCGTCCCATGCCTCCCTCACCCCTTAGCCCCCAACCGTTGAAGCGTGTATATCGGTACCAGTTCGAACAGCATTTAGTTTCGTTTGTGCTCCCCTGAAGATGAGGTGAAAGCCTTGAAACCGGCATGGTTATACCGTCACAAAAAAGTGGAATAAACAGTGTTTGATAAAAATAAATTACAATAACTTTAAGCATTTTTTTTTGTTTCCACGTTTACGACTTACCTAATTATGAAAATGCTAAATAAGATATGCTCAGTTGACAAATAATATGTTAAGATACCTATTTACCATATAGCATTGGAAAGTCCCTTCGATGAGCAATCCATTCATGTAAATAACTCAAAACCGCAATATTTCGAGTTACCTAGTTTTAGATTGAGTGCAAAATCAATGAGTGATATAATAAGGAACGAGGATGATTGGAAATGTTGTGGTTTAAAATAAAATATATTCTTTCTTCAGAGTAAGAAAAAAAAGTTTTCGGCTAAGTATACAAATTTCGATATTTCGGCCAAGTAGATAAAATGAATTATTTATTCGAGTAGTAAAGAACATTTTTCCAGGTGTTGGAACGCAAGAATACGGTTTTAAGGAATCAGTACTCAATGTGTGTTATAATTTTCGTTTTGACTCGTGAAGGCCTGAAACGTAGTGTTATCTACTCGAAATTCGATATGGCAATATGCTCGCCAGGTTGTAAGGCGGTATTTGTGGATTTGTTTATTTTTATGCCATCTATTTGTTTTCTGTTTTTTTTAATCTTTTTCTTATTCTACATGTGCAAGGGTGTAGGCTGAAAATGGACATCTGGTGTCCCCGTGGCTGGGCTCGCCCTATATTGGTGGGGTGTATCTTGGCCGGGGGGATGTTTTTAAAGGGGCCCAGATCTTTTGATGGCTTCTGTATTTAATGTATGCTCTGCAATTTATGTGTTCTTGAAGTATATTTAAATATATTATGTGCATACTATGTTGCTGTCAATAAACATATATTGTATTTATTTATTTATATTTATTAAGATTTACAGTATACAATGTAAATTTAATACATTACAATATCATTTTCATTTAAGGCTTTTTTAACGTATTTATGATTGGTTAGAACAGTTGGAATAAACTCGCCAAATGTACAGTATATTTTTATTTATTTAATTACCGACACAACAGTGTCTTTATATACAAATGAACATGTGACAGGTTATAAAGTATTTAAAATTATTGACAAATAATACAAAACTTTATCTTAAACTAACATGAAGATACAAAAAGCAGTAGTAATAATAAATTACAGTCATTTTTTGAAAATTATTTAATAATTATATGTATATTTAAGTTCAATATATGGTATGTATGTATACCACAAAATATTACCAAACTTCACCAAGCAGACTTACTTAATTGTCGAAGACTTATTTTATTGAGGTAAAGAACTCAGATTTATTTTTAGTGGAATAACGCATACATAGAACAAATATTGGATTTTTTGAGAATTTTGTGGGAATTTTATGGATAGATATTGAGATATAGAAAACCCATGGCCTCTTTAGTAGAACGATATATAAAGAAAGTTAGTATAATACTTGAAGATTTTCAGTTCAGACGTGTTTATTTTTTTCTGGTTGTTTGAAAGACATTGTCTTATGTCAATAAATCTACTTGTTTGTACTGTATACAATGAAAATGTTATACAATACAGTATTGTTTTCTTTTAGTACGTTATTTTTTTTAAATCTAATTGGTTTGGATAAATATCCACAAAACAATAATTGACCAGACTGGATTGTAGTATATAATACTTTCGCTGTACTATATATAACGAAAATATAATACAATACAGTCAAGTTTTCCCTCAAAGGTTTTTTTAAAACTGGTTGATTGGAAGAGTTGGGATAAACATGCCAGTATGTACTGTATACAACGAAAATATAATACAATATAGTCTGGTTCTCACTAAAGGGTTTAAAAAAACTGGTTGATTGGAAGAGTTGGGATAAACATGCCAGTATGTACTGTATACAACGAAAATATAATACAATATAGTCTGCTTCTCACTTAAGGGTTTAAAAAAAACTGGTTGATTGGAAGAGTTGAGATAAACATGCCAGTATGTACTGTATACAACGAAAATATAATACAATATAGTCTGGTTCTCACTAAAGGGTTTAAAAAAACTGGTTGATTGGAAGAGTTGAGATAAACATGCCAGTATGTACTGTATACAACGAAAATATAATACAATATAGTCTGGTTCTCACTAAAGGGTTTAAAAAAACTGGTTGATTGGAAGAGTTGAGATAAACATGCCAGTATGTACTGTATACAACGAAAATATAATACAATATAGTCTGGTTCTCACTAAAGGGTTTAAAAAAACTGGTTGATTGGAAGAGTTGAGATAAACATGCCAGTATGTACTGTATACAACGAAAATATAATACAATATAGTCTGGTTCTCACTAAAGGGTTTAAAAAAACTGGTTGATTGGAAGAGTTGAGATAAACATGCCAGTATGTACTGTATACAACGAAAATATAATACAATATAGTCTGGTTCTCACTAAAGGGTTTAAAAAAACTGGTTGATTGGAAGAGTTGGGATAAACATGCCAGTATGTACTGTATACAACGAAAATATAATACAATATAGTCTGGTTCTCACTAAAGGGTTTTAAAAAAAAACTGGTTGATTGGAAGAGTTGAGATAAACATGCCAGTATGTACTGTATATAACAAAAGTGTAATTCTCGTACATTATTTTCCTTCGACGGCCTTGTCTGGCAGTGTCGTGATTAAATATTTGTCAAAACTGTGATTATTTTTTGCGGATTACTGTTGACAAACGTACGAGTATCTGATTTACTCTACTAAATAAAGTATTTCAATTTCCACTTCGTTACTTTATCACATGAAACAGAAACAAAGACATGGTGTAACGACGTCACCTTGGCTAAAAGCTTGGCTTCAGCTTTTTCACGCGCCCCTTTAAAGCTCGCACAGTCCGGGCATAATTCCGTTGAAGCTTACTCCGGTGGGAAAATACCAGTGGCGTGCTTTTACTTTTTGTACTTGGAGCAATTTTCTACAAAAGTAATTATATACATTTGATAAAACTTATAGAGCTTGTCAACCGTTTAATATACTAACGACGTCTTCATTTTTTTTAAATATTACGGATCTTACTAAACAAAATGTGGGAATAAATAATTTATTTTTGTACATCGGTTAAAAATGACTTTTTAATATTAACAATTCATGGTTATTATCTGGCGTCACGTGGAGTATGGAAGTGAAACTTGGACTTGGAAAGAAGATGGATAAAGTAAGGTTAATGTTGTGGAGATGCGTGCACTTAGAATATATTGTGGAGTGTCAATGTGTGAAAGTGAAATTAATGCATGGATAAAATGGATATTTTAAGTAAGGCGTTAAATGAGCTTTTATTGTATGTAGAGAAAATTGAGAAAATTAATGATGAAAGAATGACTAGGCAAATATACAAGTCAGAAGTGCAAGGTGTGCGTAGAACAGGAAGGTCGAACAAAAACTGGCTGAATCAAGTGCGTCAGATTTTGATAGAAGTAAGACGTTTGAATAACAGAATATTGTGCATAACGAGATATATTAATGTGGAGGAGGCAAAAGTTGTGTTTGAATAGAATCGTTTGGATACTGTTCCATTTGCTTATCCCGCAAGTGACATGGCATGATTATGTGTATGATACGCATGTATCTGTCGTCACATTAGGTTGTGCCTGTTTTTAGACGGTTGACTTACATTCGCAGTGTTTGCATACACAAACATTTTTATTTATTTATTTAACTTTTATTGCAAATTTAAACTGGCGGACTTATTGCCAGGCGGCAATCTCTTCCAGCTAACCAGACAAAAGTAAATGAAACAAGTTACATGGTTGCATAAATAATTCAAATGACTATCCATCCCCACGAAATCTATAAACACATACGTGAGCATGTGCCCACGAACCCCACAAAGACGGACAATCACCCGAACATTATTTTTTCATATAAAGTGAGATATCATCAATCAAAAGAAAAGGAAGGAATGATGGAGAGGAAAGAAAAAGAAAAATCTGGAATGGAAAACATTACTATGTCATCAGCATATAGCAATCCGCACATATTTCCATTTAACATTTAAATACCACTCATTGACATCTGAAGTGCATTCGCACACGAATCTATGTAAATATTTAACAAGCTTTGTGATATGACACGTCTTTGCTTTTATCCAAAAGTTCACAAAACGTTAACACTGCCCCTATATGTGATTGATATTAAAGGTAATGTTACGCCTCTCAAATGCCGTATGTCAAAAATGTCATGGAATTCCCGGTATCTATGGCGGGTGTATCCTCTAGAATCGTCATAAAAAGATGTTACGGAATGACGGGCGGGGAAGTGCCTGGGGCGGCTTAGCTTTAAAGGTGTCAGATGATAAAAATACAAAATGTCGACTCTTTTCTATATGGACCAACTCTTTAACACCCCGAAGCGTGCAATACGTTTGAATAAAAACGTACACGGTAAGTTTTCAAGACATTTATTACTATCTCGGGTCTAGAATGACTTTTCCATTTTTCATGTTGATGGTTATTGTAAGTTCGCGACCGCATTGTAAACATCTATTTATTTTTAAAATAGTTGACTTGATATGCAAGACGGCAACATGATCAAAAGTTTCACCACTATTATATTCTTCCTAATGGATTTGAAAGTGAAAAAAATTAAAAACCTCGGAATTATCCTAGTTGAAGACCTCGACCCAGAAACCGAAGTCAAGTGCAAAATTGAATCATCTCGTGTGGCTTTTAATAAAATGAGAAGCGTATTCTGCGATGATCGACAACGGTTAGTCAAATGCTACGTTTGGTTAGTGTTATTGCATGGAGTGGAATCATGGACCCTCAAAGTTGGTAGTATGAACCGACTGGAAGCATTCGAAATGTGGATGCACCGGAGAATGCTACGGATACCCTGGACGGATATGGTCAGCAACACAAGGGTTCTTCAAAGAGTCAAAGTTGACAGAGAGTTGCTGACTAATATTAAAATCCGAAAGGTGTCCTACTTGGGTCATGTACTTAGATGAGCAAAGTACAAATTACTGCACCTGATCATCCAAGGCAAAATAGAAGGCCGAAGAGGTGTTGGCAGGAGGCAAATCTCCTGTCTCCGCAATATACGTGATTGGACTGGCATAAGGGGCGTTGGAGATCTTTTTCGGGCTGCCGGGGACAAAGATGTCTACTCTCAGATGATATTCAACATTGGGGGGACCTGACGTGACACCGGGAAGAAGAAGAATGTATTTTATTTCTTATAGGATTTCAATTCTCAATAGTGCATTATACTAAAGAAAATGTAACATGGTCCCTGTGACGTTTCACAAATTTGGCCCAATACAACCTTGTAACGACGTTCAATAATTTTAATTATTTTATCAACTTTAATATAAGCCTCGATTCTAATAAATAGCAAGTTATTTAGGTAAATACATTACATACAACTAACAATAATGACAAATTAATACATCTTGTTACAAATTATCCCCTTGAGACATGATATTTCAAACGTCACAGGAACCATGCTACATTTTCTTGAGTATAACAAATTAATGCAGTATGATTTTTTAAACGTTTCATTTTAATATATTTCTGGTTGATAAAAAATAATCCATTAATTTAATAAAACCCAGTTCCAAGTTTATTGTTCTCCTTTTTTCACAGGGTTAGAAGAATGATGAAGAGATATGTCTCTTCTATTTCTTCTTCATCACGTCCTCAATTTTGAGGGTCGTGATCCTCTGCTGTCTTGAACTCAGTGCACTACCTGTCTTCCTTCCTTCCTGTCTTGAGTCGAGTTGAATGTAGCGTTTAAAGAGGATCGTGTTAACTTCTTTATTTGATCCTTCCATCTCATGAACTTTTAACTCTTGATCGCCTTCCCTCAACTGTGCCTGTAATCACCAGCTACTCCAGACTCTAAGTATACTTTCTAAGTAGGGTAGGATACTTTTCCTGCTCGTTGTCGAAAGTTTTTTGCTAGTTTCTAATTTCTGGATGAGAGAGACGTTGGCGGTAGTTGCGGTCCATGAGATACGATCCAGCATCCATCTCCAATACCACGTCTCATAGGCATCTATAATGGTTCTTTCCAGGGCTGTGGAGTCGGAGTCGGAGTTGGAGTCGGAGTCGCGGAGTCGCGGTGTTTGGGCCGGAGTCGGAGTCGGAGTAGGAGTCGTAAAAAACGAGCGACTCCGACTACTTTTTCGTTAAAATTTAAAATACATTTTTTTTGTATTATTATAATGTGTATTGTGCACGAATGTTAAACTTGCAGGGGCAAGTCGCGCCGATATGGTGAATCACCGAGATCCATTTAATGCATATAGTCTACGAAAATGTGTTTGTCTCCTTCTTTCTCATGTCGAAAGAAAATTCTGTTGGCTGGGATCTATGTTAACCCCATGGTTCGATCCATATTGACGGAAGAACAAATAAATAGAGCGAAAAACGCTCTGTTTGAATTAACCGTTCGTATGAAAGGCCTTCAACTAGAAAAAGAGACGACAGCAGGCAGCGTACACCAAGTATCATCATCTTCATCCGACACCGCTGAATCTGAAGACGATTTAGAAAAATATCTCAATGAACAAGATAAACTAAAACGTCCTCGTTTGAATCACAGTCCCAATATAGATGAAGGAGACTCTATTTCAAAATTTAAAATTGAATTTTATGATGCATTGAAAATAATGGAAAAAATTGACCAAACTTATAAGTTAAATGTTGAAATGGCAATACAGCGGTATCTAGAAATCGTAAAAGATTCAGCATTGATCGTTACAGCATTACCGCCAACCCAAGTATCCGTAGAGTGGTTATTTTCCGCTTTTAAAATTCTCAATTCTGATTTGAGAGCCTCTACGAATACAGATTTAATAGAAGCAATGTTGTTTTTAAGAAGAAATTCTAATAAATAATTATTATAGTTTGATCTTGTTTTATTTTTATCCGTATAACATGAAAAAAATGGCTATATGCAAAGGTAGGAAACAACCTGATAAAATTGAGCTTTTTTGAGTCGGAGTTGTGGAGTCGGAGTCGTGTTGTTGGTAAATATAGGAATCGGAGTCGGAGTCGTGTTTTTTTTTTCGACTCCACAGCCCTGGTTCTTTCTTTCTCATTGTCCATGTTTCCAATCCATGCAGTACTGTAGAGAATACTAGAGACTTAAGAAGACGGATTTTGGTTCTTCAGATCATATACCGGTCAATCCATGTATTAGTCAGTATGATATGTTATGTATGCGTCTATTATATTATTAATAAACTAACGCTTAATCATACAGTCGGTAAAATGAAAATTTTATTTTCTTTCGAAATGTTTTAGCCTTAACTTTGAGGATTTCCATAACGATACGTGTGATAAAATTGAGAAAGCAAATTTAATTACACAAGACATTTTTCTTTCTTAATTGTATATATGGAGTTTACAAAGCAAATTTTATCACCCGATGGTTTCGCGTTCGCTTCCCGATTATACCCGAAAGAAGAAAGAAAGAAAAAGTGTTGTATTGTTTTACAATTTTATTGTATACTGTATAATATGGCGGGATTATTGCCATGTGGCAATATCTTCCAACGAATCAGAAATATATTAAGAGACCTAAAGTGAAAACCGGACTGGATTCCTTTTAAAAACAAATCTGGATTCCAATGGGAATCGAACCCGCAACCTCCGGATTGGGAGACAATTGTCTTACCAACTAGGCCACGTAGGTCGTCAAAAGTAATATTAACACTTGCCTTACTGCGCTAAAAAAATCCGCCAGTCACGGTGCTGGACGCTAAGCGTCCAGTAAAAAATGTATGTTTTAAATTAAAATTATGGAAAATCTGCTAGGTTATTTTTTGTAATAAAAATAATTTTATTACGCATTAAAACATCAAATAAAATATAAGTCCTGGTCACTCGCTATCCATCACAGGGTGGCAAGTGTTAACATTGTATGTAAAGACGAACCGCGAAAACCGTCTTTCTTCAGTGGTTCGAAACCCAAAGTTTCGATTAATGGGACCGAAGATAATGTTGTTTCCAAGCCTCGCTTTTCAATATGTCCTAATCACCAATTCAGATATATTAAAGGACCATACGGCTAAAATAAACATCTTTCTGGTTGAATGAAATTGTCTAAAGGTAATAAACCCTAGGTTTTACTGTATACAATGAAAGTGTAATGCAATACAATATTTCAAACACGAAAAAAAGTGCCTTGGATCTTTATTGCACACATACTATACGTTCGTATTTTCGTTTGTCGTCGTAAATATGGATTCTAAATCAGTGATACTTTCGCAGTGCGCAAAATTGTAAAGCCTCTCGAGGTTTATAGTCTGAATCGTCCTTAAAAGGAGTTTATGTGCTCTGCGAATATACAGGACACTAAAGTTTTATTAGATTGTCGGTTTATAGATATCACTTAGATTGTTTATGTTACATTTCTTATTTGTATTTATATTAGAAACACACGAATATTTTAAAATTCAATAAATCTGCTAACAACAGTTGGACGTTGTAATTCATCGATCGTGAGAATGCAACAATTCTGTAACTCCATGCCCGGTTTGGTGGATATTTTTAAAGCAGGTGTTGTCGAGTTTTGAAGAGTCCATCTCCGATATTCTTAGGTCTTCACTGGTAGATTCGTTATTCCATTTTCATTTTGTGATAATTGTATTATATTAGCCCAATCATTTCATATTCTTCTTGCTATTGACAGTGGTTATAATTTTGCCTACTCGAGTATTCTATTGTTGATTGAATTTGATTAATTGTATTCGATTTTATTGTGTTTGATTTTATTGTATTTGATTTTATTGTATTTGATTTTATTGCATTTGATTTTATTGTATTTGGTTATTATTAAAATTTTCGTATTGTACTAAATATAGGTATTTGATGAGATATCCTCGAATTTATCCTGAATTGCTAGTGTTTTTGCAAGGTGTTGATGTTTTATATGTTGTATTATATTTGAAACGGTGATGTCTAAAGTACATTTAAGTGTCGTTTATCTTTTGAATAAATAAATATTTCTATTATAATATTGATAAAATAATTATTTATACAGCAACGTTTAGAGAACTCTTCTCAAAGGCGCTCCAACTCGATATTCGAACCCACTATGGACAGATCAAAAATATTACAAAATAAATATATATAAGTTGAGCCTAAAGATATGTAGGTAGTGGCTGCGGCCATATGATAGGGTACTTCCCCGTATCTGCATATGCTCAGAAAAACAGATTTGGTAAGAAAACCGCAGAAAATTTATCAAGAGAAAAAGAATTACAAAGAAACCTTAGCAGATCTTCCGATATGTAATAGTTAAACATTCGTCTTAAGGTATAGGGTAGTTTATTATGTGTGCAGAAAGGACCAGCAAATACATTTTTTTATTATAAAACCCCACCCTATTGGATCTATTTGGAATATTTAATTTATTAGGTGACGACGAAATCGACCTCAAAGTTCTTTTAATCTACGAAAAAAATGTATGAAATAGTAGATTTTTATCGAAATACTGTACTCAACAAGACTTTGGATAGTAAATGGTGGAGACGTATGGTTCAAACATTTTTGATCCAACAATAAATCGCAGATGAATTGGAATGGCAAAATCAGATATAATAAGTCTGGCGAAAATCTACCGGTCTATATTCAGAAAAAAAAACAAAATCTACCGATCTATATTAAAAAAAAAACAAAATCTATCGGTCTACGAGGGCGGTCCGATAAGTACTTAGCCTCACCGCCCGATGGCACCACTATCGCAAGAGCAATCATCGCGTAGTACATTCTTGTTGACAACTACTGTCAAAATTTCAGCCGAATCGGACGCGTAGTTTTGTTTTGACCGCGTGTGGAAGCGTATATTCAGAAAAATCAAAATTCGTTTAGTGAAATCTCTAGCACTGAATGGAATGGAACATGGATGATGTAAAAGAAGGAAATAAATATACTATGATATGATATGATAAATGTAGTGTTAGAGACGGATGCTGCGTATCCCGTGGACTGCAAGGCACATCAACGTCGCCGTCATCCAAAAATCAGCTTAAATCAAAAATCTTGATTCGACAGAATGTATTTAAAGGATTCAAACATACTTTGGACATGTTGCCAAAAAGAAAAACAAAAATCTGGTAATCATAGATACTGTTAAGGAAAACCGAACAAGAGGAAGGGCTCTTACAAGACGAATAGACCAAATAAAGGAATCGATAGGATCGTCTTTAAACACTGCATTTAACGTATATCAAAACTGAAAAAGATGGAGACAAAACGATGAACCGAATCCCAAATAAAGCAGAAGACCACGTCACGCTCTGACAGCATTGAGTGTGCGATCAGAGATAATACGTAGATGCGATGAAGAAGAGAATACACCCAAACACCAAAATAATTAATCAGACAGAACTAGACGATGTAAATGTCCGATCGAGATAAATTAACAGCAATACGGTTGGTTCTCAGTCTGAAATAGACAAATTAACAGGCTGTATCTATGACATCTAACTGTTCCTTGTTATTCGTCTTCTTGTTCGTCTCACGTATTTTGAGTGGTAGGAAAAACATTCTTATTGAAATTACTTGTTTATTTATTCTTCAACTTTATTGCAGTGTACAATATTGCGGGTTTTTTGTTATAGTTCGGAAATTCTAGGATGAGTCCTGTGACATCTCACAAATTTGCCCCAATACAACCGTATGTAATGTATTTACCTAAATAACTTGCTTTTTATTAGAATTGAGGCTTATATTTAAGTTGATAAAATAATTTAAATTACTGAACATCGTTACAAGGTTATATTGGGGCAAATTTGTGAGCTGTCACAGGACTCATCCTAGAATTTTCGAACTATAAGTGGCAATATTTCCCGACTAACTATACAATATTGTTTTACAAAGTTTTGAGTGAAAGCTGTAGGATTCACTTTATTGATGTAGAGAAAAAAAAACTCAAATAACAAAAACAAGGACAGCAAATCAAAATAAATTAAATAGCGTTTCGATGGAAAAGAAAAGGAAAGGGGTATTGGAAATAATAATTAAAGGACAATTAACAATATATAGCGGTATTACGAGATCAAATTCTCCTCAAGGGCACTGGAACTCAGGATTTGAACCCACTTGATAAGACATCCCTAAAATAAGTGTATTTAAGTGCTTCTTAAAGCTTCACACGCATATGTTTAAAACTGGGAAGCAGTCCAATCCACGGCACAGAACAAACAACGGCAAAAGTTCTTTCATAATTTCTAGCCCTATTCGATTGATTTGGAACAACCAATTTATTAGATGAAGGAATCGACCCATTAGTTCTACTTCGAAGGAATATTTCTCATACGCATTTTGGAAAATACAATGGAGACATCTCATCCAGGAAAAACGGATGTTGAAGAACGTGGAAACACAAGCTATGTCACTTAGTACTTCCTAAAGCTACAAATGTCACCCGTATCTTTAACACTAGGATGCAGGCAATTCCACGCCACAGGACCAGAAACGGAAAGAGCTCTAGCATAATACCTCGTCCTTTTGGATGGATTTAGAACAAGCAATCTATTAGATGAAAAAGAAATCGACCTTAAAGTTCTACTTCTCTCTGAAGAAACATTTTTCATACACAGATTCGAAGGATACAATGGAGACATCCTATCCAAGAAAAATGGATGATGGAGAACGTGGAAACAAGTTATGTCACTTAGTGTTTCCTAAAGCTGCAAAGGCCACCCATATCTTTAACATACAGCCGTGCAAGGAATCACCCTCCGTTCTACATACCAACTTACAGGGTGAATATCATGGCTAAACACTCAGTCACGCGTGGTATAGAGATATTAAATTAAATGAATGACACCGTTGATATATTATCGGTACCGTCTAGCAGTATGAGAAGAATCCTGGCTGATATTATTCCTAACGAATAAGCTAACGCTAGAAGCAGACCCTCTTTGTGTAACAGGAGAAATCCGTGCAAAGTGGATAAAAAAAAACACTAGGATGTAGGATATTCCATGCCACAGAACCAACAACGGTTTAGCGGAATGTTTGTATGGGACGCGATGATGATTTTGATTGTTTGGTATTTAAATAAAATACGTCAATTAGCAATGCGGAAAGAGAGAGTGAATGAATCAATGAATATAAATAATTAATGATGCTTTATTTATCGGTAAGTGGGTATTCATACATTTCAGAATGGGCGCGGGAGTGCGCCCGCAATATATTTTTATCTCGCTTCTGTGCGTGCAGAAATGGTCGATTGAAATATTGCAGACATCGCAAATAGTATTACGGGTAGACAATCTGTTTGCAAAAACGGCGATACAGCGTGATGCGTTCTCTTTCTACTGTGGAATGTATCGTAAATAGTATTTGTGGGTAAACAATTTCAATGTTTTGGTATGCGACCTTTGGACATATCCAAAGGTCGTTTCGTCGGTCGTTGACCGTGTGTGTTGACAATATTCAGCGACGACCGTGGTTCCTACAACGGCAACATAATACTCCAACCTATTGGTTTGACTTAGAACATTTAATTTATTAGATGAAGAAAAATTCGACCTATAAGTTATACTTCTCTCCGAAGGAACATCTTTCAGACACATATTCGAAAGATACAATGGAGATATCCTATCTTAGAAAAAAATATGATGGAGAACGTGAAAAAGCAGGCTCTGTCACTGAAGGGAGATGTAGTATTTTTAATTCACTTTTTGAAGGACGTTAACCACGGTGTAAGTCTTATATCTTGTACTGTAAAAGTCGGTATACTGTAAATCTCGTATAGACTCTATATGTAACAATGTTGGATATACGAGTATAATTCATACTTGTAGTGTGAAAATTTTGATATTCACGTAATGTATTAAAAAGGGTACTCCTCCACGTTTCATTTATACTTTATTGACTTATTACTCTCCATCTCGCGACGGAAGCAAGCCGTAACAAATTTGATTTGGACTCCACGTGAAGGCTGAACGAGGCGCCCCCTCACTATTCGGCGCCCCCTTTGTATTCCGCGCCACCGCTCGACACGTGTGATTTCATGTCCTCCGCCACGTTACGGCGGATCCGGTGGCCTGGAATAATTCATGCCAGTGAAAGCCCTCGCAGTGGTTATTTGTAGGGATGAGTGATATCGGATATTGATGACAAATCGAATTTCTAGAAAGAACTGTGCCAAAAGCAGATCAAATGTTATAAAAAAAATGTGTCTTACGAAGAATATTTGGTATTATAATGTATGTTAATGTAAGAATTTTAACGAATTGTG